>CM054124.1:95159824-95759824 GCA_028751855.1 Ambrosia trifida
GGGTGATTCATGTACACATATTAAACATACACTTGCACTTATTCATAAAACATTTTTACATACGATTCATATACGTGTTATGCTTTGAATTCTTGTGCTTTATGCTTAAACATAAACGTAGTATACTTGCAATCATTACAAAATCTTCAACTTAGCTAACCAACTTTAACAATGGATAGCGTTATTTGGATTGACAACCCGCCTAGTGGAAAGTACCTATGTGTGTGGAAAGTCCTAGGTCATTGTTAATGCTTTAATCTTTGTCAACATAAGAGGTTTGATTTTGGCCCGCGTTGTGTATTTACGTTTTTTCCATATTTTCCCTGAATGAATCATGATACAATAATTGTAAATCTTTTTCTTAAAACTTATATTATACGTATACAAACTGAGTATGCTCATCAACATTATTTATGTTGACAAAAATTATTTTCGTACATGTTTCAGGTTCATTGTTGAGATATTTCATATAGGACATGTGGACTTAGTAAAGACTTAATCAAGGCAACGTGTGGAATAGTATTTGTACTTGATGATATCCGTAATTGTAACTTGAAGCATTAAATAAAATATTTACACTTTAGTACCATGAGCTTTTGAACAATCATCACTACGTGACACCTCGATATTTCCGCCATCGGTTGGGGTGTTACACCAATTATCTCACGTAAAAAGCTGTCATTAGAAGCTGTGAGCACAATATCATCAACATAAAGTAACAAATAAGCGATGTTAGTTGAATCACGCTTATAAATAAACAGGGAGTTATCACAGGCACTACCCTTGAATCCATGTGCGGTAATGTAATTTGCGAACCGCATGTACCAGGCCCGTAGGGCTTGTTTCAGTCCATACAGTGACTTCTTCAGTCGGCAAACAAAGTATGGGAACCGTCTATCAACAAACCCAGGTGGCTGATGCATGAAAACTGTTTCTTTTAATTCCCCGTGTAAGAAAGCATTTTTAACATCTAATTGGTGAATAGGCCATGACCTGCAGACAGCGAGTGATAGAACAGTCTGGATTGTAGCCGGTTTGACAACAGGACTTAATGTCTCATCACAATCAATGCCCACTGTTTGTGAATTACCATTAACCACCAAACATGCTTTATATCATTCCAAAGACCCATCTGAAGGAAAATTGTGACGAAAAAGCCACATATAGCGAATAACTGGATGGTTGGTAGGTCTTGGAACGAGTTCCCATGTCTCATTCTCCTGTTAAAGCAGAGAATTCTGCCTGCATGGCATGTGATGTTGGTTGTGGGTTGGTTCGTGACTTAGATCGGGTAGTCATAGGATGTTGGTTTGAAGGTGGAATGGGATGGACCGGTGGGGGAATGATAGTAGGAATGGTCGCGGGTTGGGTAACAGGTTGGGTGGGCAAAGGTGTCATTTGTGGAGTGGGCTGAGAGTGGGGTTATTGGGCCGGTTGGGTTGGGATAGGTCGAGTGGGTAGGACGGTATGAGAGTTGGGCTGTGGTTGAGTGGTTTGTGTGGCTAGTCGATTAGCAGGCCGAGGCCTACGAGAATATGTGATGGGAAACGGTGTGGTAGGAGAGGGGCAGATGATAGGGTATTGGAATGGAAAGTGATTAGGCAGTGGGTCGTCTAGGAATTGATCTGAGGTAGCGGGTTAAGGTAAAGTGTAAGGGAAAACATGTTCATCAAAGGTGACATGTCGGGAGATATGAACCTAACCCGTGGTAGGATCAAAGCACCGGTATCCTCGAAAATCTGGGGGAAACCCAAGAAAGATGCATCGAATGGCTCGTGGGTGGAATTTATGAAGGGATATGGCGGAAGTGTTGGGGTAGCAGGCACACCCAAAGACTCGTAAATGATCATAATTCGGGTGGCGAAGGTAAAGGGCAAAGGTGGGGGGTATAAAAATTAAGCCTTTTGGTAGAGAGAATATTGTGTAGGTAGGCAGCCGTATGCAAGGCTTCTACCCAAAAAGATGGTGGCAGGTTAGCATTGATCAAAAGGGCCCGAATGACATCATTAATCCGGCAAATCATGCGTTCGGCACGACCATTTTGTGAGGAGGTTTGCGCGCAAGAGAAACGGAACAGAAGCCCGTGGTGAGTAGCAAAACTCTTGAAGGCATGGTTATCGAACTCGCCCCCAAGGTCGCACCGGAAAGTTTCAATTTTTCGGTTGAATTGTGTTAAAATTAACTGATGAAATTTGGTGAAGGTGGGGAAGGTTTCAGATTTATATTTAAGAGGGTAGACCCACACGAATTGGGAGAAGTTATCAATTAAAACCATATAGTATTTGTAACCGGTTTTACTGGTAACTGGTGATGTCCAAAGATCACAATGAATGATATCAAAGGGTGCAAATGTAAAAGAAGTGGAATCATAAAATGGAAGTTTTTTACTATTAGAAAGTTGACATGAATTGCAAAGTTTAGACACGTGGTCTTTATTACAAGAAAATTGAAAAGTACGATTTAAAATATTTAAAACTTGAGCTCCCGGGTGACCTAGGCGATCATGCCATGGCAAAGCAGTGGAGGTAATGAAGCAAGCTTGAGGTGGAAGTTGTGGTGGTGTAAATGGGTAGAGCTCCTCGGTGCTATTGTGTCTTGAAAGGGTCTTCTTAGTGACGAGATCCTTTAAAGAAAAACCAAAGGGGACAAATTCGACAGAAACACCTTTATCACGAGTAAAACGACGTACAAGCACAAGGTTTTAAATGACATGAGGACTGTATAGGATGTTTGGTAGTAAGTAGGTGCGGTTGGGTAGGGTGTGAAAACCCGTGCCAGATCCTTTAATTGGGACACACTGACCATCACCGACAAGAATTGATCTGTTAACAGGATAAGAGTTAGGGATAAGAATTTTACCTTGATCTCGTGTGACATGTGTCTCTGCTCTGGTGTCCATGATGCCCTGTTGCCAAGAGGCGTTTTGGTGGTTGACTTTCATGTTAGCAAACGCTGCGCTCGAATCAGGAGGACAGAGGGCATCTTACCCAATGTGTGGCGGCCCATATTGAGAAGGTCCATAGTGGCCGTAGCCTGATGGGGCTGAATATCCAACAAAGTGAGTTTGGGAAGCTGAATTGTTGGGCTGCGTTTGTGGGTTATTGGGCCTCTTGTTGGGCTGAGTTGGGTAGGGGCATGGAGGTGGGGCCCACCAGGCCCAGCAGGATAGTTAGGGGGCTGTTGCTGCTGATAATAATTGTTATTCCAAGAGTAATATCCTTGGCCAGATGAACCCCTGCCACGGCCCCTGTTGTTTTTGCTATTGCCTCGTCCCCGTCCCCGGTATCGATTATAAGAGGTACTGGTGTTTTCAGGCAGGCCAGAGGGGTTGGTATGGTTGGTGTTAGGAGAAGGTTGTGTGTTATGTATAGTGGAGGCGATGAGGACCGAAGAAGAGGATTCCTTTTGCGCCTGAATCCGAATTTCTTCGTCATGGAGGAGAGCAAGGGCCAAATGCATAAGAATATTTTTTCGAGTCTGACCCAAGCATCACAAGCCGACGTGTTGTTTTCCAGAACCCGATCCAGATGAGTTTCTACCACGGTGTTAACGATCCATTGTAATACGAGGGCATCAAGTTCCTTCCACAACTCGCATTCTGGAGCGGTGATATCGGGAGGAGGAGACCCGTCTATATGATCAGCGACGGTGTTGATTTTGGAGTGGATGTTAGTGACGGAATATGCGGGATGTAGGGCGAGGGGTTTTGGGTGCAGAAGAGGGTTATGCACCACCTTGATCAGGTTTTGTCATGGTCTGCTATTAAAGAAAGAAGAAGGGAAAATGCAGGCAGCAATGGGTAAGAAGAAAAAGCGAAGAAGAGAGAGCTAGGGTAAACAGAACCGTAGCTCTGATACCATAAAGGAGACTGAATTCTCTCTGTGTTTATTATTGAATAACAAAACCCCATTATATAGGGGAGAATACAAGAGATAATATGGTAACCAAATGAAAGCTATACAAATAAATTGAATCTATGTTTTTTTTTTCAAAGGCGAATTTCTTGCTTCTTGTGAGACTTGAACTCAAGACCTCACACTTATAGTGTATTAAAAGGCTTTGCCTTGCCATTGGACCACCAACCCTAATGGTTGAATCAATGTGTCTTTCTAAGTTTCTTATCTAGTTTCCTCTCTGTTTTCTTTGAGCTTGACGCACTCACGGTTTACCTATCCGATAATCCGGTTGGAACCACATCACATAAACATAACAGGAGGTTATTATTCTGTTTTACGGCAAGAAAATCAAAACCATAAAGGGTGTTCGTTGTTGAAGATAAATCACATCAAGAGGGTACAATTATTGTTTGTTTGTTAAATTAAAAAGGACGGAATAATGGAAATAAATAATCCCAACTATTCACTATTGGCCAATAACAGTCCCAACTACAAAAATCACCAATATTGGTCCCAACTTTCGACATATTGGAAACCAACGGACCCAAACTAACGGAGGCTAACTCCGTTAGTGTGATGCTGACGTGGCATGCTTAGGTGGCAAGATGATCCTACGTGGCATCCTACGTGGCATGCCACATGGCAAAACAATCCTATGTGGCATCATACGTGGCATGCCACGTGGCAAAATGATCCTGCGTGGCATCCTACGTGGCATGCCACGTCAGCATCACACTAACGGAGTTAGCCTCCGTTAGTTTGGGTCCGTTGGTTTCCAATATGTCGAAAGTTGGGACCAATATTGGTGATTTTCGTAGTTGGGACTGTTATTGGCCAATAGTGAATAGTTGGGATTATTTATTTCCATTTTTCCATTAAATAAATCATCATGTTGTTTTATTTTCGTTGATTCGCATTAGGGTTATATATCTGGATGTGTAAATCAAAGTTTTTAATCACGCTCATTCATTCCGAAATCAATGTACCGATTATTGTTTTGTGAGTTTCATCAAGGATTATGGGCCACACGAGTGAGTGTTTCTGCTGCGAACATATTACAGATGGAAACTTCAGCGATGGATCAAAAGTATATAATATTGTCGATCACTGATGGATAAGCGATGCATAACACACTGAAGGACAAGAGATGGATTGTTCACTGATGGATATATACCTAAAACGGATTGGCTATACGAGCATGCCGTTTTGCGTAGATGGATAGCTATTGGCTTTACAAATTTTATCCATAAGTTATAAGTATAGAGGTTGAAATAGTGATATCTAGTTTAGGTATAGCATGTAGAACAAGAGACCCAATCTCTAGTTTTATTTCATAACTTTAGCAAGGTGTCAACATTGACAATCATCAATTAGCTGGAAAAAAAATAAAGCGTTGCTAAAACAATCTTTTCATAGCATTTGTTCTTTCTTATTGTTATTTATGTAAGCAGCTTCATTATTAAATCACTTGCATGTTTTCGTCATTAGACATGATCAATTTGAGAACTTCTTGAAAACCTGCCTCGTACTCGAGGCCGAGTCTGTGCATATAATTTCCTTGATGAATGTATTATGTTATCGTATTTTCTTGATTTCTTTTTCTCAAGATAACGTAAGATTCTCTCACGCCTGCTCGTCGGAGGTATCCGAAATACCCTTGTTAAATCATTGCTTGAACTTAGTTGTTGTGTCCCAAGTGAGGATATTGTTGTTGAGTTTGAATGGCTTCCTACTGTTTCTTCAACCAGATTTCCAGTAAGAAAAGGCGAAAAACCGAGCTGGGTTAGCAGCCATTCTTGTGGCAAATTCATTGTGCCAATCTTTGCCTCAGGTATAATTTCTGCACCAGCTGCTTGGAGTGATGTCCCAGGCTTTATTAAGAACAAGAAATTTATTATTGGAGGTGACATTGGGTACAATTCCAACCATAACGTATATAGTTAGGGAATCATAAAATGGTAAGCTTAAACTATAGAAAACAATAAAGAAACCAAAACAAAGAAGTAGATGCAGACATAACAGTAACAACATCCACAATGGTTGTGGTGGTTTGGAATTTCAAACCGCCACATCATTCCAAACTACAACTAATCCAAACTTATTTTTTCATCCAACAATAAACCATTCCAAAGCTCCATCTCTCATCCCACTTAGAAAGCAAAAACAAATAAAATAATAATATGTGAGTAATTGTGATTGGTGGATCCCATTTGCAGAAAAACCGGACTAGTCCGGTTGTCTGGACCAAACCCAAGTGGCCCTTGTACACATAAACTCCTACAATGGTGAGTTGGTTTAGAATGGTGGTCTGGAATTCCCAACAACCGTTGTGGTTGCTCTAACATACAATAGAAAAAAACTATATTTTTATTAGAGTTGTTGCACTTGCATGCATGGATATAAAATCATATCATTAGAGTGTAAAATTTAAGAGGGCATCCTCATTAAACTCTAAAATGATTGAATCTTATGACATTCCATGCAAAGCGCGAATCAGTACATACCTCTTCATGCCATGCGATATACTCATTGATAGAAGAAAATACCCTTTTTTTCGGTCAATTTGGCTGATATAAATTATTTAATGCACATGCTTATTGAGATAAGGTCTTCAAATCCCTGGCATAACATACACCATGAATAAAGACAACAAAAACAAACAAACACACCCAGTAAAATCAGACTTATACCTACTGATAGTTTGTGGGTAGGTAGATCCACCGCACATGAGAAACTGAAAGTAGCCTTATCGATAAGATTAACAAATAACGTGAGGTGTTCCGTTTACGGTAAACAATATAAAAAAAACCAATGATCTATAGATCAGGTGGTGGAAAGACTTGAATTCCTCTTAGGAGACTCAGGTTTGGTTGAAAGATTTGATCAAGAAATTCATATCATATCAGAAAGACATCCGGAAAGTCAAACTGCAGAAAAAAGGCACCAAAACAGAATAGTTATGTCGGTTGTTTATAGTTATGCGTCGGTTAAGATTAGGCAATTAATTAACCGTCTATTATGTATGTATAAATACCCCCGTGTATTGTCATTTGTAAGTGTGGATAATAATATTGTCTTGTGCATATTCTCTCAAATTCTCCACCCTCTGTTCTTATTCTCGTGAGTCCCTGCATCCTTTGATGCATACTCCTATCATGTATATTGTTCATCATAGATTGATTCAAGATCCGAAGGGGCCTCAATATGGTATCAGAGCGTATGGTTAACAAGGATCAATCAATTGCAGTCCAAACAAGTCATCGCCTATGAAGAAGAAAGAACCGAAAAACAGAGCATGGAAGGATCACAGATAACGATACCGTTTTCGGTCAGAAAGAAAAGAACAGAAAGATTAAACCGAATCAGAAGAAAGATCATGTTAATTGCAAGATTGGGTGTGTGAGTCACCATCGTTCCCTGGTATCTTACGCAAGAGTCGAAAAGAAGATACATAGATTTAATGATCAGAGGGATCATTCATGGAACAACAGAAGTATTCAGAACATGATAAAACGCAATGACTTTTACAAGGCGATCAGAAATTAATAGCAAGAATGAAAGAAGAATCGATGATTATTGATCAAGGACATTGAACCGTTTGTTCAATTCGGATACTGGTTAATAGTTATCAAAACAAAAAATCCTTCACAGCAAGAACAGATCATATTCAAGTGACCGAGACGGCGCTAACCCGCTTCAATCTTGATCAAAAGCATCCGGAGAGTCAAAGTCATAAGTCGGATATGAATCAATCGAAGAAGGAACAAGGCTGCAATTAAGGATGAACATAAACAGAGTAAACAAGATAAGAATTTCTTGATTAGGGGGAGAATGTTAGAAAGATTTAATTAAGAAATTCCTATCATATCAGAAAGTCAACCGAATAGTCAAACTGCAGAAAAAAGGCGCCAAAACAGAATAGTTATGTTGGTTGTTTATAGTTATGTGTCGGTTAAGATTAGGCAGTTAATTAACCGTCTATTATGTATGTATAAGTACCCCCATGTATTGTCATTTGTAAGTGTGGATAATAATATTGTCTTGTGCATATTCTCTCAAATTCTCCACCCTTTGTTCTTATTCTCGTGAGTCCCTGCATCCTTTGATGCATGCTCCTATCATGTATGTTGTTCATCATAGATTGATCCAAGATCCGAAGGGGCCTCAATAAGGTTCGATTCCCATTTGCATCAAATAGTGAGGCAATTATGCTCAATGAATGTGACAAATCCACTGAGGGGGTTCAATCCTGAGTGTTACCCCGGTTTACATCCGACTGTAATTACTTCGAGTAGGCAACTCGTGTGGAGGCAGTACGGATTCCAAGGGAACGCCACCAAAGCTGACACCAGCCGAGATCCGATAGAACACAGAGTTCGGCCAGCTTTGACGGGGTGACAACTTCGGTTGGCATCGTGACAATTGGTCACTCATAAGAAAGTCACAGTTCAAAAAAAAATAAAAAAAACCCGCAACAAAAAACAACCTTAATATGACCTCTAAGAGATGATGTTAGGAGAACTATGAGTTAGGTTTTGAGAGTGGGTATATTTTCATTAGAAGAGAAAACGTTTGGAAAAACCTTACATAAAGCAAACTTGGAGATGTTGAATACTCATTCTGAAATCCTTGGGAGAACATCAATGCCTGTTCTTGTTGTTCCACCAACACTTCCCTAGACGATTGACCATTGTTACCGTCGTTATTTACATGTATACCCTGAATCTGCATTTGACCAAACTGACCATGATCCGGATTTCCATTCCAGTTGTAGTAACTTGTACCGTTCAAGGGCCTGTCAAACTGATTATTATATTGGTTGGGCTCCAACCAAGAATTAACAGGATTGCTAGCATCATGAAAACCATACATGGTATTTTCAGGGGTTCTTTGGTAATAAAGAAAACTAGATGAACTTGGCTGTACATTATTGTACCAGTTCTGGGTCATGGGATTCGGGCAAAAACAAGGCACCATGGGCATGTGACACATACACTGCCTATTACCACAAAGGCCACATTTAGTTGAGTTTTCGCTAAACATTGTTTTTGAATGATAAAGAAAGTATTTCTAAATTGGGGTCTAATTTATAGATGCATGGAGGTTGGGCGAATCCATAAAAGTGAAGAGAAGTGGGGGCACTGGGGTGTGGTTGTGGGACCTAATTATGCTTGTTGTGGTGAGGTAACAATACGGCCTATTGATTCTTTTAAAGGGACCAAAGGTATATTGTATCGGAGCCCGTGTGAGTATGTTTTTAGCCCTTTAAATTTCATATACAGATACATCCATTATAAAAAAAACCTTTCATGTTCGGCGCCTTTATAATCGGCCATCAGTATATTGATAATTAATTACTTGGGTTAGATCAAATACACAATGAAAGAAAAATAGGAAGTCGTAAGAAGAGTATAAAAAAAAAAACTCCGATTGAACTCATTCAAGCGGCATTAGAACTGTCTTATCGAACCCTACGACGATAGTTTTTAGGTCTTCGTTTTTTGGAGTTATATGCGTTATATCATTGTGTCTTTTATGTACCATTGTGTCTTTTTCTTATTTTCATCATTTTGTCATTTTTTCAATTTATTGTTTCTTTTTTTGTGTTATATTTTTTAGCACTGTGTTATATTTTGTGACTCATTGTGTCATATTTCATGATCTATTGTGTTTTTTATATCCTTAATTACTTATGGAAGATGTACTATTTTTTTAGTTTATACTTTACATCATTATATATATACTAGTGGTAATGTCCGCGCGTTGTCGCGAGTACTTATGTTTTTTTTTGACAAACTTTGCGTGTCAGGTTTGACGTAATTTATTTTTAATATGAATTCACAAAGAGAAGTTGAGCATCCTACACACGTATATGTGTTTTCTGTTTATAGCATTTCTGCATTCTACATAGTGACTTTTGTAACTTAAATATTCCTGAAAGTCTTTTTGTACATAAGAATACAGAAGGTCTACCACAATTAGATCATTTATCCAGACAACAGTTTGACTCGTTAACTTTTATATGTTGCTAACTCCTACAAATAATGGAAGGTGCCACTTGAAAAAAAAGCAACATTTCATATTATCTATTACTGGCCCATTACAAGATGCAAAATGAGCGACCTAAGTGACGGGTTTAATTTGAGAGAACCTGTAAATTACGTTAATTTTTTCGGGGTTTTCTAAAGAAGCATTGCTACCGTTAAAAGGGGCACAAAATTAAGACATTCGGTTAATGATAAACCTTACCCACAACACATAAAGATCGTCATTCAAGTTACCATGAAATCTCAATGATTCAACGCAAAATGACTGTCACCCCCTCAAATTTCCACTACGGGGTTCTACCGCGAGGCGCGTGACACATCAGGATCAATGTCAATAGTCGAATGAACGACCTCTATATGCTATCAAAATCATACGTAATAAACCAAAAGTTATCAAAGTTCAAAGTTTAATAGTTCAGCGCAAGTAATAAGTAAAGTTCATGCAACGTCTCGTAAAACCAATACGAGTTTCCAAAACCAAACACAATAAACTAAAATGTTTGAAAAACTGAAAGATAATGTTTTTGATGCAAGTGAGACTGCAAGTGCATCCTATCAGCGATACCTTTAGCGGCCTGAGAAAACATGCTAAAGCGTGTCAACAATTAAGTTGGTGAGTTCACAGGTTTTCTGTAAATCAAATTCCATTTGTCTGTTTGTCTGTTTAGACTCACACTCGTTCACTAATTATATCGAATGCTAGCTATACATTAACAAGTTACTATGAGTACATAAGCCATTGCTGACTGCTGGTAGTTGTTTGCCTCCCGTCACCATCAATTACACGGTGACGAATGTATAGGATAATATGCACCTGCTCAACCTCCAGTTGACACAGGTGGGGCTTGTCAGACCTAATAGATCTATTCACATCTCCTCGCTATGTTATACATACTATGGTTTACAATGTGAGGACTTAATAATGGAAGTTACGTTATAGTAACAAGTGATATAATAGTACATGTGATCTACAATGTTCGTGTGTTTGTGTAACATGTTTCTCCCCCAACAGGAACACAGTAAAAAGGGGCCGTGAAACTCATCTTTGCTTTGCGTGCTAATAAACCAGGTGTAATAAAATAAGTATCCAACTACTGGGAACCTATCATATAACAAACTATAAGTGTTTGTACAACATTGGTTTTTGTCCAGTTAACCCATTGACTCCAAATCAATGACTTAGTTTGTGTTTAAGAAATTTGTTTTACAAAGTTTGACTGAGTTTGACCCGACGACCTGTTGGTGATCTGTTAAGTGTTTTATGTTTGATCAAGTTGGAAAAGCCTAGAATTAAAAGTTACACCCAAACATACAATCCTAATACACTAATATGTTAGCTAAACACACTAATATGTTAAGCATACCACCTATATCTAGTGTGCCATAACATTACTAAGTCATACAACGCTCCACATACAATTCATAACCCATACAACATCCAAAACTTTCCATATTAGGTAACATATGAACAAGATGAACATATTGCATGTAAAAAGTTTCCCTTTTTAGTAAGGTATGTCTCTAGCTTTCATCATACTTATTGTTATGTGCATTCAATTGTTTAGATTCTCATTAACTGCTTTAGTTCATTAAATCTAGGGGGAGTAATAACTCCGGTTGAAAGTGAAACTTTAAACTTGAACACTTTACTTATTCCGCTGTGCAAAATGCTTTGATAAGCTTACAACACATAAGTGTTCATGAATAAGAACTATTAAAGAACATTCTGATCCAACAATTGGTATCAGAGCATCTGGTTTATCTGATCAAATATCAATCTAACAAATTGAGAATCAGACACAGGCTATTATTGATATTCAATAAAGGATAAAAGTTCACTTTTTCAAAACATCCATCACTTTAAGAAAAATTTGACAAATCAATATTCTCAAAAATGGATCCTCATAATACTGGATTTGCCAATAAACCTCCTATGCTTGTTCGTTTTGAATATAACGTATGGCAAAAGAGGTTGGCACATACTCTGTCACAGACAAACACTGGTTGTTGGAGATCTGTCATGTATGGACCCCATAAACCAGTAAATATAAATCTTGAAACTAAATTTGAAATACCCAAGGACCCAAAAGACTACACCGATGAAGATTTCCTAAAACTTGAGGTTGACGCTAAGGCATTCTCTATGTTGGCAATGGCTCTCCCAAATGAAATCTACTATGGACTTTTACATTATGAAAGTGCCAAAGAGCTTTGGGACTGCTTAAAAGAATAGTTTGGAGGAACTGAGAAGGTGATTGCCAACACCAGAAAAATCCTTGCTCAGCAATCTGAAACATTTACTCACATTAATGGGGAAACTTTGACACAACAATTTGAAAGATTATTCTCATTAATCTCTGAGTTAAAGTTAAATGGTCAGACCTATACAAATGTATCTATGCTTCATAGATTCTTAAGGTCTTTACCAGGAAAATAGGAAACTTATTCAATAGTTCTTAGATCTGGACCAAATTTTAACTCCCTCACTCTTACAAAATTACATGGGAGATTGATGACTTTTGAAATAGAAATAAATCAAAAGAAAAAGTTACAAAATTCTGGCAAAACAGCTGATGTCTATGTTCCAAGTAGTACAACACTGTTAGGACAAGACTCATCTTCTTGTTCAAATGATTTTGGATCCTTTGATCACATTGACATAACTATTGGGATCTCATCAGAAAGATCATATCCAGCTTGTGACAATGATGAAAATAGTCAAACTACTGATAACATGTGTTTTATAATGGATGATTTAAAAAATTTCAGTAGTGATGACTTGGAAGAAATGGAAATTTTACACCAACTGGCCACGTTAAGCATAAAAACTAACAAATTTTATAAAAAGTCAGGAAGAAAATTTCCAGGACTGAACAACTCATCAAAAGTTGGTTTTGACAAATCTAAACTTAGATGTCACAAGTGTCAATGGTTGGAACACTTTGCTAGAGAGTGTAGAAACTTTGGCTTTAACCAACCACAGTCTAGAAATCAGTTTAACTCCAGTTATAATAGGAATAATGAAACACAGGGAAGTGCACATTTTGTACAGGCACAAGCTCCACAAATCCAATATGTGCCACAAGTACAACATGTTCAGATGCCTGCTCATCAAATGCAGAGCCAACAACTGATGCCTTCCATTCTAGCTGCTCAAAAACCTCCACAAACTCAACAACCCTCTCAACAAAGTCTTTTTACTTCAGGGTATGTTGACTGGAGCAGTCTTCCTTTTGACACATCTGAATGCAATCCAGATGCAGACAACAAAATGTTTGACATCAAATGGGGAGAACCTGATAATGGCAGAAAGAATTTTGCCTTAATGACCTTTGAGGGTTGCACCTCTAAATCTGCCTTATCTCAGGTATCAAAAGAATCTGAAAGAAAATATACTCAAATAAAATGTGATTTAGAAAGAAAACTTGCTGCAAAATCAAAGGAAAATTCTAAATTAACATATAATGCTATTGAAACCCAAGCACAAATTAAAATCATGATAGAAGACCGAGGAAATGTCAAAAAAGAGCTTGCTGACACCAAGGTTGACTGTGAAAAATGGGTTGAGTCATGTAGAGGTTACCAAATATTGCTTAACAAACAAACTTCATCAAATGTTAAGTTTGGCATAGGGTACAATCATACCAAAACTCCAACCGATTTTACTCCCAAAACTGCTGATGATGGGAGTAGAATAGTTCAAAATCAAACTTCTGATATGAAAGACTGCACATCTTTTCATCAGAACTTTCTCAAAAATGAAAATGAAAGTTCTACAGATGTACTGAACAAAGCTGACATTAAGCCATCAATAGTTTCATCTACATCAGGAGTTAAGAACCTGAAAACTATTGATGACTTAAATCAAACCAAAACTATCACTAATTTTCCTTCCACATCTCATGATGAAAAGGAGAAGGAACCTTTTATCCCAACAAACAACAACCTAGCAAGGAAATCATTATAATAAGAAGATTTCACAACTGGTTGTCGGAAAACAAATCAAACATGATTTTGAAGAAACCTTTTATCCCAACAAACAACAACCTAGCAACACCTTTTCTCAAAAAAAGACTAAATCTCAACCAAAGCCTTTTTTTTCAAAATTCTTGTGGAGGATCGTTTCGACAAAAACAAGTAGTTTGATCAAACAAGTCTACCAATTTAGGTGCGGAATCCCTAAATCAGTTACGAAATGATAACAATATGAACAAAACACACAAATCACCTTTTAATCTCCATTTCATTCATAAACACAATTGATTAAGCTTACACAACCTTGTTTACAATGAAATAAACACAAATCAGAAAGCCTAGAACTCTAGAAAGAAATACAGGTTGAATGGGGAACACAAATGACAAAAGTTAACATTAAAATCTAATTTTCAGTTTATATAGGCCTGCACATTCCCCCCCCCCCCCCCGTAAGGGTCGAATGTGTAGGTTCGACCCTTCTTAAGGTAGAACAAACACATTGTTCTTTAGACTTCTTCATTCGACCAGCATACTCCACCTTCGACCAGTTTCAGCCACCTTCGACCCTTCAAGATCCACTTTCCACCCCACGTTTTAACCAAAACAAAATAGAATGTGCAATCGAATACACTAGTCGCAAAACGTGTATCAACAAACCCCCCCCCCCCCCTCGACTATTGCTTGGATTGCGTTCGCGCTTCATCCATCTGCTTATTCATCAGCTTGATGCACAATAACGTCTTCTGCTCTTTTGTCATTACTCGTTCAAAAGTTTGCTTATGTTTCTTCTTTTCTTTCGTAATCTTCACAAACTTTCCCAGTTTCTTGTCGTATTCACATCCCGCATTAACATCCCAAGCGAAACACAAGCATACCATGCATTGGTATTTTAGAGCTTGTTCGATGTCCTTTTCTTCACAATAGATTGGGTTGTAATAAAGCATAATGATGTCTTCGTGTGAGCAGTTAGTCAACCACATTGGATCAAATATATGTATCTTTTTGAATTCATCTCTCCCATCCTTCAATAAGATAACAGCCTCCGCGGTCTTCCAGTCGTAATACCACTACATGAAATGTTTAGAAAAATGTTGTGGAATAGGCATCAAAGGAATGTGTTTCAGCACGGTCGGTGGTTTATACTTCAAAGTAACCTTATTCATCCCAGTAATCGGATCAATACTCTTCTTATCAACAATCCTCTTAGGATACTGTGGAGTGAACACGTCCCATCTTGTTCTGCTCTCTTTAGCCATGCGATCTGCAAAGTAGCCAACTGCATCATTGTTTACAATTGCTCCTGACAACGTATGTCGGCAGACGTCGCGTACAACCCAGTAAGGTAGTGTTTTGATATCATGGAATCTATTAAAGTATAGAATTCCCTTCTCCCATTTCACTGCAACACACCTTAGCTGTCTTAGGTATTTCCAACTTAGAGCTCTTCCTTTAAACAGTTCATTGTGAAATTTATAAAAGCCTCCCTGAATTTCAGTCTTCGGTCGGTTGGCTTCTTTTTCTTTCAGTTTGCTCAACAAGCTTTTTAGATCGTCAGATTGTTCAACATTCGGTTTTTGACTTTCTGAGTTCTTGAAGACTTCATCAACGAATGTCTTGCTCTTTTCACGTGCAAGTTTCTCAGCTTGGCTTAACATTTCTTCAGAAAATTCAGGAAATGCAGAATCCTATTTATCTTTGAAATACTCTGGATATTCCTCACTGGTAATATCCTCTATTTCAACATCTTCAAAAACTGGTGCATCTCTATCATCAGAGTGATTTCATGCTTCTTTCTTGGGAATATTTGGAATCTGATTCTCACTCATAAACTCTTTAAGAGATTTACCTACTTTTTTTAGCCAGTCCTTCAAGTATTTCTTTAGAAATAGCTGCAGAAACTTCACCATCTTCAAGATCAGATCGTTATACTCAAGCTTAAATCTCATATCATCTGATTCAAATATCTCTGGAAACTTTCCTATCAGCTCAATCGTCCAGACTTTCTTTGTCAACATTTGACGATATAACTTTTTGTCTTCATCAGATAAAGATCTGATCTTTTCATTCCAGAATATAATATCATCATCAATGTTACCACCAGGAGCTTTTGAATTTGATTCTCCTGCATCGTTACTAGCATCTCTCTTTTTACATTTATACTTATCAGTATCATCATCATCATCGTCATCATCATCATCATCTGCAGAACTGTTATCAAAATCATCTCCAGAATCATCTTTATCATCATCATCATCTTTCTTCTCAGGAGCATCACCGGTATCCTGTTCTAATTCCTCATCTTCTTCTTCTTCCTCAGATTCGGATGGTTCAAAATCAACAAGCTCTTCTTTACGCTCTTTATCTTCCTCTCCTTCTTTCAACTGAGGAGCTTTATCATAAAGATAGTCAATTAGCTTCCTTAAGTTCTTATTGTCTTTCTTCACTTGCTTGTTTTCGACTCTCAAAGAAATGTATCTTCTAGTATTTCTTTGTTCATGAGCTAACAACTTCTGATTTTCATCCTGAAGCTGTTTAATCTTTGCTTCTAGCTCTTCCTGACTCTCCTGTGAAGATTCAACAATATCCAACATCTTCTTATCATTATTTCTCAACTGCTCAAACTCTTGTTGTTGCTGGTTAATGACCTTCATCATATCTGCAAGCTTCTGGTTCACTGCATTCATCACATCACTTGAAACAGTAACCCTTGGTGTTGAAGCCTCAGCAACAGGAGTCTTTTTCTTAAACTTGTTTAATACTCTTTCCATAGCCTCATTAAATTCTTCTGTTGGATCAACGGTTTTCTCAGCAGCAGATTTCTTCTGTTTCTTTGCTGTTGGGGATGTTACGGGAGTAGCAAATTTAGAACTAGATTCAGGAACTTTCTTTCCTGCAATCAGAATCTCAACTTCTTTCGCTCTCCTCTTCTTTGGATTTTCTATCTCATCAGTCTTTGATTTCTTCTTGAACATGGGCTTCTTTTGTTTTTCACTAACCATCGGTGATCCACTAAAATCTTCAGCACCCATTCCAAGACTCAGATCTATATCATCTATAACAATCGGACTCTTCAATCTCTGTTCCTCTATAGTCTTGTTGAGACATTCAGACTCACCAGCCACAGTGGCCTTGGGCTTTGTTTGTTTTACGGTCTTGTCAGCAGAATCCCATCTTTCATCTTCTAGAGTCTCCTCTGAATCAACAGACTCTTCATCAACCAACCTTGTACCTTTTTTTTCCATGCTCTTCTTTCTTCTAGATGTCTTCTTTGGTTGTTCATCTTCAACCTCCTTTTCTTTACCTTTTCCCTTCCCACTCTTAGCACCAACATTCACCACTTGCCTTTTTCTTTTTTCTTCCGGATTCACATGAAATAAAGGATCATCGTTATCAGATTCACTGTTCGCATTTCTAGCCTTATCTACACCTAGATCTTTATAGTCCGGATTGATTAAATGCCCAAACAGATTCTTCAAGGGTGGTCTTTCATTTTCAGGAACAACTTTGTAACCCTTTATCCTGATCAAAGTATTCAAACTCATATGATCCTGAACTAAAATCTGTGTCGGATCTTTTCTCAGCTTCCTGTACTTCTGATCAAATATCATCTGAAGGAATCTGGGATATAGCAAAAACTTCTTGTACTTCAAACCTTTAAGTGGTTCAAGCATGTGATCCAATATCATCCCAGATACATTGAACGTCTTGTTCAATATTAGAGCTACTATCAATGAACTGATACTCTTCCTCATTATGTCGAATCCACCACTCACGAATCCAAAGACATGCAACATCACATGAGCTAGGTATTTGAACTGTGGGCACAGTTTACCTTTGTGAAAAGCTCCATCTGTGATTGGACCGTTGTACTTCATTCGTAAAAAGCATTTCCTTTGTTCTACCCATGACAAACTTTATAAATCGGCTCATCTTTCAATTTCAAAGCTTTTCGAATATCACTCTTTGTAACTATTGCCAGCTGCCATTGAATGTTGCTAACGATAGTTGTTTGATTATCCCAAAAATCAATCTTCGCGTTCTTCAAGAAATCTACTTGGTGATCTTTGTAGATAATGGCAGGTGTGGCTATAACATCAACAACTCTGCTACGCTTCAAAATTCTATAATTCCAGTGAATTTTGTATGCTTCTTGACATCGCCAAGAAATGCACAACAGTTATGGGCCTCTTCGAACGGCAACTCTTCCTCCAGTTTCTTACCCGCAGCTTTGTCAGATGATCCAGCTGGAATATCTGTCTTTTGAGGTTCTGCCGTTTGAAATCCTGCAAAAACAAAACATGAAAAATTCATTAAAAATGGACAAAATTCACAAAATTGAAATTTTGGTTTTTGGAATTCCACATTCGACCCTTCGAAGGTTCGAATGTAGAAAATCCAAGGTTCGAAAGTGGAAAACAAGGTTCGAACGTGAAAAATTTGATTAAAAATGTACATTCGACCTTTATTCCACATTCGACCCTATGAACAAGTCACCTTCGACCAGAAAAGCCACATTCGACCTTTCTATAGTGGTCGAACCTGACTGTTCATATGACCAATTTTACAAAAATCAATTTTGACCATCTTAACATGTAATTTTCATTTGTTTACATACTAACATGACCAATTAACCATTTACAACAATCAATTGTACCAATTATTCAGTTATTGACTGTTTTTACCAAAAATTAGGGTTTAACTGTTTTTAATCAATCAATTAACCAATTTTTTGTGTTTTAAACCCTGATTTTGTTGTATTCTCCCCCTAAAACATTCAATAAGTGAATCCTAATCAAGAATTTTATCAATAACAGTCTCTAAAAGTCCAAACGATTCATTTCTAGGGTTCGAACTTAAAATAGATGAATCTGACTTCAATACTTGTCCATTACCTGTGATTATTAGATGAAAATGATTAGAATCAAGCAAAGAACAAAGTGAAAAGGTCTAAAAAATCTGAGCAACATGGGTTGGTGTTTTCAGAATTTTGAATTTTTTTTTCAATTGAAGGTTCGAAATGCAGAATGGTATATATAGGCTCCACATTCGACAGTTTTATAAGGGCGAAGGTGAAACTATTTCCACATTCGACCCTACTAAAAGGCTCGAAAGTAGAAACAGGGTTCGAATGTACAAAATACACTAGAACACTTACATTCGACCGTTTTAAAAGGCTCAAGAAATTCCACATTCGACCCATCGAAGGGGCGAATGGAGATTGGAATTTTTGAACATTTTACCAAATCTCAAAATCGAACCATGTTCAATCTTTTTCACATCTGTTAAACATCAAACATCCATCATTTCACATTTAAAGGTTACAAAACTCAAATGGTTCATCAAGTTTCAGAAAAAACCATCAATCACCATCAGTTATCAAAAATAACTCAGAAATGTAAAATCTTTTTGATTTATCTGAAACTTATGTTAAAACACACCTAAAATCTTTTTGAGTTTTTGTAAATTTTGAACAAATGTAAAATGCAGAAATGTAAACATAAAACAGTAAATGTTTTGTGATTTCCGGTAAGAGGATCATATCAGTTTATGAGAAATCTGATCACACCGTTGATCTTTAGTGTTTATTATCATTAAAGTCAATGTGTGATCCAGCAATTGCTGATATTGTTATCCGCATAAGCTCTCATGTAGACTTTTATGCAGTGTTTGATACGATTATCTATAGTATAAACAAAATTGTCTATAGTTCCCACGCAATCAATGTTGTAACGCGTGATTATGCTTTCGTTATCTGTAAATTTACAAGGTATTGAGGCACAGAGGTGCATAGGTCAGCAAATCAATGCTGTAAATTTACAATCATCATTTTCATCAATGATTGGATACGATGCATTATATAATCTTTGATTATCATAATACATGGAAAGTTCCTCAATTCGGTAACTTTAGGTTTTGGCATTAAAGCTCTTTTAGCAAGATACCCTGTCTGATCTAGGTCCGTAAAATCTTATGACAGAAGATCAGAAAGGCTATCCCCAGTTAACTAGTAATATAACGACCCGAAACCTCCGAATTTTGTACAAAAACCCTATCAAACGAAATTACGGTACTAAGACCATATGCCCATGAGAAGTTCATCTACATATCAATTCGTTTGATATGTATGTATCTAACACGCAGTAATAGGTCTACGAAGCCTACCAGCACATCACATAGACTCAACGCATGGCTTATATAACATTTCAAATCTTTAGCATGTGTCAGATCCCCACTGATGTACTATCATTTCCTCTTTGATTCCAGGAAAATAATTTTGGATTTTTCTAATTTTTATGGATTTTTGGATTTTTCAATGTTTTTGGGTTTTCTGAAAATCTAAAACTCCCCGTAAAATGTAAAACATATTTTTGGGTTTTTGAATTTTTGAAAAACAGTAAAATTAAAACGAAAAAGTGATAAACTGAGGTGATGATCAGTCTTCTTTCTCTTTTATACCGTTAGCATTTAATAAAAATTCGAATCGAGATCTATCGAAAGCTTTGGTAAAAAGATCTGTACGTTGGTAATCAGTGTGGATTTTGACCATGTCAATCAACTCTTTGGCATAACAATCTCGGATAAAGTGATACTTAATCCGGAAATGTTTAGCTTTTGAGTGATTGACCGTGTCTTGGTTAATGCAATTCCGGCTTCGTTTTCATAGTGAATAGGGGTTTTCAGAAATTGCAAACCGTAATCGACCATCTGTTGTTGAATCCACAGAACCTGTGAACAGCAACTTGAAGCTAACACATATTCTGCTTCACATGTAGATAGAGCGACTGCCGTCTGCTTCTTGCACTGCCTGGTCACGAACCTGCTCCCCGAAAATTGACATCCAGCCATTGTTGATTTGCTGTCTTTGTCATAACCGCCCCAATCTGCATCACTAAAAGCAATTAGGTCAATATTATCATCATTAGGGTACCATATTCCTCTCGATGGACAACCCTTCAGATATCGTAGGATACGTTTGACAGCTGCAAGATGACTCTGTTTTGGCTTCGACTGATATCGTGCACAGAGACATGTAGCAAACATTATGTCTGGTCTAGATGCGGTGAGATACAACAGAGATCCGACGATTGCTCTGTATGTAAAAGGATCAGTCAGCTCCCCCTTAGTGTCAACACCAATCCCGTTATTAGGTTGGATCGGGGTATCCATTGGCTTTGAATCTTCCATCTGGAATCGGCTCAAGACTTCAGAAACATATTTGGTTTGGTGAATAAAGATCCCCGTTGGTCTTTGTTCTACCTGCAAGCCGAGGAAAAACTGCATTTCTCCCATCACACTCATCTCGAACTTTTCCTGCATCACTTTTTCAAATTCTCTGCACAAAAGTTCGTTAGTAGATCTAGAAATAATGTCATCAACATAAATCTGGACGAGAAGCAAGTCATCCCCTGTTCTTTTGGTGAAAAGAGTGCAGTCTACCAAGCCACGTTTGAATCCTTTGGATAGTAGGTACGTTCTCAGCTCCTCATACCATAGGCGTGGAGCTTGGTGCAACCCGTATAGTGCTTTGTTGAGAATGTAGACCTTATCCCTGTGGAAAGGATCTTCAAAGCCTGGAGGTTGACCAACGTATACCTCTTCCTTGACCACACCGTAAAGAAACGCACTCTTAACATCCATTTGATACACCTTGAATATTTTGTATGAGGCAAATGCTAGAAACATATGAATAGCTTCTAAACATGCCACAGGTGCATAAATCTCGTTGTAGTCGATTCCTTCCACTTGATGAAAACCTTGAACTACCAGTCGAGCTTTGTTTCTCACGATTACGCCTCTGTCATCCTTTTTGCACTTGAAAACCCATTTGGTTCTAATTTTCTTTCTACCTGGAGGTAAATCTGTTAGTGTCCACACTCCCAGTTTCTGAAACTGCAATAACTCATCTTGCCTCGCCTCTACCCAAGCCTCATCGAAAAGAGCATCCTTGTAAGTCCGCGGCTCAACCTGCGAAACATAACAAGCAAAAGACCAGTCATTCTGACAACCAGATTTTTGAATTTTTGCGTATAAAGCTAAAGTGCCAAGATTCTCAGGTGAGTTTGCATTCCGAAGTTGTCCTCTAGTCATAACACGGCTACCAGGATCACCAATTACTTGCTCGAGTAGGTGAATACGATGAATCCGAGATTCCGGATGATCAGGTACTTGCACTCCCGTTTGTGTAGTCAAATTCTCTATTGAATCCAGATCATTACCCAAGTTGGATGATGAAGCACCATTTGGATTTGGGTTCACTGGAGGTCTCTCTGTAGCAAAATCTAGAATAGCTTCACTTGTGACATCATCATCATCTTCCGATTCTGATGAATTAAGAGTTGTGGAAGCTTCTTGGAAAACTTCTTCTTCTGCTGCAGGAACATTGGCATCATTAGAAGCTGTTGGAGGAGTTACGGTGATCGGACGCACCAACGATGATGTCACTACGTTTTCACACTCGTAATAAAGTCTTAATACAAAAAAGTCTTTGTAATTAAACATCCAATCTAGACCGCTACCCTGTACGTTCTGAGTATACCGTTGAACTTCAACGTTAGCCCACTCCTCTACCTGACGAGTTCATTTGTTGAATACCCGTTTGAGCGGGGTTGCATATCAAACAAAGAATCCTTCTTCAGCTTTCGGTGCAAACTTCTCAGATGGATTAAGCATAGTACATGGTGCTCTAAATGGTTCTAGATACTCCAAATTCGGTTTTCGTCTGTTCAACAGTTCGTAAGAAGTTTTACCAAACTTCTTCACTGTTAACACATGATTCAGTGTATAACATGCTGCGTATATAGCTTCATTCCAGAACATTACTGGAAAGAATCCGCAAGCATAGTTCTCGCCGCCTCTATTAGAGTCCTGTTTTTCCTTTCTGCGACACTGTTCTGTTGAGGGGTATACGGAGCACTATATTCATAATGAATTCCTTTATCTTCACAAAGAGCATCAATCTGTGCATTTTTGAACTTCGTCCCATTATCACTCCAAATTCTTTTGATCTTCAAACCATAGACATTCTCTAAGCATGTGAACAGAACTTTCAGATTGTTAAACGTGTCGCTTTTCTGATGCAAGAACATTACCCATGAAAATCTAGAATAATCGTCAGTAACCACAAGACAGTACAACTCTCCGCAATGACTCTTACGCTTGACAGGTCCGAATAGGTCCATGTGCAAACGCTCAAGTGGCATTTCAACAGAGTTTACTTTCTTTGGTTTGTGGGACTGTTTGTGCTGCTTTCCCTTCTTGCAACTCACACACTTGTCATTTAGATGAAAATGTTTGACATTAACGCCTTCGACAAGCCCATTCTTCACCAGATGATTCATTTTTCTGAGGTGAATGTGTCCCATCCTCCTATGCCACATAATATATTCTTTTTTGGTAGCCTTGGAGAGGAAACACGTAACTTGGCCCTGAGTTGTCATCGCCTTTGACATATCGAGAATGTAAAGATTATTCACTCTCGTGGCTTTCAACATAATCCACTCTTTTGGAATAACAAAACCAGGTTTGATAATATAGCAAGATTTGTCATCAAAGTGTACAGAAAACTGTTTATCACAGATTTGGCTGACAATAAGCAGATTATAATCGATCTGTTTCACATACGAGATCCTCTCAAAACTCATAATTCCGTTACTCACTCTTCCCTCCACAGTGATGTAACCTCCTTTGTTTCCAGGAAATTCTACGTAACCGCCATTGATGTTTCTGATGTCGAACAACAGCGACAAATCCCCTGTCATGTGACCAGAAGCTCCACTGTCAACAATCCAAAGACTGCTAACAGGGCCAGCTGAAGCTCCCTGCACATATCAAGTAAAATCATTAGTTCTTTTGGGGGGACCCAAGCCTGCTTGGTCTTAGGTCTTTGAACATTCAGTTTCAAAGATTCTTTATAAAAAACAGTTGAATTTGGATTGACCTTTTTCTGATCAATCAAATTCTTTTCACTTTCAGATTTTTCACTTTCTTTTGAAGTAGAAGCACCTTGAGAACTCACCGGTGACCAAGATTGATCCGAATGTTTCAAGATCCTGATCTGAGATTTTGGGGTCTCAGTCGGTTTCTTTACCTCGTTCTTAAATGAAACCTTCTTAGTTACCTTCTCTGATTTAATATAGACAGGTCCAACCAATGATTTAACAGCAGGTTTTTGTGGAACCTTTTGCCTATCAACAGTTGTGTTCACCACTGGTTTCTTTAAAGGTTTTTCCATTGCTATCCGGTTAGGACGATCATATGCAATTTGACGATTATCCTTCTTTTGAAAATAACGGCTTTGATTATAAAAAGGTGCTGGTTGAGGGACAAAGCGTTTTTGTGGATAACAGTGATTGTCGACTGAACTTCGGTATGTCTGCTTTACTTCAACTTCGTGCCTCTTATGCCTCACGTACGGGCAGTGAGCAAGTAAATGCCCTCTCTCCCCGCACTTGAAGCATGCACGGTATTCCTCAAACACGTTCTTGGCATTCTACTTAGCATAGGAAGTGATAGGATATTGGTCATCCACATACCTTCGTCTCAAACTCTCAGGAGCTGGGTCCTTTGAGTAAGTCGGCTCAAGAAAACTGTTAGCCTTTTTCTTCGGCTTGATGAAATCAGTGACGTGAACCTTAGGTTCTTTTGGAACATCTAGATAAATTTTCTTTAAGATTTCTGGAGGTACATCATTGGTCCTCTCATGTTTAGGAAACCAAATAGTACTCTCCTGCCAGATTTTCTCGATCTTTGAGTAATTGGCAAACTTTATCGGATATTCCTCATCAGAAATAATCTTATCGGATCCTTCCATCTGATAAAATACTTTGACAGATTTGTTAATTGATTCACTTTTATCAACATTCTTAACTGACTGATTCACTCGATGAGCATTTGCCATCAAATGTAAAATCTAAGAAGGTGATACCGGTTCATTGGTTATAATGTGATTCTCAATGGGTATATCACTCACTTTCTTAGGTTTCTCATCATCTAAGTAAGAATCATCAGTCACAGCAATCACTCCCTCATTATTCAATCCCAAAATTGGTCTAACATCGGAATTTGGATCACCAACACTAGAAGTGTTAGATTCATCATCCGATGTAGAATCAGATTTGATTGAACTCTCCGGTGTTATTAAATGTAAAATATGTTTCTCAAATAACACTGGAGATGGAACAGCCTTATAGTTTGTACTATTCGTTTGTGAGGGTTCTTCAATGATATGGTCAACCACATAAGTAATGTGTTTATAGCTTTCTAGCTTTTTATTGACCTTTTCAGCAAAGCACTTGATAGTTGCCATTTCAAATATAGTTTCTTCAAGTTCATTGATATAGTTGTTTATGGCTAATTGTTTTAAAGAAAGTGTTTTCTTTAGATCAGAAATATCCTTTTTGTAACCATCAAGCACTTTATTGAATTCATGTGTTTCTTTGCGATAAGATTGACAGTTGATTCTAGCATTCTCAAGTTGAACCCTGAATTGCTTGTTCTCTTCTGTCAATCTATCACATGTTCCACAATATTTATCACTGTTCATGTCTATAGTAGATTCAGAACTTACCTGTTTCGGAGGATCTGTCATCGCCATCAAAGCAAAATGCGCTTCCTTCCCAGCGAAGAACTTGGAATAATCGATTCTGGTGAAAGCGTCATCCACTATGCATGACTTCCAAGTCATAAGAAAATCAGCTTTAGCCAAAAGTTGATCAATATCGTCATCTAGTGAGTTAACGCTAGCTTCCGAATCTGACTCAGTCTCCGAATCAGAATATACTGAATCACGCTCTTCAGGAATGTCGGTGACTGTATCAAGAATCAATCATGGAGTCTTCTCAACAGGAATATCAGCTTCTTCTACCATCTCCTCAATCTTCACTTCAGAAATCTTCTTATTCTCCAAAACTTCTTCAACTACCACCAGCTCTTCTAAATCAATCTTCTGAGCAACACACGCTACATTACCAGCTGTAATCTCTTCAACACCCAGTTGCATCCCAGTCCAGTCAAATCCTTCATCCTTTTGAATTACCAAAGCCTGGTTTTGGGTATCGGTTTGTGTTTGGTTATTTGGTGTGGAAATAAGAATGATGGTTCTAGTTGGGTTATGTGGTGTTTGGTTTTGAGTCTGGTTTGGTATAGTTGTTTGTCTAGCAGAATTGTTTGGTGAGGTGTTCTGTCGGTTTTGGTAATTATTTTGTGATTGATAGTTGTTGTTTTGGCTTTTATAAGATACCTGATTATGAGATTGACGATTTTGATAATTGGTGTTGAATGGATTCCTGTTACCTTGTTGAGCTGGCTGTGTGCACTCCCTCTTAAAGTGACCTTTACCTCCACAATTAAAACATGTGACTTTGGATTTGTTGAAGCCATAGGTGGTGTTAGGTGATGTAGACAAATCAGTTCTACCAGTCTTCTTTATAAACTGTATTGCTCGACTCATAACACTAGCAAACGCCCACTGTATGTCAATAAGCTCCATCTCCTCCTTGTCAATTTGAGCATAGTCTTCACTGGTTAGGTTGTTGTTACCACTTTGACTAGCTACCAGACCATTATAAGAAGCTACCATAGCAGATACCAGTGTGACATGCTGCTGAGCAACTTCAACTGTGACATTGTTCAAGTTTGATGTCTCCAACACTATTGGACTTTGACTTGGTTGACTTAGGTTCATTTGAAGAATGTAGGATTGTTGTTGAGGTTGATTCATGCTAGCTGAATAACATGCTACTTGTTGCATTGGTGAAAAAGGTGGTATGTAAGTGTTTGTGTATGATGGTTGGGTATAGGATGAAGTTTGAGCAAGGTAGTTTATTGGTGTTTTGGGTGGCTCCACAACACTTGAAACACAAGCAATGTGTGGAGCAACAGTACCACTAGTGCTTGAACTAGTCAAAGTAGAAGTTGTACCACCATGATATAACTCCAGATTTTGAGGAAATTGTGCTCTCTTTGTTTTCCTCTTCTCTTCCATCTCTTTGTTCTCCAGCTTTTGAATAAACTCATTGATGGTCCAATATTGATAAACATCTTTCTCCTTTAGGACCTCAATATGTTGGTTCCACTATGGTGGTAGAGAATCTGCAAACTTGTCTACCAACTCAGACATTGGAATCTGAATCTCATAATTCGACAACTCCGTCAGAAGATGACAATATCTGGGAATAAGCTCCTTTAGAGTCTCATTTCCAACATAGCTAAAGTTCTCAAATTCTTTTCTCAACTCTTCCATCCTTAACTTCCTTGTTTTCTCGTTCCCATCATGATGATTCTTCAACATATCCCAAAGCTGCTTTGAAAAAATTTATGTGTAGTATCTTGACACCAAATGGAGAATTATCAAATTTTTAATTTTTGAAAAATAAATTATTTTTGTATTTTTATTAAGTTAAATTGTTTTAATCATATTTAATTGATTAAAATTCATTTTTAGTTGTTTTAATCTCAAAATTTTTGGAAAATTATTTCTTAACATCAAAATCTGAAATAAAAATTATTAATCCAGAAAACTATTATTTTTATTAATTTTACTATTTTTTAAAAATTTAAACATGATTTAAATTCATTAAATCAGCTTGAAATATAAATAAATTAAGAAAAATTATGAAAAAATTAGTTTCACTATTTCACATAAGAAATTATTCATTTTTATTACAAAATATTTTTTTGCGTCATATCTTGTATTCTTAGTCTTATTTATGTTTAAATAGACATAATAAATCATTCAAATATATATAATTTATAAAGTCTGTTTTATAAATATTTTCCTGATAAAACAGAAATATTACTATGTTTCGAGGTCATAATTATCATTTGTTTGAGTCTTTCGCGTACTTATAATTATTATTTCTATTCTTTATAATTGTAATATTCTACAATTATAGTTAACTAACTAACTATATTGTTCATTTTTATGATTTGAAACATATTATTATCTAAATATTCAATTGGTAGTATTTACATTACTAAATCATATTCATAGACTTTTATCATATAATTTTGAAATATAAATTTAATATTTTTTAGTTCTTTGCAAAACGCTGATTCCCCAAATCGACTTAGCAAACCCTAATGCCTTAAAACCCTAGATACCTAAGAATTTTTAGGTCATTTTATCTTATTAGTATTCCTATACGTATAGGTTGAGTTCTTCGAAATTCCCAAGTTTTACCTTGTGACGAGTTTTGTTTGAATTTATCGCTCTTAGCAAAACTGTGAGTATACTTATCCCCTTTTTGTTTTTCTTACACTTTTGGGGTGAAACATGTACACCTATGAAACTTATACTTCCACATAGTCATAAACTTTTTTACATACAATTCATATACGTGTTATGCTTTGAATTCTTGTGCTTTATGCTTAGACATAGACGTAGTATACTTTTGATCATTACATATTCATAAACATATTCATAAACGTAAACGGAAACATATTCACATACATTTGGGAACCTAGTGGAAAATACCTAAGCATGTGGGAAAAGTAAGTACTGACGGGTGGTTCAAGGAACAACCCTTTATAGTGTTAAAACGCCTATATTAATCACATTTAATCATGATATTGCTTGGAGTTGGGTAACTACGGTTGTTATGATTGTAGGTAAAATATGGAGCTTAAAACGAGGGAAAACGGGCTTTTGGAACGGACCGGAAGCATTGGAATGAGGTGGAAGGAAAGAAGTAAAAAGATCAAGATTTTAACAAGCCTACCGTACCCCTACTCCATTACCGTACCCCTACGGTGGCCCAGATACACTTTTTCCAGCCGTAGGCCAGGCTCAAATGGCCGTCAGGATTTCTAACTGACCGTACCCCTACGGCCCTGGAGTAGGGGTACGGTGGCCCTGATTCAATTTTGTAACTCATGCATTTAAGAAGACTTGATGGGAGATTTATGGCACCACTTCTTATTCCAACTGTTGGCTGATCATCTTGGGAGAGTTTTTTGGCTGCAACTTATCATTGGAGAGCATTGAAAAACATTAGTTTTATATCTTTGATTCACATGAACAATAGATTGAAGATTATGATGACTCATTTGATGATGCTTGGCTAAACCTTTAATGGTCATCCTTGGTGAAGTTTTCTTTGAACTATTTATGCTTTTGTCTTATGATTTCTAGAATAACAATTTGGTATGTTTTGTTGAATTGTTATGGTATTTGAACATTTGGTTGTAGTGGTTATTTAATTTATCAATTTCTCTTCTTGATTGCACGTTCTTGGTGTTGCTAACAATCGGGATATTGCGGGAAGGAATTGGGTTGGATAATTGAGTAATTGGTCATCGGGAAACAACCTCGCATTAATATAATCCGAGTACTTTGTTCCCTTTTATCACAACACTTGTTAAAATACGAGTTATGTCTATGTAACTCTTTCTAGTGAGACTTTTGGCATAAAGATTCAAGGGAAATGGATCCAGGGATGGTCATTGCTTTCTCAATTTGATAAACACAATCTTATTTCAATTCAGTAATTTAGTTTACTTTTCTTAAATCTAAATCAAAACCAACAAACAATCTTGATCTTTATTTTTCTTAGTTGTTAAATAGTAGTTTAATTACAAAACCTTAATTCTCACATTTTCCACAAACTCCCTGTGTTCGATACCCTTCTTACCACTATCTTTAGTTGTAATTGGGAAATTTTACGTGTACCACGACAAGCACGTCAAATTTTGGCGCCGTTGCCGGGGAGTTGTGCGCAACATGTGTTAATTTTTAGTTGTCTTTTATTTTATTTTATTTTTAAAAAAAATCTTAAAAAAAAATTTGGTATATAAAAAGTGTTATTTAATGTTATTAGATTTCACTTTGGGTGTTCTAGTTGTGCAGGTTTTTCCTTTGCAGGCGTAGAATACTATGGATCGAGCCTATTCATCATGTTTAGGTTGTGGTAGTCCATGTCACACTCGTTTTGAGTGCCATGAGTATCGACAACAATTTGAAGACGCTAGGAGGAGATTATATGAATTGGATGTCATGTATGATGACGTACAGGATTATTATCCGACTTGGGAAGATGTTTGTCGAAACAACATGGTGTATTATGATGAGCCAGATCATAGTTATTATAACTATGAACCCGAAGAGACACCATTTTCAGGTTACCCTCAAGATCAATACCAAATTCCTCCATACGAAGAAGAACGTGCAAAGATTACATATCAAAGCAAGGAGGAAATGCAACTTGCTCGAATCGAAGATAAATTATCTAAAGTCGAAGAGTTGTTATCAACACCTAGTCTTTCGATTCAACAAAGAATTGATTACTTGAGCTTTAAGTGTAAGATGTTATCAAGAAGGATAGACATAGCCGAGGCTATTTCCCCTTTACCTGATGATATTAGAAACTGTTCGCAAGTTAAGGATGAGGTTGTGGAGATTAATACCACACCAAATCCTTCATTTGTTGAAGAGTTACATTTGGAAAAGGTTGTTGTTTGTATTGATGCAGGTGACACAAGTCAAGATTCTCACAAATTTCATCCCGCCCTGATTAACCTCATAAACAAGGTTCGGGATGAAGATTCAAAGGCAAATATTCGGAAAGTGAGACTACAAGACATCGGGGAAAAGTTCATGAGATGGTTCCACCACAACAACATTCGCTCACTATACATGCCAATCTTTAAACATCTGTTTATTTGGCATGTAGACTACCGAGCATACTTCGGAAATTCGGTAGGAAAATGTTCTTTGAGACCACTATGAATGAACATTAGGTATGAGTCTTGTACATTTTGTATATTTATATATTTTGTTTTATTTTGTTTTATTTTTAGATTGTATTTTAAGTCTCTTTTGATTTCTGGGAATGCTTGGAGTTTACCTTGCAATCAGATAATTTCGCCTGTACTCAATCCCCATTCAGGCAGGGTAAATATGTACACCATCGGTGTATAAGGCATCCCAGAATTTTATATTTTTATTTTTTCTTTTGAGTCTTAGTTTCAGGTTTTTTTTATCGGCCGCGAAAGAAATGCTATACGGCTCAATTGGGAGGAACTGCAGGGACTCATACACGTGTTTGATATATGGTAAAAAAAAAAAAAAAAAAAAAAAAAAACAAACAAACAACAGCAGGCCCCAGATCAAGGTGGAAGCAATAGCGAGGCATTTGGATTCGGGGAGTGAAATGACTTGTTCACCTCGGTGTTCGGGCCGCCTCAGCCTCGCTATTACTGATCAGGTCGTGCCTTTTGTACATAGCTTTATTTTCTATTTGTTTTTCTTTCATGTTTTTGGGAAATAGGTGGTTGGGTGGTGTTAAGATTGATGATGATTGCTTCGGGTTGTGGTAGTAGGAGGTGTGTTGTTTACAAATGAAAAAAATGAAAAAAAATTTTAAAAAAATGAAAAAATACAAAAAGAAATTTGTGGTTTGAGTGTACGAGTGTTTCCTTCCAAAAACCGCACATTGGGGACAATGTACCTCAAGTTTGGGGATGGGGGAAAATTTTGAAGAATTTAAAATTTTTTTGAAAAAAAAATCAAGCGTAGCGTTGTGAGAATTGGAACACCTTGAACTAACCTCGAGAGGCACACCGGCAACCCTTAACCCATTTTTATTCTTGGTGAGATTTGAGCCACAGTTATAGAACAATATATATAGATATATCTTTCTTTGTGAGAGTGGCAATGGGTGGGAGTGCACTAGAACTTGTGCTTGAATGCGACTTGAATCTTTGTGTGAGCATAAGTGTAGAGATGATAAGGGCACTAGGTAGCCTTGTTATGTTGAGTGAGAGTGTGGGAATTGGGGGGTTGGACCTCATGCATTATATATATGAGCTTGGTAGCGAGAGGGGCGGGGGTTTGGACATTTAGTTGCCCATTTTTGAGCCTAAAAGCCTATCGATTGTTAACCCTTTAGCTAGTTCCCTAAATAAATACCCAACTTGACCCGGTCTTGTGTGTTTAAACAGAGTGTTAGTGTGTTATTTTAGTATTACAAGTTGAAGTTTTAGTTGAGTGTGTTCGTATGTGTATGTATTAGTGTTTCTTGATATATTGAAAAAAAAAAAGAAGAAGAAGAGATTGAGAAAAATGATGAAAAGAAAAAAGAGAAAAAAAAAGCAAAAGAGAAAAAGAAAAAAAAGAGAGGAAGTTTATATGTGATATCTATCATAGTTGTGTTCGTATTTGCGTTTGCGTGTGTTAGTTGTGCGTGTGTGTGTGTCGTTGTGTAATAAAAGACCGGGTAAAGTTATGCGCTACTAAAAAAATATACCCCATTTCCTACCTTTACACTTAGCCATATTACAACCCGACAAGCCCCTTTGATTTGCACTTATGTTTAGCGTGTAAGAGGAGGGTTGATTCAGGTACAAGCTTATGGTTGCGCACTCATTTATTTGCCTTTTGTGTGCCTAGCTCTGAATTGCTAGTTTTCAGTTGTCACCGAGAGGAGAGAAACTGTGAGGGGTGTGTTGATTCGGGTGTTAAGGACGGGTTAGTATATGGATTGCACGTTAATGCTTGATTTAAAAATGATCGTTTTGCGAAATAGAGTTTTGGTAGATTGCTTGGGACAAGCAATGGTTAAGTGTGGGGATGTGACGGGTGGTTCAAGGAACAACCCTTTATAGTGTTAAAACGCCTATATTAATCACATTTAATCATGATATTGCTTGGAGTTGGGTAACTACGGTTGTTATGATTGTAGGTAAAATATGGAGCTTAAAACGAGGGAAAACGGGCTTTTGGAACGGACCGGAAGCATTGGAATGAGGTGGAAGGAAAGAAGTAAAAAGATCAAGATTTTAACAAGCCTACCGTACCCCTACTCCATTACCGTACCCCTACGGTGGCCCAGATACACTTTTTCCAGCCGTAGGCCAGGCTCAAATGGCCGTCAGGATTTCTAACTGACCGTACCCCTACGGCCCTGGAGTAGGGGTACGGTGGCCCTGATTCAATTTTGTAACTCATGCATTTAAGAAGACTTGATGGGAGATTTATGGCACCACTTCTTATTCCAACTGTTGGCTGATCATCTTGGGAGAGTTTTTTGGCTGCAACTTATCATTGGAGAGCATTGAAAAACATTAGTTTTATATCTTTGATTCACATGAACAATAGATTGAAGATTATGATGACTCATTTGATGATGCTTGGCTAAACCTTTAATGGTCATCCTTGGTGAAGTTTTCTTTGAACTATTTATGCTTTTGTCTTATGATTTCTAGAATAACAATTTGGTATGTTTTGTTGAATTGTTATGGTATTTGAACATTTGGTTGTAGTGGTTATTTAATTTATCAATTTCTCTTCTTGATTGCACGTTCTTGGTGTTGCTAACAATCGGGATATTGCGGGAAGGAATTGGGTTGGATAATTGAGTAATTGGTCATCGGGAAACAACCTCGCATTAATATAATCCGAGTACTTTGTTCCCTTTTATCACAACACTTGTTAAAATACGAGTTATGTCTATGTAACTCTTTCTAGTGAGACTTTTGGCATAAAGATTCAAGGGAAATGGATCCAGGGATGGTCATTGCTTTCTCAATTTGATAAACACAATCTTATTTCAATTCAGTAATTTAGTTTACTTTTCTTAAATCTAAATCAAAACCAACAAACAATCTTGATCTTTATTTTTCTTAGTTGTTAAATAGTAGTTTAATTACAAAACCTTAATTCTCACATTTTCCACAAACTCCCTGTGTTCGATACCCTTCTTACCACTATCTTTAGTTGTAATTGGGAAATTTTACGTGTACCACGACAAGCACGTCAAATTTTGTTTGTTATTTTCGGGTTTACACTGGTTGTGTTTAGTGTGCAGGTACATCAAGTGTATGCATACTAGGGGCTCTCACGAGTCATCACCACTTTTGTTTGATCCGGAGATTGAAAGAACTTTGAGAAAGAACCGAGTTTTAATTCGAAGAAACAAAGTCATCGATTCACCTACTTCACCGTTCACCCCAAGAAACATAATGCAAGGTTCTCAAATACCAACAACGGGTCAAACGACCTCACCATTCATGCCTTCTTCTTCACACATTTCACCCAACACCACATTACCTAGCTTGTCCACAAATCCTGAGACACCAAGCCATACCACTCAACCAACTTCCACCCAAATTGATCCAAACCTTAACTTCAATCCATCATGTACCATTCCACCATTTTCCCATTTTTTTCCAACTACGGGTCAATCATCTTCTACCATCCCTCACCCACAAGGACAAGGTTCGACAATTGTCCACACCACATCTTCTTATCAACCACCTAATCAATCGGGTTTTTACCATTCATCTTTTCAAGGTGATCTAAATTCAAGATTTCAAAGGGATGTGTATGACGAGGGGTATGATGATGAAGAGTTTAGAGGGTACAATGAAGAGGGGTATTACTATGGAGGACAAGGTGCATATGTGGATTCACAAGTTCAAACGGGTCAAACAAGTCAACCACTTTTGCAATTTCAAGACCCGTCAAGACTACCGGTTGGTGTGCAACATGTTAGACCACAAGGATTGCAGTTTCAGCATCCCACGCCACTAAATCAAATGCGGCCTCCAAATATGCAAGCTCAACATCAAAGGCCAAATCACCAACAACAACCGATGCATCCTAATCAACATCAACAATTTGCACCACAAGGTGCAATGCAAGGGCAAATGGGTCCACCAAGAGCGCCATTGGGAGCACCTAGAAGACTCCACCGTGATGTTGTACGGGGAATTGAGGCACATTTTCGGCCTATCATCACTAATAATCCATCACCCATAGTGATTCCACAAAATGCAAATGGAAGAACTTTTGAGGTTAGAACAACCGCCCTTCAAAGTCTACCAAAGTTCAAGGGGCTAGCAACGGAAGAGCCTTATTTTCATTTGGAAACTTATGATTCCATTTGTAACACTATTGGGGGCCAAGGGTTTACTCCGGATGATGTCAAGTTGGTACTTTTCCAATTTTCATTGGAAGATAAAGCAAAGAGATGGTTTCACACTCTACCATCCGCATCAATTTACACATGGGCCGACATGCAACAAATCTTTCTAGATGAGTTTTATAGTTCGCAAAAGACTAATGATGCGAGACGAGGCTTGAGGAGTTTCCAACAACAGTCGGGAGAGATGTTCCATGAAGCATTTGAGAGGTTTAACATGATGCTACGAAATTGCCCTCACCATGGTATCCAACTATGGGAGTTGCTAAATGCTTTTCATGAAGGTTTGACATCGGAGGATGCACGGGATCTTATGTCCATCACAAATGGTACTTTTGGTACAAACTTTGAACAAGATGATTGGGCATATTTAGAGCAAATGGCGGTGACCTCAAAAAGAAAAGCCCAATCTTCAAGAAGGGCAAGACATGTGATTCAAAGACCACAGGTACATGCAGTTGAGGGAGGTAATGTGCAAAATTCTAACCAATTGTATAATGTTTGCAGCACTTGCCAAGAGATAGGCCACACGGCGGAGGTTTGTGGAGTGGGTGTACAAGAAACACCAAGTGAAGAAGTGAATGCTATTCAAGGGGGTGGGAGAAACTATGACATGAACTCCAACACTTACCACCCCGGGTTACGAAATCATCCCAACTTCAGATATGGGAATGCTTCTAATCAAGCTAACCCGAATTTTCAAGCTGCTCAAGGTAACTTTGTGCCTCGTCAACAATACAACCAAGGGAATTATAGAGGCGGTTACAACAGTGGCTACCAAGGGCAAGCTCACACTGGACAAAGAAATTCGGGTCATGATTCGTCAAGTGGAAATGAGGTCATGGAGATGCTTAAGGCCATGCAACAAGACATGCAAAGGCGAAATCAACTTGATGAAGCACGAATACAAAAGGACGAAGTTCGTGACAAAAGCATTCAAGCATTAACAACTCAAATGGGTCAATTGGCAACCGATGTGGCGGAGTTGAAAAAAGGTAAAGGCAAACTTCCTAGCGATACGCAGGTAAACCCGTCACATGGTTCGTCACGAGGTAACAATGTTAATGTTAATCATGTAAGGGTTTTGAGAAGTGGGAAAGAATTTAAGGCAGACTTGTCACCAAGTTTTGTCGAGGGGGTGGTTGAAGATGTCACGGGTGAAGAAAGTGACAATGATGAAAATACACCGGTTTTACAAAAAGAAATAAATGTTAAAAAACCGGAAGTGAGTGAGAGTGAGAAAGTTGAAAATGAGCCGAGTCAAGTCCCATTCCCATCGGCTCTACTTGACCCGGGTAAGAAAAATTTTATTGCATCAAGAGGTCCCCAAAAAGAAGAGATGTGGGACATGTTTAAACAAGTAAAAATAAATCTTCCTTTACTTGATGCAATAAAACAGGTACCCGCATATGCAAAATTTTTAAAAGAACTATGTACACAAAAGAGGCAACAAAAGAAAAAGATGCCTAAGCGGGTGAATGTCACGGGTCAAGTGAGTGCAGTTTTGAACGGGGAGCTTCCTCCTAAGCTCCAAGATCCGGGCACGCCATTAATAAACATTCAAGTTGGAAATTTTCAAATGGCAAAGGCGTTGCTAGATCTTGGAGCCGGGGTGAGTATTTTACCGGGTGGGTTATATGATCAATATGACTTTGGTCCATTGGCTAGGGTGGAGACAACGGTTGTTTTAGCCGATTTGTCTCATAAGTTACCCCGGGGGATGGTTCAAAACGTCATTGTTAAAATTGATGAATTTTATTACCCGGTTGATTTTTTGGTATTGGATTATTCATCCGCCGAGTCAAAACAACAACAAAATGTCATATTGGGTCGACCGTTTTTGAACACCGCACATGCGGTAATTGATTGTAGATTTGGAACGGTTGACATGACATTTGGAAACCGGAAAATGCGTTTAAATGTTTTTACTAACAATACTAATGATTCCGGTGTTGAAGAATGTTTTATGGCAGATGTTATTGAAGGATGCAACCCAAGTGAGTATGAACAAGATGGAATGGAATTGTGTGCTTGTAATTTTTCTGAACAGGTACATGCTTTGGATTTGGAGATTGAGGAAGAGACGCAAGATGTACTAGCCTTGAAGGAGGGCCGACCACCATGGTCCCACCAGTTTGATAATTTGCCAGTGGAGATTGATTCGGGCACCAAACCATCATTGGAGGTGCCACCAAAGTTGGAACTCAAAGACTTGCCTAGCCATTTGAAGTATGCTTTCCTAGGGGATGATGACACTTTACCGGTCATTATTGCCTCTAATTTGGAGGTGGCTCAAGAGCAAGCATTGTTGAAGGTGTTGAAAGAAAACAAGGGGGCTATTGGGTGGACAATTGCCGATCTCAAAGGAATTAGTCCATCCATTGTGATGCACAAGATTATTACCAATGAAGATGCAAAGCCCACAAGAGAAGCACAAAGGAGGTTAAATCCTAATCTAAGGGAGGTAGTGAAAAAGGAGGTAATTAAATGGTTAGATGCGGGAATTATTTATCCTATTTCGGATAGCTCTTGGGTAAGTCCTACTCAAGTGGTACCTAAGAAGTCCGGCATTCAAGTAGTCAAGGATGAAAGTGGTGAACAAATTGCAACTCGACCCGTTACTGGGTGGCGAGTGTGCATTGACTACCGCAAATTGAATGCCGCCACTTCTAAGGATCATTTCCCACTTCCTTTTATTGACCAAATTATTGAAAAACTTTCGGGTCAAAAATACTATTGTTTCTTAGATGGGTATTCGGGTTATAATCAAATTGCAATTCACCCGGATGACCAACACAAGACCACCTTCACTTGTCCATATGGTACTTTTGCCTTTAGGCGGATGCCATTTGGCTTGTGCAATGCACCAGCTACTTTCCAACGATGTATGATGAGTATTTTCTCGGACATGGTTGGAGAGTCGCTAGAAGTGTTTATGGATGATTTCTCAATATTTGGTACTAGTTTTGATTCTTGTCTCAACGAATTACAAAAAGTTTTAAAAAGATGTGTTGAGAAAAATTTGGTGCTAAGTTGGGAGAAAAGTCATTTCATGGTGCAAGAGGGTATTGTGTTGGGGCATGTGATTTCGGAAAGAGGGATGGAGGTGGACAAGGCAAAAATTCGTGTTATTTCATCATTGCCACCACCGAAAAATGTCAAGGGGGTAAGATCATTTTTGGGGCATGCCGGGTTTTATAGACGGTTTATTAAAGGTTTTAGTGTCATTACAAAGCCTTTATGTAATCTATTATTGAAGGATGTTCCATTTGATTTTACTAATGAATGTTTGCAAGCGTTTAATGTTTTGAAGGAACATTTGGTGAAGGCTCCTATTTTGCAACCGCCGGATTGGTCGAAGCCATTCGAAATTATGTGTGACGCAAGCGACACAACAATTGGAGCAGTCTTGGGTCAAAGAGTTGACAAGAAGCCGGTGGTGATATACTATGCAAGCAAAACTTTATCCGAAGCGCAACTCAATTACACCACAACCGAAAAAGAATTACTGGCGGTGGTGTATGCTTTGGATAAGTTTCGTTCATATATTTGGGGGAGCAAGGTGGTGGTATATTCGGACCATAGTGCGGTTCGATATTTGATGGAGAAGAAAGACGCCAAACCGAGATTGATTAGATGGGTTTTGTTGCTCCAAGAGTTTGATTTGGAGATTCGGGATAAAAAAGGAAGCGAGAATGTTGTAGCGGATCACTTGTCTCGAATTCCGATGGAAGGGAGTGACGATATGACTGAAATAAATGAAAGATTTCCGGATGAGCAACTTTTAGCCATATCAACCCAAGCCGCACCGTGGTATGCTCATTATGTTAATTATTTGGCCACAGGTGTTATTCCGGATCATTGGACCAAGAAACGACGACAACAATTCATGGTCCAAGTGAAACAATATATTTGGGATGAGCCGGATCTTTTCAAGATTGGACCCGACCAAGTGATTCGAAGATGTGTCCCCGAGGCGGAAGTTAAAGAAATTTTGACACATGCTCATTCTTCCGCGTGTGGTGGGCATTTTAGTGGGCATAAAACTGGTTACCGGGTGCTTTCATGTGGGTTTTATTGGCCTACAATTTTTAAGGATGCTTGTCAGTTCGCCCGAAATTGCTTAAATTGTCAAAGGTTGGGGAGTATATCAAAGAGAGATGAGATGCCAATGCAACCTATTTTGGTTGTGGAAATATTTGATGTTTGGGGCATCGACTTTATGGGGCCGTTTCCAAATTCAAACGGGTTTTTGTATATTTTAGTAGCGGTGGATTATGTCTCCAAATGGATTGAAGCAATTGCCACAAGAACAAATGACCATTCGGTTGTTTGTAAATTCGTTCAATCCAATATTTTTGCCCGGTTTGGTGTGCCTAGAGTGATTATAAGCGATGGTGGTTCACATTTCAAGAATTTTAATTTCGGGAAGCTATTGAAGAGATATGGTGTGAACCACCGTATTGCTACACCGTACCATCCACAAACAAGTGGACAAGTCGAAGTGTCCAACCGTCAAATAAAGGAGATTCTAATGAAGACGGTGAGAGTTGATAGGAAGGATTGGTCGGGGAAATTGGATGATGCTTTGTGGGCGTACCGAACGGCCTACAAAACTCCCATTGGTACAACGCCTTATCGCATGGTATATGGAAAGGGTTGTCATTTACCGATGGAGTTAACGCATCGAGCGCATTGGGCAGTAACGACGGTGAATGCGGATTATAATGAGGCGGGCAAAACGAGGAAATTACAACTGAGTGAGATCGAGGAAATTCGAGATGAGGCATACGAATGTGCATCGGCTTATAAAGACAAACTCAAGAAAGTGCATGATGCCAAGTTGAGAAAGAAAACCTTTGAAGTGGGTCAAAAGGTTTGGTTGTACAACTCAAGACTCAAGATGTTCGCGGGGAAGTTAAAAAGCAAGTGGATGGGTCCTTACATTGTTTGCCGGGTTGGTGAGTATGGTGATGTTGAGATTTTAGACGATATTACTGGCAAGCAACAAACGGTGAACGGACACCGCTTGAAACCGTATTTGGAGGGCAACGATATCAACTACTTGGAGATGGATAAATCGGGCTACATTCTAAGCCCGGTTGAGGAGACGTGATCAAGAGGCCCAGGTTTGGTAATGTAAATAGTAGATTTTTACTTTACTTTATTTTATTTTATTTTATTGCATATTTTCGGTTTTGATCGAAACCCGTGTTCGAAACAAGTGTGGGGATGTACCGGTAACAAAACGGTTCTAGCACTGTGTTGAGGACAACACGGGATTTTCGAGGGGGTAGGGTAATTTCTATGTTTGTAAAAATTACTAATCTTGAAAAAAAAAATAAAAAAAAAAAAAAAAAAAAAAAAAAAAAAAAAAAAAAAAAATTTTTTGGTCCAGCATTACCGTTCCCCTACGGCCTGGCCGTAGGGCTACGGCCAAAGGAAAAATCCCCACGGCCATTTGGCGCGGCCATACGGCTTATAACATGACCAAGCACCCACCGTACCCCTACGCCCCTACCGTTCCCATACGGTGGGGGCTGGGCAGATTTGGACGGTTTGAAAAAAAAAAAAAAAAAAAAAAAAAAATTTTTTTCTTTTCTCTTTTCACGGTTTTTTTAACCTTTTGGTCCTTCATTTTTTTTTCTCTCATTATCTTCTTCTTCTTCCCAAGAACACCCAACAAGAACACCAACCTATTCACCCTTAAATCCTTCATAGAAACCACAATACTTAACCAAATCACATGATTTTTGGGTCTAAATTGGCTTAAATTTCATAAGGAATCCGATTGTGGGAGGTATATTGCAAGAAAAACACGATTTTGGGTTCGAATTAAAACCCTAAAATCGCAAAAATTGGGGATTTTTCTTATTTTCTTGTGTTCTTGTGTTCTTGCATCTTCTAATCTAAGGTATGCTTCTTGTTTTTTTTTATTTTTATGCTAATTGTGAGATTTTTTTAGGTTTATGTTTTTGGTTTAGTTTTGACCCACTTGCTTGTTAATGTTATAGGATGTAGATAGGTTATTTGATAATAAGATGGTAGTAGAAGTAATTTTGAGATGTATTGTGTGAACCTGTGGTAATGTTAAGATTGTAGAGGCGTCATGCCTAATTTTCGTCAAACCAAAGATGGTTTTTGTCACAAATATCTGCTACCATAGTAACAAGCAATGGGTAAGTGTGGGGATGTGACGGGTGGTTCAAGGAACAACCCTTTATAGTGTTAAAACGCCTATATTAATCACATTTAATCATGATATTGCTTGGAGTTGGGTAACTACGGTTGTTATGATTGTAGGTAAAATATGGAGCTTAAAACGAGGGAAAACGGGCTTTTGGAACGGACCGGAAGCATTGGAATGAGGTGGAAGGAAAGAAGTAAAAAGATCAAGATTTTAACAAGCCTACCGTACCCCTACTCCATTACCGTACCCCTACGGTGGCCCAGATACACTTTTTCCAGCCGTAGGCCAGGCTCAAATGGCCGTCAGGATTTCTAACTGACCGTACCCCTACGGCCCTGGAGTAGGGGTACGGTGGCCCTGATTCAATTTTGTAACTCATGCATTTAAGAAGACTTGATGGGAGATTTATGGCACCACTTCTTATTCCAACTGTTGGCTGATCATCTTGGGAGAGTTTTTTGGCTGCAACTTATCATTGGAGAGCATTGAAAAACATTAGTTTTATATCTTTGATTCACATGAACAATAGATTGAAGATTATGATGACTCATTTGATGATGCTTGGCTAAACCTTTAATGGTCATCCTTGGTGAAGTTTTCTTTGAACTATTTATGCTTTTGTCTTATGATTTCTAGAATAACAATTTGGTATGTTTTGTTGAATTGTTATGGTATTTGAACATTTGGTTGTAGTGGTTATTTAATTTATCAATTTCTCTTCTTGATTGCACGTTCTTGGTGTTGCTAACAATCGGGATATTGCGGGAAGGAATTGGGTTGGATAATTGAGTAATTGGTCATCGGGAAACAACCTCGCATTAATATAATCCGAGTACTTTGTTCCCTTTTATCACAACACTTGTTAAAATACGAGTTATGTCTATGTAACTCTTTCTAGTGAGACTTTTGGCATAAAGATTCAAGGGAAATGGATCCAGGGATGGTCATTGCTTTCTCAATTTGATAAACACAATCTTATTTCAATTCAGTAATTTAGTTTACTTTTCTTAAATCTAAATCAAAACCAACAAACAATCTTGATCTTTATTTTTCTTAGTTGTTAAATAGTAGTTTAATTACAAAACCTTAATTCTCACATTTTCCACAAACTCCCTGTGTTCGATACCCTTCTTACCACTATCTTTAGTTGTAATTGGGAAATTTTACGTGTACCACGACAAGCACGTCAAGTACCAATGTGAGAGTGAAGTCCTAGGTCCCGCATAGTGGAGAGTATCTATGCATTTCAGAAGGGAAGTACCTATGCATGTGGGAACTCCTAGGTTATTCTAAGACTTTGTCATTATTGTGGTTTGATTTTGATTTGCTTTCTGTGTTTACGTGTTTACCATATTGCCTTGAATAAATCATGATATTTGAATTGTAAAACATTTTTATACCTATATTATACGTACACAAAGTAAGTGTATTCACAAACATTATTGTTGACGTTTTATTTTTGTACATGTTTCATGGAACGCTTGATGATTGTCACTTAGGCTTGGGCTTAGACTTAATAAACAAGGATTATGTATTTTTTTGTTTGAGACTTGATGTAATGGGTTGACTTTGATGTTTGACTCTTAATCATGAATTTAATAATATTTACACTTTAGTACCATGAGCTTTTGAACAATCGTCACTATGTGACACCTCAATGATTCCGCCATTGGTTGGGGTGTTACAGATTGGTATCAGAGCCGTGGTTATAAGGAATTAAGTTATTAGTAAAATGATCTAGACTATAAGAAATAACCTATACTTGACCATACTTTTGTTTATTTACTCCAATAACATTTCTCCTTTGTCACCTCCCATTCTTTCCCCTATCTCTCTCCATTTCTTTCTTTCTTTATTCATCATGGATTTTAAGGAGTGACATCACTTAGGGAAAAGGTCTATACTTTGAAGCATGCTGAATATTTTTGCCTTAATTGCCTATTTTCGTTTTTTCATTGAATTTTCATTCCTTCAAGGTGTTGAACTCTACGTGAGAGAACATGTGCAATCTGGAAATGTGGATGCCTGTACACTAGTTTTCTAGCATAGGTAAGCATAGTGTATAAATCCTAATCAACCGACGGACCTGTTATGCGTACCTGGGGATTCCCGGAGTGCGTGTCCACTTATAGGTTAAAGCATGTCTTCATTAATCTCAAGTTGAGTTCGATTCTTTGAACAGTCAAGGTTTTATTGGGTCTTATGACTAGACAAGAACATTCAAATGTTTTATGTTTCTTCGTTGGTCTCTCATTTTTATCATAAACTATATAATACATTATATGAGTTCCATGTTAAGATTTCATTTTGTCGCAAAATTATTTGACTATAAGTATCCAACTTTCATGAGCTTCAAATCTATTTTCTAAGTTACATTACACTATTATGCATACTCCAAATATGGATTAAAAACATATAATTCCGTTTGAGTTCGATTTTCGTAAGCATCATACCAGTATCTCATAATCTTTGTCGTCTTTTTCCATGTGGCTCGTATTCAGGAAATGTCTTCTCATCATGGTTGTTGATGCACTTTATGTGTGGCTGTCGCTGTCGAATAGACTAGGGTTGGGTCGTGTGTTGTATAACATGAGATTGTGGTGATCCATAAGGGCATTTTATGGATCTGGAGTATTTGTTTATAGTTGATCTAGTTGGTTCGAACCATCGAGAGGTCAAACCAGAAATAGAAGGGTCGAACCAACATGTTATGTGTTAGTTCGTACTTTGACAAGGTCGAACCAGTTGGTTCGCACCCTGTATATATCAATCTCATGTGTTGTGTTTCATTAAGATTGTGAGTTTGTCCTTAGAATTCTCTCTAGGTGGAGGTCATGCCCGATCTCCCCCGGCCCCGATATTGATGTTTATCCTACTGATGACAGTGTATGTAATCATTTCTGATGTAATACGAATCTGTGTTGATATTGTTTTCATCTATTTCTGTTTCATCTCCAATCTCCATCTGAAACCGAGCTGTAATTGTTTAATCGATCCATGGAATCGGTTTCCAAACCATTTCCATAAGACTTTGTAGGATCGGTTTTTGACAAAACAACACAAAGATCACACAAGTATAAGCAAACAAGGTGCAGAAACCCTAATTCGCATGCAAAATGATAATAATCAAATCAGAACATGTAAAGGTCCATTTTCAATCCGATTTCCATTAATATAACTTTGATAAAGCCTTTACAATTTGAGATATTAATGAAAATACAACTTTTAATAACTCTATAGAAACACCTTAGAACACACACACCGACACACCAAACCAAATGACCAAATGTTAAGTTGGAAACCAACTTAAACATATATATAGAACCTTCATTCGACCTCTGCAAGGTTCGAATGGGTTCATTCGACCCATCGCGGGCTCGAACCAAGACAACATAAAAAAACTAATTACATTCGACCAAGATACAAACACATTCGACCTAGACTGCTGTTCATTCGACCCCACGATTGGTCTAATGAGCTTGATAATCTTCAAAACTTCAAATCAAACGATGATCTTTGTACAATCCGAAAGCGATAGCCACAAAATGCATCTACAAACTCCCCCTTGGCTATTGCTCGGACTGATTATGCATTTCTAATGATCTTAATCTTCCTCTTAGCGCTCTCGCTCATGCTCAGTTCTGCTTTTAAAAATGTGCGCTTCTTTGGTTCAGATCTAACTTTCATAGTCTTGCCCAACAGCTTTTCATAATCGCATCCAGCATAAACTTCCCACGCGAAGCAGAATATAGCAACCCTCTGGAATGTGACACCCGGCAAACATAGGTTAGTAACATCGGTCAAACTAATAAGTTTACCTTAGCGAGTCATGCATATTATATACTTAACTGGGTCGGTTGAGTCATTGTGATGGTTCGGAGAATCATCAGGAATCGCTACTATGATCCACAGGATCATTGGGAGTCGGTCCATAACCATGTGTACAAGGATTGGTGATTTGTAGAATCGTCGGGTTTGACGCACACACGCAAGTCTCGAGTCCCGGGAATTGGTAAATGAATGTGAATGTGTTAGTTATCATGCATTATGTGTTTATAATCATTATATGAATTGTCGGTATGTGAATACGTGCTTATATGTGTTAAAATAGTGTTTAAGCAAGTGTTTGACCTGTGCTAAGGTCAAGTTTGAATATCAAAATCCGTCTGGCTATAACACCCCAACCAATGGCGGAAACATCGGGATGTCACGTATTGACGATTGTTCTGTAGCTCATGGTAAATAATAAGTTCAATAATCGATTAATTAAATTACATACAATTGTTCTAAAAGAATCTATACATCAAATGAGAAACACTAAATATCAATCTTCAAGCATTAACTCTAATCTTCAAACAAAGCTATAACCTGAAACATGTTAAGTTTGAAAACATTTTTGGTCAACAAAAGTTGGTGAGAATTACATAGGTTTGAATATTGAATAAAACATGTACAATTCGAGTGTCATAGCAAGTCTAGTCCATATGTGAAAACAAAACTACTAGGTAAATCGTGTGCATAATCAAACCTTGTGACTAGAATATTGTGGTCCATCCCATATGCATATGGTTCACTCGTTTTTGTTATATGATCGATAACAATCACCCACGCTACCCATACTGGAGGTACACGTATCCGGGTGAGGTTGTTAGTCCAATAGATCTATCATTGTGTATCATTGGCTTGTACGGAGTTAATGATTATGCTAGTCTAATTGTGCTTACCATAGTACTGTTTGAGACATAATGCAACATAGAATAACACATAAACACTTATGTTGAATTGCAATTGAAAATGTAACATGTTTCACCGCAAAAGAGTGAAAAAGGGCTATGTAAACTCACCTTAGTGCTAGAATTGAATCTCTTGATATAGAATAATTGTGGCTCGTGAGTGTCCAAGTATCACCCTATTTTTATCGCAATAATTAAATAATGGGAAAACTTAAAAGTCTAAGTTTTCTAGTCTAAAAGTATTATAGGGTTCATAATTTGGGGATTGACAATTGATTAATGATTAATTTAGAATAATTGTTAATGAAGTAATAAATACAGGAAAAATTAAAATAAAAAGGATTTTTGAAAAAAATCTTGATTAAAGGTAGTTGTATTAAAATGTTGTAAATGTGAAAATAATTTTTAAAAAATTATTTTCTTAATTAATAAATATATAATACATTAATATTTATTTGTCAAAATATAGTATTAATGTTTAAAAATATTAAAATTCATAAATTTTAAATCATAAAATTTTATTTCTGATCTAAATGAACAAAAATAATTTATGTGAAATTTTGATGAAAAATGAATTTATTATGAATTATTTATGACTTAAAATAGCAAAAATTAATTAAAAATTCTAAATAAACTTTTTTTCTGAAATTAAAATTTACTTCTGGAACATTTATTGATTTATAAGTTTAAAATATTTTTTTGTGAAATTTTATAAAACTGTTTAGATATTTTTATAGAATTTTTTATTATTAAATGAATAAATTTGTAATATATTTTATATATGCTAAATAAATGATTTTTGAAAAACTAAAAATTGTATAATAGATTTTACCGTCTGAATAACATAAAATAAATTTTATAGGATTTATTAATCATTTTTAGTATTTAAAAATTATTTTAAAAGATATTTAAATTAATTATGAAGATAAAGAGTAAAAAAATTGTTTGTTGCTGCTAAGGATCGAATTCAGGTCTTTGGCCGGATCAAAGACTTAAATCACAAATCCAGACCATCTAGTCTGGACCTTGAGAACAAGTGTGTCTTGTTTCAATTAATTATAAGGGTTTCTTGATTCAAACCATAATAATTAGGAAAAATTAAAAGGGCTGCGACAGGATTTGATCCCAAGTCATGAGCCGGTTCATTGTTTAAACATGGATGGTATCCCCAACTGATCCATTGTTTTGAACATGAACGGTGACAGTTTAAATCGTGATAATAACCCTAGCTTTTCTAATTGAATCAATTAGCAACCAATAACCACAGAATCTATGGGGTTATGGTTGAACAATAACGATGAACAGAAACAAAGGTTTAATTTATACTTACAGAGAGTTTTAGACTCGATTAAGCCGGTCAACCAAATAGTAAAAAACGTGTTGATTCACATATTATAATGGGTTTTTATAAGAAATTGAGAGTGGGGGTTTGATTATCGGTGAGTATAGGCTCTAATGACAGGTTCAATTTATACAGAAACACACAGATTCATAGATTTGGAAGGTTTGACCAATGTTTAATTATAAACGCGTAATTGTTATGGATTTGGAAAGTTTTGATGACGATTAGGCGTGTAGGAGACGCATGTATCTGTCAATGACATTTCTATACATAATCAGACACAAAAACGCGAGATTACGAATCAATGGATAGATCGATTGGGTGTTGACTTTGTTTATTGACTGGATAAATAAGGAATGTGTTAAGTTTAATTGGTTCTAAAATAAAACACCAAAAGGCAGTGTGGCCCAGTGGTTGTGTGGTTGTGTTAAGTCTGTGAGTTTGTCTGGACGCGGGTTCGAGTCACGGTTCAAACAATTATTGTTTTGAAACATTTTTCATATTATATATATATATATATATAATCACACAAGGTTATTAATGTTACGAAAAAAAATTTTAAAACATACAAAAGCGTCGAGATCCAAAGATTTTATTAAATAATTATTAGTATAAGGTGGTTAAAACATATCTTGTTTTGAATTCATGTAAAAATTTTCAAGAAAAAAAAATTCTAGGTAAAGTGGTGGTTTTATAAATTTAAAAATTTGGGGAAAAATATGCGATGTTACACTGGCCTTCTACAACAGCCTGAAATTCCCAAATGGAAGTAGGAACGGATCACAATGGACTTTGTAACCAAGCTCCTAAGGTCGCCCAGTGGTTGTGACATGATTTGGGCGATCGTCGATAGGTTGACAAAGTCTGCGCACTTCCTTGCTATCAAGGAGACCGATGGCCTTGAACGGTTGGCTCGTATTTATCTTAAGGAAGTGGTTTCTCGGCACGGGGTGCCTATTTCTATTATTTGTGATCGTGATCCTCATTTCACTTCGCAATTTTGGAAATCTTTGCATAGGGACATGGGTACTCAGTTAGATATGAGCACAGCTTATCATCCGCAAACTGACGGTCAAAGTGAGCAGACGATTCAAATGCTAGAAGTCATGCTTCGGGCATGTGTGATCGATTTTGGCAAGGTTGGGAGAGTCATCTACCGTTGGTGGAATTTTCTTACAACAATAACTACGATTCCAGCATCAAGACAGCTCCGTTCGAAGCTCTTTACGGGCGGAAATGTCGATCCCCTCTAAGTTGGGCTAAGGTTGGTGAGAGTCAACTCACTGGTCCGGAACTTGTGTACGAGACTTCCAAAAAGATTGTACAAATTCGTAACCGTATGGCAACAGCTCGGGATCTCCAGAAGAGTTATGCCGATCGTCGTTGCAAACCTTTGGAATTCCAGGATGGCGACAGGGTTCTATTGAAAGTATCTCCATGGAAGGGCGTCATACGCTTTGGGAAGCGTGGAAAGTTGAATCCTCGGTATGTCGGACCGTTCAAAATTCTGGAACGGATTGGACCGGTGGCATACAGGCTTGATCTGCCAGCTGACTCAGCAATGTTCATAATGTCTTCCATGTTTCTAACCTTATGAAGTGTTTGGATGATGAATCTTTGGTTGTTCCTCTCGAAGAGATCAAGGTGGATGATCTTCTGCGTATCGTGGAGGAACTGGTTCAAATTCTTGATTATAAGATTCGTAGCCTTCGTCGGAGTAAAATCCGCATTGTTAAAGTTCGTTGGAATTCTACTCGTGGACCGGAGTTCACGTGGAAACGGGAGGATCAGATGAAAGCTAAGTATCCTCATTTATTTCCTAAGCGCGTGTTCGAGTCAAGACATGTCTCTGCTGAAGCTGAATTAATCTCGGGTCGAGATTCCTTTCAACAGGGGGGTGATGTAGCGACCGGAAAATTTTTCTTTTCTTTCGTCTCTTCCTTTTTGGCCTTGGGCAATTTTCGGGACGAAAATTCTTTCAACAGGGGGATGATGTGAGACCCGGCAAACTCAGGTTAGTAACATCGGTCAACCTAGTAAGTCTACCTTAGCGAGTCATGCATATTATATACTTAGCTGGGTTGGTTACTTGGTTGAGTCGTTGTGATGGTTCGGGGAATCATCGGGAATTGTTACACTGATTCACGGGATCATTGGGAGTCGGTCCATAACCATGTGTACAAAGATTGGTGATTCGTAGAATCGCCGGGTTTGACTCACACACGCAACTCTCGAGTCCCGGAAATTGGTGAAACAATTTGAACGTGTTAGTTAACATGCATTATGTGTTTATAATCATTATATGACTTGTCGGTATGTGAATACGTGCTTATATGTGTGAAAATAGTGTTTAACGCGCCAAAAACCCAAAATGCCCTGCAGGGGCGATTAGGAGGGCAGGGGGCGAGTAGCCCCAACTCGCTAGCTCCTAGGGGCGAGTAGGCCCTAATCGCTAGTACCATTTAGGGAAAGATATGCATGTTTAATGTTTCATAGTACTTTGCCATTTTGGAAATAATTGCAAATATGGTGTTAGACCGGTGATAAATTTGGGGTTTCTACTTGGAATGGGTTGTTTGATGATTTGGGTTTGATGTTGGGTGTTTTTACATGTTTCGGATCTGCTTTGGAGGGTTAAACACGCAAAAAATGGCATTGGAACTGTAGGGGGCGATTAGGAGGTCTAGTCGCCTGGTAAGAAGGCGATTAGCCCCTAATCGTATGTCCTAGGGGGCGATTAGCCCGTTACTCGCCTGAGGAACTGGCAATTAGCCTCCCTTATTGCATGTTGCCTTTCCTAATTTCCTGTTGACTTTCCAAATTGCATGTTTGATTTCTAATCTCGTATTTTGCTGTTGTAAGTGTATTTTGACATCCCGAAACAAGGTTAGACACCTAGGAACATGTTAGGAACCCCGTGGCATATCTAATGATCTGATAACACGTGTTCAGACTCGTTTATGCTATATATGACCCGTATGATAGATGTAGTGAACATGTATGTGTGTTAAGTGCATAGTTGCATGTGATTGCTTAATTTCTCATTCTTGGTTAACACATGGGATGTCAGGTTACCAATGGGATGTCGGGTCTTGTCTTGTCTTGTGCGGTCGGTTTAACGGTCAAAGGTGTTTTCAAACATACATGGTTATGGTCTGGACATTAGGGGACTAGTTAACCTACGGGTTATTAGTCTAGGTACTTATATACATCTAATGATAGGTCGCTACTATTTGGGGCTATCATAGCTTGTTGATTTAACTATTTTTCAAGTAACGCAACCTAAGGTGAGTGTCACATCCCTGCTTTTACCGTTTTGCTTTCGGGGGAGAAATATGCTACATACTTACATTTCTTAAAGGTCATGTTATACTATGGTTATTGTTGTTTACTATACGGGCGTTTCATCGGGAAGTCCCAGGGGAAAACCATGAGTATGTGGGTATACATAACAGGGAAATGTGGATAGATCTATTGGGCTTGACTAACCCCACTCAACGGCTTGGAGCCGGGCGGGTGCATATTGTCTCTTACTTTCAAGTCACCGATGATGATGGTGATTCATACATTCTGGGCATACTTATCGGGGTTACATGTCAGTAATGGTTTCCAACTCGTAGTAGTAAAAAATACTTAATGTCTAACAAACGTCTAATAACATAGTATTAACAGGAATGATATTTTCAAACTTACGGAAACTCTTTTGTAAAACCTGTGAACTCACCAGCATTATGTTTTGACATTTTTGGCACGTTTTCTCAGGTCGCTAAGGTAGCAGTCAATGGATTAGGCGCACGGGATCTTGCACGGCGTATAGGGTTCTAGTGCATGTTTAAATAATGTTTTCAGACTACGTTATGTCTTTTGGTTGTAAACAAGATTATGCTTCCGTTGTTGGTTTATGGTTCTAAACTTAATATTTTGGTTTACATATGTTACATTTAGTATTTGTTTATTGTGACCGTTGACTTGGATCCTAGTGTGTCACGCCCCTCGCAGTAAAACCCCGCAAGTGGAATTTGAGGGTGTGACATGGAACATCAAGGCATGTTCTATATCTCTAATATAAAAATGAATCTGATTATAATACAACGTGTCGATACCATCTTTCGAACAATTAATCAACCACATAGGATCGAACACGCGTATTTTATTACACATCAGCTTCGGATTCTTGTCGTGCAACACAATCACAGCTTCACCGGTTACCCAATCATAATACCAAAACGCGAAGTCTTTGCTAAAATGTTGTAGGATCGGCATCAAAGGAATCCTCTTCATTACCTTAGGAGGTTTATACTTCAAGGTAACCTTCGGTAGACCGTTCTTCGGATCAATTTCCTTATGAACAATTCGTTTTCGAAATTGTGGTCTAAACATATGCCACTTGGTATGACCTTCTCTCGTCATCTTCTCAACCATATAATGAATGATGCACGAACGAATACAACCAGATATCTGGTGTCTACATATATCTCTCACAGCCGAATATGGAAGCATTTTGATCTCATGAAATCTTCTAAAATATAAGATACCTTTCTCCCATTTAATTCCGATACATCTAAGCTGTGGGAAATACTTCCATGCCAACGCACGTCCTTTGAAAACTTTGTTTTGATACTTGTAGACATCATCTTGAACTCTCGGTTTTGGTTGTCTCGCCTCATCTTCTCTCAAATTCTTCAGTTTTATTTTCAAAGCATCTAATTGCTTAAAAACTTCAGTTTTTTTGGCTTCATTGTCAAACACTTCATCAATAATCTTTTTGTCTCTCTCCTCTGCAATCTTTTCTGCTTGTTTGAGAGATTCTTCATTAATGATAGGAATACTGGAATTGTCATGCATGTTGTAGTACTCAGGACATTCATCATGAGAAATATCTTCAACTTCAACATGATCAAACTTTTTTGCATCAATTTCTTTAGCATCTTTCTGTTATGGCTCAGTAACTGGAACATCTATGTAAGGACAAAAAGGATTGAAGAAACCACTTTTGGATACCTTAGTCTAATTCCTGTTTTTGCAAATATAGCTAAGTATAGAAACTGCTGAAGAAGAAGAAGAAGAACTGAAAGTACTGAAGAAGAAGATATTAAGTGCTAAAGAGTAGATCAGAAGTTCTGAAGTCCAACCAGACAAGTTATCGAAGAACTGCTGAAGACAAACTACTCATCAGTAGTTTGTCACTCGTCAGCTGTTTGAAAGAATCTTCTAACCGACTTAATACTTCAGTAGTTTAGTTTAATATTAGTATTCCAAAAGTCTTTGTACAAGTACCAATGCTACAGCCTGTTGTAGTATTTGTACATATTATATTGCTTCAATACTTCTCATGTACATTTACTTTTAGTATATAAATAGAAGGTTTCATCCCACTATTTTAGATGATTCCTTTTGTAGTTATAATTTCCATATATCTGAGAATCATTGAAGCATTTGCTGTTTTATTCATTAACTATTTTTAGATTCTCATTTACTGCTTTAGTTCATAACTCAAGGGGGAGTAATAACTCCTGTTTAAAAGTGAAACTTTAACTTGAACACTTAACTTTTAATCCGCTGTGCAACAAACTTTGATAGTTCAAATATACAAGTGTTCATGATAAGAACATGTTTAACAAGAAACTGATCCAACAATTGGTATCAGAGCACTGGTTCATCTGATCAAATATCAATCTAACAAATTGAGAATCAGACACAGGCTCTTATTGATATTTAATATAGGATTGCAGTTAACTTTTTAAAAACATCCATCACTTTAAGAAACCATTGATCAATCAAATTTCTTAAAAATGGACCCTCATAATACTGGATCTGCCAATAAGCCTCCTATGCTAGTCAGAAATGAATATAATGTCTGGCAAAGGAGGATGGCACATACTTTATCTCAACAAAATATTGGATGTTGGAAGTCTGTCATGTATGGACCACATAAACTAGTATTAACAGGTCCAGAAAGTAAAGGGGAAAGAACAAAAGATCCAAAAGACTACACTGAAGAAGATTTCCTAAAACTTGAGATGGATGCTAAGGCATTCTTTATGTTGGCTATGGCTCTCCCAAACGAAATATGCTGGACTTTTACATTGTGAAAGTGCCAAAGAGCTGTGGGATTGCCTTAAAGAACAGTTTGGAGGAACTGATGAGGTGATAGCCAACACCTGAGAAATCCTTGCTCAACAATATGAAACCTTTACTCATGTTAACGAAGAGACTTTGCCACAACAATTTGAAAGATTCTCTTCATTAATATCTGAGTTAAAGTTAAATGGTCAGACCTACACAAACTCATCTATGTCTCACTGATTTTTAAGGTCTTTACCAGAAAAATGGGAAACTTATTCTATAGCTCTCAGGTCAGGACCAGATTTTGACTCTCTCTCACTCAAAAAATTACATGGGAGATTACCTACTTTTGAAAGAGAAATCAATCAAAAGAAAAAAGTTACAAAACTCTGGTAAAACTACTAATGACTATATTCCAGGTAGCACAACACTCTTAGGAAAAGATTCACCTTCTTGTTCTAATGATTTTGGTTCTTTTGATAACATTGTCATAACGGCTGGGATCTTATTAGAAAGGTCATATCCAGCTTATAACAATGATGAAAATAGTCAAACTACTGATAACATGTGTTTTATGATGGATGACTTAAAAAATTTCAATAGGGATGACTTAGAGGAAGTGGATATACTACATCAACTGGCCATGTTAAGCATAAAAACTAACAAATTTTATAAAAGGTCAAAAAGTAAATTTTCAGGACTGGACAGTTCTACAAAAGTTGGTTTTGACAAATCTAATTTGAGATGTCATAAGTGTCAGAAATTGGGGCACTTTGCTAGAGAGTGTAGAAGCTCTAGCTTTAACCAAACACAGTCTGGAAACCAATCAAACCCTAGTAACAATAGGAATTGGGAACACAGGGAAGTGCACATTTTGTACAAACACAAGCTCCACAAATATAATATGTGCCACAAATACAATATGTTCAGATGTTTGCTCATCAACAGCAGAGCCAACAACAGATGACTTCCATTCCTGCTGCTCAACAACCTCCATAAGCTCAAAAACCCACACAACAAAGTCTTTTCACTAATGTGTATGTTGACTGGAGCAGTCTTCCTTTTGATACTACAGAATGCAGTTCAGATGCAGACAATAAAATGTTTGACATCAACTGGGGTGAACCTGATAATGGTAGAAAGAATTTTGCCTTAATGCCTTTTGAAGGATGCTCCTCTAATGCTGCCTTATCTCAGGTATCTAGAGAGTCTCTTTTAAAACTTTGCTCAAAGTCATGCAAAGAATCATTTGCTTTAATAAGAGAGACCAATGTGCGTCTACAAGGCTCGGCCAATGACTCTGAAAGAAAATACAGTAAAATGAAATGTGATTTAGAAAGAAAACTTGCTGCAAAAACAAAAGAAATTTCTAAATTGACTAATGATGCTATTGAAACCCAAGCACAGATAAAAAGCATGAGAGAAAACCTAGGAACTGTTGGAAAAGAGCTTGCTGACATCAAGGTTGATTGTGAAAATTGGGTGGATTCATGTAGAGGTTACCAAATGCTTCGTAACAAACATACTGCATCAAATGTTAAGTTTGGCATAGGGTACAATCATACTGAATCACCAACTGATTTTACTCCCAAAACTGCTGATGATGGGAGTAGAATAGTTCAAACTTCTAACATGAAAGAATGCACATCTTTTCATCAGAACTTTCTCAAAAATGAAAAAGAAAGTCATGTAGACGTTTAAATGACTGACATTGAATCATCAGTAGTTTCCTCTACATTAGGAGTTGAGACCCTAAAAACTACTGATGACCAAACTCTTAATTTAACAACTGTCAGTATTTTGCCTTCCAAAACTCCTAAAAATCTGAAAGGAAAGGCAAAACATTGTGAAATTTGTAGCTTGTTTAACTACAAAACATAATTTTGTAGATATAGAAAAGGAAATCAGTACAACAAAAAGATTTTACAACTGGTTGTGGGAAAACAAATCAAACAAGATTATGAAAACACTTTCTATCCTACCAAACAACAACCAAGTAACACCTTTTCTCAGAGAAGGACTAAATCTCAACCCTAGTCTTCCTCTCAAAATTCTCTTTCAGAAGTTAGACCTAAGCCATCAGCAGTTTCACAAACTGCTGAGGTGAAAGATTTGATAAATTTGGTTAAACTTCTGATGACCAAAGTTGATGGTGAACCTCAAAAAGGTACTATCATTGTTCTTAACAATAAATCCAATGCAAAAAATACATGGATTTCTAAAATTGGTCCACAACAAACTGCTACAATTCCTAAGAGTACACCCAAAGCCAAATTGGCTTGGGTTCCTAAATCTAACTAATCTACTCTTTGTGTAGAGGGTCTCCAGAGGTCTAAATAGCATTTGGTATGTTGATAGTGGAGGCTCAATGCACATGACTGGATGCAGGTACCTGATCAACAATTTCATAAGTCAAAGGGAATGATCTATGTCCTTTGGGAACAATGCGAAGGGATATATGCTAGGATATGGCAATGTATCCTCAGGCAAAATGTAGTTTGGCAAGGTCAATGTGGTTGAAAACCTTGAGTACAACTTGCTAAGTGTTTCACAAATGTGTGATAAAGGATATTCTTCCTTTTTCACCAAAACAACATGAAAGATCATATCACCAGAAGGCCAGAAGTTGATAGAGAAGATCATTGAAGATCATACTTAGCTGATAGCCAAAAGATGTAGAAATGTCTATGCAGTGGACATTGAAAAAGACAAAGTACTGAACAACACTGCATGTTTCTTCTTAAAGGCATCAACTTCAGAGACATACCTTTGGCATAGGAGACTTGGCCATGTGAACTTTAAAACCATAAAGAAAGTCACAAAAATGGGCTTGGTCAGAGGTCTACCCATGATGGTATACCAGTGTCAAGAACACTGTGTATCATGTCTTAAGGGAAAACAGCTTAAGTCCTCCTATAAGTCTATTGAAGAATCAGAAACAACTGCATGTCTTCAACTACTCTATATGGACTTATTTGGGCTAGTTAAAATCATGAGCCTTGGTAAGAAGAAGTATTGCTTGGTCATCATTGATTTCTACTCAAGATTCACATGGGTCTTCTTTATATTTTCCAAGGATTAGGCAGCTGAAATTATCAAGTTCATCATTCTACAAGTAGAGAAACAATATTTTCTCTTTGTTAAAGTCATAAGAAGTGACAATGGGACAGAGCTCAAGAACAAAACTCTAGATAAATTTTGTTTGTCTAAAGGGATTGTTAGACAATTCAGCATTCCCAGAACTCCTGAACAAAATGGTGTTGTAGAAAGGAAGAACAGGACATTGATTGAAGCAGCAAGAACTATGTTAGCTGATTCAGGCCTACCTCTTTAATTTTGGGCTGAAGCAGTCAACACAGCTTGTTATGTTCAAAATAGAGTTCTTATTACCAAGAGACATTCCAAAACTACATATGAAATTCTTCATGGCATTAAGCCCCTTATCTCATTTTTTATGGCTTTTGGATATCAAAGTTTTATCCTCAACATTAAAGACTCTATTTCAAAGTTTGCTGCTAAAGTTGATTCAGGTTACTTTCTTGGTTATTCTTCCACTAGAAAAGTCTATAAGGTATTCAATTCCAGAACCAATATAGTTGAAGAAACACTGAATGTCAAGTTTAATGACTCAAAACATGCACTCATTCCAACACATCCTGCTTAACTCTTTGACTTAGACATATTTAATTTCAGACATGAAAAGACTGTTGATTCATCAAAACCCACTTATTATGGTAATCAAGGGTTTGATGATGATGGTCCTCCATCATGGACTCCCAATACAGTCATTAAATCAACTTTCAAACCATCAGAAGTTCATCAAACTTCTGATTCAACAACTTCTGATGAACAAACTCAAACTTCTGATTCAGCTCCTGCAACTACTGAAGATGTTCAAACAGCTGAACCAGATATTATCAACCTCAGTGGTTTATTTGAAGAAGTACAAGAGCCTACTCATATCAGTGGATTACAACAACTGATTGAACACAAAGATCATCCATTGGATCAAATCATGGGTGATATTGCCTCGGGGGTACTTACAAAAAACCAGCTATCCAATTTTTGCTTATTCTCAGCATTAATTTCTCAGTTGGAACAAAAGAAGTATCAAGAAGCCCTTAAAGACAACAGTTGGGTTAAAGCAATGCAAGATAAACTTCTACAGTTCAAAAAAGCAACAGGTTTGGAAAATTTGTCCCTTACCTCCAAACAAACAACCAATTGGAACAAGATGGGTTTTCAGAAACAAACAAGATGAGTCTGGTTTAATTATCAAGAACAAGGAAAGACTAGTGGTACAAGGTTATTCTCAAGAAGAAGGAATTGATTATGTTGAAACCTTTGCTCCAGTTGCATGGCTTGAAGCCATCAGGTTAGTTTTGGCTTATGCAATTTCCAACAAAATTAAGGTTTTTCAAATGGATGTAAAGAGTGCATTTTTATATAGAAAAATAAAAGAGGAAGTGTATTTTTGTCAGCCACCCGGGTTTGAGGATCCTTCTCATCCTAAGTGGGTGTACAAACTTAACAAAGCTCTTTATGGGCAAAAACAAGCTCCTAGAGCTTGGTATGACACATTTTCCACCTTTTTACTCAAAAATCACTTCACAAGAGGCTCCATTGATAAAACACTTTTCATAAAGCATGTTGGAAATCACATCATACTTGTTCAAATTTATGTTGATGACATTATTTTTGGTTCAAACAATTCAAAATTGTGTGATGAATTTAAGAAACTCATGCAATCAAGATTTGAACAGAGTACCATGGGAGAACTGCAGTACTTTTTGGGACTGCAGATCAAACAAACAACAAGTGGAACTTTTATACATCAATCAAAATATGTTAAAGAACTATTGAACAAAGTTTCTTTAAAAGATTGTAAATCAGCTTCCACTCCCATGAGTCCAATCACACAAGTTGAACCAGATGATCAAGGAAAACACATTGGTCAAACCATGTATAGATATATGATAGGTTCCCTACTTTATTTAACTACATCAAGACCAGATATTATGTTCTCAACTTGTGTCTGTTCTAGATATCAATCAGCTCCAATGGAATCACACCTAATTGCAGTCAAAAGAATTTTTAGATATCTGAAAGGAACTCCTACACTTGGAATTTAGTATCCTTCTTCTAGCAATACCAAATTGACAGCTTTTTCAGATAATGACTATGCAGGGTGCAAATTGTCAAGAAAATCAACATCTGGTGGTTGTTATTTCTTAGGAAACCGTCTGGTGTCCTGGCAATCAAAGAAGCAAACATCTGTGGCAACTTCAACTGCTGAAGCAGAGTACATTGCAGCTGCAAGTTGTTGTTGGATATCAAACCTTAAACTCACACTCAAACTCACGAAAAATAAAGAGTGCAAAATCTTGATTAAGTATTCAATATGAAAAAGAAAGTAGATGCAGAGAGATGAACATATATGTTGTGAAAAGGAAAAGCAAATGAAAGCACACCTTTATTGAATAAACTAATGGGCTATAAATAGCCTTACAAAAGAAACGTTGGAACCATAAAAGGTGCAATAAAATACTACTTCAACTGAAGATCCGGTACAAAGGCATGACTAATTCCTCTTTCCAACGGATACTTCCTTGTGAATCGGTCAACCCTTGGCCCTTCTTTATTCACTCATGCAACATGTTACTACACACTTAAACTACTAAATAAAATAGACCATAATGCTTATTCAAGTTCCAGCCATGCAATATCATACGTGACCACTTGAATATCCTTATTCCATGCATATCTAAATAGAGACTTATTAATAAAAACCAATTAAACCAACAGTTGTACATCACAGATTCAATGGCTTCAGTATCAATTACTTGATTATGGAATCAAAGAGACCAAGACCCCATTGCTTGTAGACAGTAAACCTGCCATTAGCATAATTCAAAATCCTGTTCCGTTTTCAAAGACTAAACACATTGAAACCAGGTATCATTTCATAAGGGATTGCTATGAAAAAAGCAAGTTTGAGGTGAAACATGTGACAATAGCTAATCAAATAGCTGACATATTCACCAAACCCCTTGACACATCAACATTTCAGATGTTAGTATCCATGCTTGGGATGCTAAATTTGGAATAAGTATTGTAAGAGTTTTTTATTTTCCTACACATATTTTGCTTTCACTTACATTGTTACTAATCTATCACAAAACCTCTGATGACCAACAGAGAGAAACTTCTGATGTACAAAACATTGGAATGGGGATATTTTCAGAAAAACGATTAACTTCTGATAAAATAATCTTCAGAAGTTATGAATAAAGTGTTTACAAATTATTCTCATCAGTTTTTAACAAAATACTGATGAATAAGGGCGAATCAGACATTTCCCATTTCAAAAGTTTGACCTAGGGCGATTATAAACTTCTAATAAACAACTTTTCTCACACTTATCCTTTTAAAAAGCAAAAATTCCCTCTTTCTCTCTCAAAACACTCACAAACCCTTCCCTGCAACATCAAAAACACTTTTCGATCCACAAACACCATGGCTCTCATACTAAAACAGGGACATAATCAATGAGGCTACTTCGTGAAGGATCCAGCCTGGTCTCAATACGAAGAAATCATTGATTTGGTCGTCAATTCCCAGTACAACACAGGTTTCACCATTGATCCTCCAATTCACATTCAAACTCTTAATGAGTTTTGGGCAAACGCCAAGGCGGTGATTGTGAACAATAAGGTGATATCCATCAAATCAACCATCCAAGGGAAAGTTATGGTAATCACACCAGCCACTTTGTGAATAAGGCTTGGTCTAGATGATGCTGATGCACCAGAAAATATTCCTAATGCTAATATTCAATTAACCATGACAGAGTGTGGTTACCAAGGTACTCTCTCACATGCTACAATTTATAAGAAATTTTGTTGGGTCTGCTAACCTGGAGAAGAACAGATGATCTGAAAAGCCAAAACATACTATATATATGATCCATAATAAATCAGTGTTTTCAAGTTACATCCCCCAAAAGACTGTTGGCTTCTAACAACTATTGTTCCCCTAACAACTACTAGAGTACAAGTGCTGATCACAAAGAGTTGATTGAAGAAACACCTGCTGAGCTAAAACACTGTTGAAGACAAGGACTTTTGGAGCCAACAAAACATAGGCTCGAACAGTGGATAGAAGCATCAGAGTTTTACCCATCAGCTGTTTAGTCATCAGATCTTAGCAATGTAACAGTGTCTGTATTCATCAATTGTTTTATGTTGTTATATATCTGTTAGATGTCACTATCTTAGGTAACGTCAGTCGTATGTCATCAGTGGTTTAGTTTGTCTATAAATAGAACAGTGCATCTACTGTTCTATTCATCACTCCAAACATTCTCTCAGACAAACAATCAGTGAGTCATTAGGCTGAGGGGGAGTAATTGTGTAATCATTGTAATCGTTTCACTAATGAGAGGTTTGATTCAAAAACAATTATTCTCTTTGTTTTGATTTATAGTTTACTATTCCGCTGCACTTTCCATATTTGTTTAACTTCATTCATATTTCATTTATAAACAATCAAAACAAATCAAACTCAGATCCTAACAATTGGTATCAGAGCTTGGTCAATTAAATTCGATCAAACCAATCAATTTAATATAAACAAATCAGCTCACAATTATTGATATCGTTTGTTTGTCGGATTGAAAACAGAGTAAATGTTTATTTACGTTCAAAGTTTTTTAAACACACTTTGTTTTATAAACAATCAGAGAATGGCTTCAATCAATCACGATCCACATAACACTGGCACGGACAACAAGCCACCGGTGCTTGTCAGATCTGAATACAATAACTAGCAAAGTCGGATAAGCCATGTTCTAGCTCAACAGAATACTGGGTGTTGGAAGTTGATTATCTTCGGACCACATGTTCCGACGGTGCCGAGTACCGAAGATCCCAAGATTCAAGAGCCAAAGAAATCGGAAAACTACTCTGAGCAGGATTTTCAGAAATTGAGTTAGATGCTAAGGCATTTAGTATTGTGTCCATGGCTCTACTAAATGATATCTATGCTGGGCTGTTACACTGTAACAGTGCCAAGGAGTTGTTGAATGCTTTGAAAGAATTTGGTGGGACTGAGGAGGTTATTGAAAACAACCGTGAAATACTTAACCAACAATATGAAACATTCAGTCATGTGAAGAGAGAGTCATTAACTCAACAATTTGAGAGGTTTAACTGTCTTATTAGTGAACTAAAACTAGTGGGTCTAACTTATCCTAATTCAACTTTGAACCATAGGTTTTTAAGATCATTACCAGAAAAATGGGACACTATTGATATAGTTATGAGAAACTCAATTGGTTTCAAGGACCTATCTCTGACCCAGCTTCATGGTAAGCTCTTGACCTATGACAGAGAGCTTAACCAGAAAAGAAGTTTCAGGACTCTGGAAAAGTTTCTGATGATTATGTTTTTGGTAATACAACACTTTTGGGTCAGGATGAGGTGCCTGGTAATAATAAAGATCAGAGTTATGATCATTTAATTGACATAACTTCAGGTTTTAACTGTCACACCCTCAAAATCCACTTGCGGAGTTTTACCGCGAGGCGGATGACAAACCAGGATCCAAACCAACGATCACAATAAACAAGTCTAAATGAATATAATGCAATTTCAAAACATAGTTTAAAATCTCCGTTTACAGCGGAAGCTTATTCAAAACAGTATCTCAAAGTAAACCAAATGTTCAACATATGAAAACCATGCGACTCTAACTAGACGCCGTGCAGACGCGTGCGCCCTAGTCCAGTTGTGCTACCTTAGCGACCTGAGAAAACATGTAAAAGTTTACGTCAGCACAAAAATGCTGGTGAGTTTACAGGTTTTGTAATCCAAGTACCAAGTCCACCTGTCCATACTATAACAAATCGAAAACCAGTGTACGCTAGCTAGGCGTATGTTTTGTTACTACCACGATTGGAAAACCATTACTAACACGCATACCAGATGTTGTGCCCGAAAAGTAAACCAGTTGTTCCTGTTGTTCCTGTTTGAGACAATATGCACTCGCCCGGCCCTCCAAGCCGACGAGCGGGGTTGGTCACTCCCAATAACGCTATTCACATTTCCCCGTTGTGCTAACTCGCACATTCATGGTTCCCCCCGGGACTTCCAAAGATCGTATAGTAAACCATAGAAACCCATAGTATAACAGTAGTTACCAAACATAAGTTTTAACACATGTTTTCTCCCCCGAAAAGTGAAACCAGTTAAAAGAGGGGCCGTAAACTCACCTTAAGTTGCGTTACTCCTTAACCCGAGTAAACTCAGCTGCTATGCTAGTCCCGTAAAGCGGCGACCTAACATATGACAGTTACAAGTACTTAGACTAATAACCCGCAGGTTAATTAGTCCCTAGATGTCCAGACCATAACCAAGTTCGTTTGAAAACACCGTGACTGTTTAACTGACCCAAAGTACAAGACTCGACATCCCATTGGTGACCCGAGACTCCCCGTGTTATGTTTACGCTCTCAATCATGAAATCATGCAATCACACTTAACATACGTTAACGCACAACAAGTTATAGCACATAGTTCACGTATCACCGAATTACATCCAAACATATGTTACCAAGTTATTAGATATGTTACGGGGTTCCTAGCATGTTACTACATGTCAAATCGGGTCTCGGAATGCTAATTTACACTTACAGCAGTAGTACACGCGATTAGGAAAAGTAAACTAGCATTTAGGACTGATTGCATATAAAAACTAGCAATTAGGGCTGATTGCATATAAAAACTAGCATTTAGGGCTGATTGCATGTAAAAACTAGCATTTAGGGCTGATTGCATGTAAAAACTAGCAATTAGGGCTAATCGCATGTAAGTACTAGCGATTAGGCCCTAATCGCATGAAAGACTGGCGATTGGCCTCCTAATCGCCTCTAACATAGGCGATTAGGATTGCTAATCGCCTGTAACCTTGCTGTTCCAGTTTTTCACGCGTTTAACGCTCCAAATCAGATCCAGAACGTGTGTAACCACCCAATATCATCCCAACAACTATTCTAAACATGTTTAAACCAAAATCCTTTGTTTAACCTCGTATTATCAGTCCTGCATGCAACCATGTAATCCAAACGCCATAAACATAGCATGAAACACCACATTAACATGCATAACTATAACCCTAATAATCAGTTACTCAGATTTCATAATCATAACATCAATATTATTCTGATCTAACAATAATAACATGTCATTCATTCACCTTGAATCATAAAAACCCTAGCTTTCTAATCATAAACACACATAACACATGTATACTAGTTAGAATCCGATTATCAATACTTATTAACGATGTTCAGAAAGCTTTTCCGTTTTAGAACAGGTCTGGACCATTAGGGATTGAATGAAAACGTTTATAAAGATTCATGGATGGAAACCAAACCTTAGATTTGTGAAAGAATGATGGATTAAGCTTGAAACCTTGTGTTTTGATCAAAAATCGCGTTCCAGAGGTTGTGTGTGTGTTGGGGCAGGTTATGGGACGACTAGGGTTTGTATAATGAAGTTTATGAGGTCAAGTATGGTATTTATAGTCGTTTTTAGTCGTCCAGCACGTAACACGCAATTATGCAGCCCTTACACGCGATTAGGAAGCCTAATCGCATGTAAGTTCATGCAATTAGGGCCAAATCGCATGAACAGTCATGCAATTGGTCCCTAATCGCCCCTAAGGTCTCCCAGTCGCCCCTCCTATAGGCGATTGGGCTATCCTAATCGCCTATAGGGGCCTGTTCCGTGTGTTTTGCGCGTTAAACCCCGTTTTAACATATGTTAACACATATTCACGTACCGACAAGTCACATAATGATTGTAAACACATAACACTTGTAAATACACATATTCACACTCGTTCACCAATTCCCGGGACTCGAGACTTGTATGTTCCGTATGCCCTGACGATCCTACAAATCGTCACCGTTTGTACACTTGGTTAAGGACCGACATCTAATGAACCTCTAGACCAACATCCAATGATCCTCTAGACTAAACCGATAGTTCCCGAACCATAACCCGACTTAACTAACCCAGTTAAGTACAATATACGCGTAACTCGCTAAGGTAGACTTTCATCTAGACAACGTTGTTAACCAGAATTTGCCGGGTGTCACATTAACTTTGGTTTTAACTTTGATTCTAATTCACCCAACTATGCTTTTGCAGCAAGTGGTGGTGATATCTAGGCATCTTATAACATATCCTTTGAGTATAATGACCTTCAATATTTTGACCCTGATGACTTGGAAGAAATGGACATAATGCACCAACTGCCTCTGCTCAGTGTTAGAACTAACAATTTCTACAAGAAAACTGGTATAAGATTTCCAGGTTTAACTGGCAGGTCAAAGGTGGGGTTGGATAAATCTAAAATTAAGTGTTATAAATGTCATAGACTTGGTCATTTTGTTAGGGAATGTAGGAGTCAACATTGTACACCTATGATTACCTATCCAAATCAAAGGCCACAGACAAACACTTATCAAGTTTCCCATAATACCCCTGGACCAAATGTGCAAAACACTGCTCATTTTGCACAGTCCTCATCCACTGTTCCTGTCCATTATGTCCAAACCACTGTTCCTCAGATTCACTATGTTCAAGCCCCTGTTTCTCAGGCAAAAATGCCAATAACTGCTACTCCACCCTCTGCTCCTGTAGAGACGAGTCAACAGAGTTTTTTCACACAAGGCTTTGTTGATTGGAGTAGTTTACCAGATGAGTTAACATATGAGAATTTCGCTCTTGTTGCCAAAGCAGAAAATGAACCAGAAAATTTTTGTTTCATGGCTTTGGACACAATAGTAGAAGAAGTTGAATCTGAGGATGTGGTGTCTGAGTCTGAAAATATGAATAATGATGTTGTTGACGCAGTAGTTCCAGATGAGAAGTCTGAAGAAGAGGTTATGAATCTCTCAGATCCTTGGGGTGATAATGATTGTGAGTGCAAGTGTGATTGTGCATTGATGGCTGTTGCTAAGGTATCTCCTCAAATCTTAAATGATTTGTGTTCAAAAAAATGTGTAATTGCATTTGCGAACATTAAAGAGGTGAATGAAAACCTTAGAAACAAAATTTTAGATGATGAAGTTCAATTTGAAAAACTTTCAAAAGAGTTAAAATCAAAATTGACTGAAAAAAAAATCTAAAATCAGCAGTTTGAAACATGAAGCAACTATAACCAAAGACCAGCTCCAAACTATGATAACAAAATATCAGAATTGTAAAAAGGAGCTTGTGGCCACCCAAGTTGAATGTGAAAAATGGGTGGAATCATGTAAAGGTTTTGAGATGCTCCTCAACAAACAGACCAAAAGTCATGTGAAATTTGGTTTTGGTTTTGATACCACTGATCAAGCTTTTCAAAACACTAACAAAAGGGAACTAAAGTTAGTTGAGGTTGTTCCAACTAATTTGGAGGGTCAAGAAATTAAAATCACTGAACCTAATGGCAATAAAATTATTCTTGAAAAACCTAAGGGTTCTTCATCATTTACTGAACTTGAAAAGTATGAGTTAAAACCTACTTGGTCAGATAAGTGTGATACTCTTGAAAACTTCAAACCAGTTGATGTTAAAACCCCTGATGGTAAGAAAGCACCACAGGCCAAGGTCATTCCCTTAAGAGATCTTCTAGCAAATACTCAAACATCTGTTGAAAGGAAGGTTGAAAAGGGAAAAAGAAAGAAAAGGGTGAACACTTGTTTTGTGATTTCTGTGAAAAGAAGAACCATGTTACTAAAAACTGATTTCTTCTAAAAGCATATGATATCAACAAAGGAACAAGTGTGTGTGATTCTAAAGCTACATGTTCAATATGTGGTAAAAAGAATCACAAAACCAAAGAGTGTCTTTATCTCAAAAATTTTGATGTCAAAATACAAGAGTATAAGGCTAATACCCAAGCAAGTCAAGTAGTTAGTACTCCAAAAGGAAAGCCCAAACAGACTTATGCACCAACCCAAACATCTGTTACCAAAAGTCTTGAATCATCTGCTCCCAGGGATGTCCAAGTAACAGATGCTCCACCCTCAAACAAATATCCAAAAGGACATGGACAACCACCTTGTCATAGTCTGTCACATGTTTAAGAAGAGCCCAAGAGGCCTTCAAACCCAAGAGTGAACAAAAAACCTTATGGTTACTATCATCTGACAGGAAATGGTCAAACATCTATTGTACAAAGTGTTGACATACAAACACTGGCAAATGGTCAGCAACAGTTGTTGAACTTGGTTCAAAAACTGGTTCAAACCACTGATCTTTCTCCTAAGCTTAAGGATGAAAAGTCTGGGAACCCATCTAAAGCCAACTTGGCTTTGGACACTCATCAAAACTAATCCATTACTGTTGTGCAGGGAGCTTCTTCTTGCTTAGATAGTCTATGATATGTAGACAGTGGAAGTTCCAGGCACATGTCAGGAAGTAGAGCCCTACTTCTGGACTTCTTAGCTCATGGAGGGGGTGATATATCTTTTGGTAATGATTCTAAAGGTAAAGTGTTGGGTTCAGGGATTGTTTAGGCTGGGAAACTCAAGTTTGAAAATGTCAATCTTATTGATAATCTTAAATTCAATCTTCTTAGTGTCTCACAAATGAGTGACAAAGGATATGGGTCATTCTTCACTAAGAAAACTTGTAAGATTATTGGGCCAGAAGTGGTTAAAAAGATTGACACCATCATAGCTGAGAGCAAAGCACAACTTGTTGCTCACATGAGTGGCAATGTGTATGTAGTTGATATGTTGAAGGATAATCCTATGGCAAATGTTTGTCTGTTTTCCGCTGCCTCCACTAAAGAAACAGAATTGTGGCAAAGGAGACTGGGTCACACCAACCTTCAAACTATCAACTCACTCTCTAAACAAAGCCTTGTTAGAGGACTTCCATCAAAAGAATTCAAATGTGATGAGCATTGTGTTTCCTGTTTAATAGGAAAGCAACTTAAAAGCTCTTACAAATCCATTGATGAGTCCAAAACAAGTCAATGTCTTCAACTGTGGCACATGGACTTGTTTGGCCCTGTAAAATTCCTAAGTCTAAGAAGAAAAAGATTTTGTCTTGTCATAGTTGATGATTTTTCTAGGTTTACATGGACTTACTTTTTACACCCTAAGGATGAGACTGCAGGTATCTTGAAGGACTTTGTCACCAAAGTTGAAAAACAATATGACTTGCCAGTAAAGGTCTTTAGAAGTGACAATGGAACAGAGTTTAAAAATAAGGAGTTGGATGATTTTTGTGTGTCAAAAGGAATTGTGAGGCAGTACAGCATTCCAAGAACACCAGAAGAAAATGGGGTGGTTGAAAGGAAAAAACAGAACTCTTATTGAGGCTGCAAGAAATATGCTAGCAGATTCTAGTTTGCCACTATCCTTTTGGGCAAAGCTGTAAACACTGCTTGCTATGTTCAAAAAAGAGTTTTAATTCACCCTAGACATCAAAAGACTGCTTTTGAAATTTTGTTCAAAATCAAACCACTAATATCATTCTTCAAAATCTTTGGCTACCCGTGTTTCATTTTAAATCTTAAAGATTCCATTTCAAAATTTGCAGCCAAAGTAGATTGTGGATAATTTCTGGGATATTCTTCTAATTCCAATGCCTATAAAGTGTTTAACACAAGGACTAGGACAATAGCAGAAACTATTAATGTAAAGTTTAATGAACTTTCATCCTTGAAAATCCCAACAAATCCTACTGAACTGTTTGATTTAGAAAAATTTTAATTTGAAGATATTACTGCAAAAACTAACAGTGCAGGTATTCCATAGTCTCCACAACAAGATTACAGATTTGATGTTGTGATTCCTACTCACTACAAAGTCACTTCTGAATCAGGGGAAGCAGATGTTCAAAACACCTGTCAAAGCTCTGCCACAGCTGTGTCAACCACTGTTGACCAGTCTTACCCTCAAACCACTGCCTCATCCAGTTCAACCACTGTTCAAACATCTGTTGACAAAAGTCCAACCTCTGTTGACAAAACTCAGTCCAATTTTACACCACTTGGACCCATTCCCCCACTTCCATTTCAAACATCTATTGGTACTACAGAAGTGCAAACAGATATTACAACAACAGAGTCACCAAACCTCTGTCCCTCACCTCAAAATGCCATCATACCATACCAGGGAGATCTAATCCACCTAAGAGCTCATCTACCCGACCAAATCCTTGGCAACATCAGAGAGGGGGTGCTCACAAGGAGCCAATCCTCAAATATCTGTCTTTTTGCAGGCTTTCTATCTCTCACACAACTTGTCAAGTACCAAGAGGCACTGAAAGACAACAGTTGGGTAGAAGCCATGTAGGAAAAGCTCCTTCAGTTCAAAAGACAACAAGTATGGGAACTTGTACCACTGTCAAATGATGTTTGTCCAATTGGCACAAAGTGGGTCTTCAAAAACAAAACTGATGAAAGGGGCATAGTTGTCAAGAACAAAGCCAAGCTTGTGGTTTAAGGCTTCAGACAAGAAGAGGGGATAGACTATGATGAAACCTTTGCTCCTGTAGCTAGGCTAGAAGCTATCAGACTCTTCCTAGCCTTTGCTGTCAACCACAACATCAAGGTGTATCAGATGGATATCAAATGTGCATTAATTTATGGCAAAATTCAGGAGGAGATCTATGTATGTCAACCACTAGGTTTTGAAGACACATTCCATCCCGATCATGTCTACAAGCTCAACAAAGCTTTGTATGGACTAAAACAAGCACCAAGGGCCTGGTATTAAACTCTTTCCACCTTTCTCTTATCCATTGGTTTCACTAGAGGTAAAATTGATAAAACTTTATTTCTAAAATGGAAAGGGAAAGATTTAATTATTGTTCAAATATATGTGGATGACATCATTTTTGGATCCACATGTAACAAAATGTGTGAAGAGTTTAGGGAACTCATGACAACAGAGTTTGAGAAGAGTGCTATGGGTGAACTTCAGTGCTTCCTTGGTCTCTAAGTGAAGCAGCTGCAAAATGGCACATTCATTCACCAAAACAAGTATGTTAAAAACTTACTAACAAGATTTGAGATGAATGACTGTAAGCTATGTAGTACACCCATGAGCACAGCCAAGCTACTCACTATTGATGACAAGGATGAACCGGTTGATCAGACACATTATAGATGCATGATTGGGTCTTTACTGTACCTAACTGCATCCAGGCCAGACATTATGTTTGCCACTTGTGTCTGTGCAAGATCCCAGGCATCACATAGAAAGTCAAATATTATTGCTGTGAAGAGGATATTCAGATACCTAAAAGGTGCTCCCACACTTGGTATCTGGTATCCTGCTAATGGAAACATTAAGCTTTCAGGTTATTTTGATAGCGATTTTGCTGGCTGCCACACTACAAGGAAGTCCACATCAGGTGGGTGCCAATTTCTACAAAATGCCTTAGTCTCCTAGCAAAGCAAAAAGCAAGCAGCTGTTTCAACTTCAACAGCAGAGGCTGAATACATTGTTGCTGCAAGCTGTACAGCCCAACTCATGTGGCTTCAAAATCAACTACTGGATTTTGGTATAACTGCCCTCAGGACTCCACTAATGCTGGAAAGCCAAGCTGCTGAAAATATCATCAAAAATCCAGTCTCTCATTCCACCACAAAGCACATCGACATCAGACATCATTTTGTGAGAGATAGCTATGAAAAAGGTTTGATTTCTTTGCACCATGTTCCAACAGAGGATCAGCTGGCAGATGTGTTGAGAAATGCTTCAGACACATCTACCTTTGAAAATCTGATCTATCGGATTGGTATGCTAAACATGGATTAAAAGCAAAATTGTTTTCTTAAATAAAACATTAAAATGTTTTCAGAAAATCAAAATCCATCCTTAAAAATAGCTTTTGGTTGAAAAATCTGTTTCAAACATCTGATTAGATAAAACAACCACTGTTTGGTTGAACAAATTTGTTTCAAACATCTGATCAGATAAAACAACTGTTTTCCATTACACACACGCACACACACACACACACACACACACACACACACATATATATATATATATACACCAAAAAAAACATCAGTGCTTTGGCAAACCATCAACAGCTATTTGCCATGTATGCTCCATCAGATGTTTGCCATGTCTGCTCTCAAAAGCAGAGCTTTGGCCACATCAGCGGTTTCATCAGAGGCTATAAAAACCCTGTTTTTGCTCAACAGTTGTTACACTGTCTCATTGTATTCAAAATACTGAAACCGCCTTCTTCAACCTCAAACCCTCGTACATTTTTCTTCACTCATCCAACTCGAACTCCATTAAAAATGGATCTTCAAGCAAAAGCCCCTCACAATTACCTACCTTATCTGGTTAAAACAGATGAAAACACTCCGTTCCACACCATCATTGACGTCTTCCTCAAATCTAAATACTTGCCTAACCTCACCGCTGATGCACCCATATTCATTGACACTCTTCAAGAATTCGGGTTAAATGCTGAGTTTCTACTACAAGACAAAAAGCCAACAACCATTATTTTAAAAATTGGAGATACAAATGTCACCATAACCCCCCAAACCATATCCACAACCTTCTCTCTAAACGACTTGGCAGGTATGGATTCTTTTCCTAAGGATGAACTTCACATAGAGTTTCTAGAAAGGGGTTATGATTCACAAATGACTGCAGCAACAATTTATAAAAAAAATTTCCACCAGTCATGAAATTTTTCTTTCATACACTCCTTATCTGTCTCTTTGCTAAAACCACTTCTTTCAATGAAATTCCATTGAAAGTTCAGTACTTCGGATATGCAATGTTGTCAAAATCTGACTATAATCTATCCCAGGCTCTGTTTCTGGATTTAGTAGCAAATGTGAAGGGAGTAAAGTCTGGGGCTAACAATGCTTTTCTCTTGTACCCAAGACTTTTAAGTGTTATCCTACAAAAGGTTTTACCTGAAAAGTATTTTAAAAGGGGAGAATTTCTATAAATGAAGAGTCTCTCTCAAGAAACTTATACAAGAATGTCGGGTCCAAACACCCAAGAAAAAGTGTCAAAAGTTAAAGTTTCCAAAACACAAGCAAAGAGTGTTAAGACAACTGTTGTCAAAACCTCTGTTGCTGAGCCCACTGCTCCTGGTGATCATGGCACTACATCCAGTGCTGTGAAGCCCACACCAGCCACTTCCAAAAAGAAACTTCCATCCACCAAACCCCCCCAAGAAATCATAAAAGGGACCTTTGGAAGATGAGATACCAGAGGCAAACCATGTTGTAGCACAAAAGCAACAACAAACCACTGTTGATACTTCCTCTCAACAGTTGGATCTATGTTGTAAGCCATTGGGACACACATCAAGAAGCATATGAGTCACTTGACCATATGTTCAAAAGCCCTTCTCCCGGGGCTGCTTCTCTTTTCACTCCTCCACCATCACCATCACATGTCCTCCCTACCATGCAACCATTGTTTGAAGCCATTGATAAAACTCAGGACAATCTCAGTTCCTCTCCATCACCTATCACTGAGAGTATACATCAACAAGTGACTGGGTCAGAGAAAACTCAATTGGCTAACCCACGAACAGAGGAGGCTACACCTCTTGAGTTACATGTAACTCAAGGTGGTTTTTCAAGTGAAGCAGCCACTACTGCAGTAGAGACCATTGTTTCACAATAGGACAGTGGTTCCATCCCTAAGACTTCCTTGAAGAAAACAACTGAGGAGGCCACAATAGTGACCCCAAAATTAGTTAGAAGTCCCCAGAACCAAGAAAAGGGGGCATCTGGTTCTTATTCTATGGACTCGCCTCCTAGAACTGAACCAGTTACAACTACCACCTTTGATAGGAATCCAAATGATCCTATTAACTTAGGTGATGGGTTAAAATACCAGGAATTGACGGAGAGAGATACATCCATTGAAACATCTATTGCTGACATCAAGACTGATATCAAGACAATATTGCAATCTTTGGCTGTCCTCACCAAAAGTCAACCATCTACTGAAGATATTGCTAGTGAGCTATGGAAGTCTATCATCCCCATCATCATAGCTCATTGAAAACTAGCAGATCAAACACATGAAACATATATGGCTCAAATCAGAAACATGGTAGATGCTAGGTACACATATACCCAAGCAGACATTAAAGGCATCAAAGATCATCTGCTGAAGACCACTGGCTCTGCCCCACAACTATCTTACGAGATGAAGATGATAATGAATTTCACTACTGATGATGCCAAAAAGGGGGAGAGTGGCAGAGATAGATTGCCAAAGCTAGATCCCTTTGGATGTCCACCTTCTCAAAAAGGTCAATCACAAAAGTCTACTGCCAACAAACCAGGGTCTGCTCCAACTCCACAACAACCCACTGATCAAACCACTGCTACTGCTGAATCATTGCTGAAGAGGCTGCTAAAGCTTAGCAAAGAAGGTCTGCTACTTTGGAAGTCAAAGCAGAGGCTCTAGTGCAAAAGAAACAAGAGCAACAACAAGAAGTTGAAGATGTTGGCTCCTCTAAAAGGAAGAAAATGACTGCAAAACATGTTAGACAACCACCATCCAAAACCAAAAACTCTGCTCCCAAAACATCTGCTAGAACCACTGCTACCACCAAAACATCTGCAACAACTACAACCACTAAACCAACCACTGATCCCATTACAACAACCACCACCGATAAAAATGCCACCCACTTCACCATTACAACCCCAAACATCTGCTGGTCCTACATAAGTGCCAACGGATGTTAACATATCCACTACTACCCAAATACCATCATCACCTCTGATCCTGTACAAAAGGAAGAGAAAATCAACCTTTGTGGTACAAGATGAGAATATAGATACCATGCCAACTCCCATTCCAGCCATTCCACTCACATCTTTTTCACCACACACTTCCAAATTTGCTTCCCATAGACCACCACCATCCATCACACCATTGGCTTCTCAGTATCCTCTTGAGCTTGATCTACTTAAGGGGAAATTCAATCCTTCTACAATACTGAGGATCCATTAAAAAGAACCTTTCAATCTCTCCCAAATTTTCCTATTCCCAGAAACATAGATCAATACTTGAAGTTTAAAGAAGAACAGACAAATTTGATTATCAAGGAGAGATGCAAAAGAAAGGATGCCAGAACTATTCAGGGCATCCATTTAGCAGAGCTTAGCAAATTGAGAAGGATTGAAGATTTTGTTAAGACCCTGAGTAATTCTATGTCAAACATGCCACTCAGTAGTTATTTGGAAAGAGTAGTCAGGGAATCTATTCTTGATCAGATCTTGGCAACCATGCCTTACAAAGCAAATAAGAAACAATTTGCAGGCTAGACCACTCATGCCCTTCAAGAAGAACTTTATATAATTTAAGAGATGACCAAGAATCCTACTTAAAAGGCCTCTGCCCCTGATTTCAGAAAAGGCAGAGACCCAGTCAGAGCTTTGAAGTATAAAAGAATGAGGGAAGAGATAGTGGTTGCTAAGTATGGAGAGATAAGGTCTGTGGAAAGATAGTTTGAGCTGAGACTGGTTTAAACATACAAGAAGCTCGAAGAGAATAGAAAAACTAATCCCACTCTACCAAGAAAACTAATTTACTCTGATGCAACAGTGGTTAAAAAATCCCAACAGACCTTTACACTTGATAGCTTACTTGAAACATCCGAGTTATCCATTGCTGCCAAGAGACAGTACAAAAGGCAGTAGCAAATGCCAAAAGAAGATGAAAAGAAGTTTGCTGACACATTTGTGAATGAAGGGATCTTCAACCAAGTCCATTACTTTTCTGACCCTATTCTGGAGAACTCAGAAGAATCATTGGGAGACCTCCATCACCAAACTAATCCCAAATAAATCTGCAACTCAAAAAATCCTCAAGTTCAAAATTTCTAAAGTGGAAGGTCAACAAAGACACCCACGAATTGACTCCGCTCAGATCTGATGGAGAAGCTCAGAAGTTAAGAATGGATGATGCATATAGTCTGTGTATAGATGAACTCCAAGACCTTCTTAACTTAGAGCATGAAAGAGATGCTGAAGACTTATTCTCCTTAAACTTTGAATTACAATTCAAAGGGTAAATTAGAGAAAGTCTGATGAGGAATAAAGATCAGGCATAAAGGTTGAGTTTTGGCATCATCTGTTCTAGGGGGAGATTGTTGTGTCTACTGAGTTGGAGAAGAACAAATGATCTGAAAAGCTAAAACATACTATATATATGATCCATAATAAATCAGTGTTTTCAAGTTACTTCCCCCAAAAGGCTATTGGCTTCTAACAACTGTTGTTCCCCTAACAACTGCTAGAGTACAAGTGCTGATCACAAAGAGCTGATTGAAGAAACAACTGCTGAGCTAAAAGACTGTTGAAGACAAGGACTGTTGGAGACAACAGCACTTAGGCTCCAACAGTGGATAGAACCATCAGAGTTTTACCCATCAGCTGTTTAGTCATCAGATCTTAGCAATGTAACAGTGTCTGTATTCATCAGTTGTTTTATGTTGTTATATATCTGCTAGATGTCACTGTCTTAGGTGACGTCAGCCGTAGGTCATCAGTGGCTTAGTTTGTCAATAAATAGAACAATGCATGTACTGTTCTATTCATCACTCCAAACATTCTCCCAGACAAACAATCAGTGAGTGATCAGGCTGAGGGGGAGTAATTGTGTAATCATTATAATCGTTTCACTAATGAGAAGTTTGATTCGAAAACAATTGTTCTTTTTGTTTTTATTTATAGTTTACTATTCCACTACACTTTCCATATTTGTTTAACTTCACTAGTATTTCATTTATAAACAATAAAAAAAAATCAAACTCAGATCCTAACAAATTCTTTGATGAAAAATATAAACTTTTGTTTCATTACATAATCATATGTTTAAGTCCTAAAACCGGATCTTATGATCAGATGCCCTACCTATTTTCCATTCCATTGTGAATGAGACAAAATTTAGGGCATCAGCACTTTTCTTTAATGAGTTGGTGTTGCATCACCAAAATAATAAAAAGAAATTTTTGTTGTACCCAAGATTTGTTATGCAATGCATAATAAAGGAACTTGGTGATGGAATACTTGTTGGTGAATCTTCAAAACTAAATCCTTTAACATCACAAGTATTCTCTAGGCACAACAAACCGGCAACTTTGCCCGAAGATGACCAATGGGAACAAGAAACAGTCCCCATGGAACCTACATCTTTCAAATTCTCACCTAAAAAGGCTAAGAAACCAAAACAACAAAAATCAAAACCTGCCAACCCTAAAAGAAAGGCAGTTTAGGAAGTTAAGATGCCTGAAACTGCTGCTGTGCAATCTGCACTTGTCAAAGATGTGACTGATACATCCTCTCAGTCTCATCCATCTCACACCCCCAAAAGAGCACCAATCACCATTTTATTTCAAAGGAAGAAAACCAAAAAGGCCATAACTGCTAACCCATCCTTTGAAGCTGCTGACCCTTTACCCAAAACTACTGAACCCGAAACATCGCACACCACCATAGAAATTGCTAAACTTTTATCTGGGCTAAAAGAAACAGTCCCAACAAACACATCAAACATGGGATAAAACAACAGAAACAGACATGGATGTGCATTTTACTAGCCCTATCCTAAGGGATGAGGATAAACCAAGGTGTCTAAGCCCAAACTTAGATACTTTAGGTATATTTGAGGCTGCTACTACTCATTTACCATCCAGCGGTGGATCTGAGGATAGAAGTAACATAGCTAAGACCTCAAATGTGGCAACTACTGATGAAGGCTTTATGCCTGAAGTAGGAAAACCTCAGTACCAAGAAAAAGAGATTCATGAGACTACTTGGTTGTGTCTCTTAAAGCCAACAAAAAGGCTAGAGAAGCACAACATATCAAGGATGCTCAAAAGCAAACAGAAATGACCAGATAAGAAAACGCCTTGAAAGAAAGACATGACTGGAAAGAGAAACAAGAAAGGCTCCTTAGAGAAGCAGCTGAAAAGAAATCCCAAGGCACACTTGAAGAAACTATTGAAGGCCAAGACAGAAGTACTGAAGACAATCCTTCAGTAGTTGATATTCAGATCAACCCTTCAGTAGTTAACGCTTCCAAGACTGAAAAAGAACAACCTTCTAAGGCAACTAAACCCACTCCAGCTCAAATTCCAAAGCCTGCACCCACTCAAACAGCTGTTTAAGCCCTACTCCCATATCAATTTCCAAAGATCTTATGGAGAAGAGCCTAAAGGCAGCAAAGAAGAAGGCAGTGGAAGATGAAATCTCGAACAACCTAGAAGCAAGGGATGACTTAAGCTACAATGAAAAATTGACAAAGTATGAAGAAAATTGAGTGAGTTGGAAGAAAAAGAAAGAGTTGCTCAAGAAGACAAGAGACAACAACTGATGACCTTTATCAGTTATAAAAACAGCAAAACAAAGAACTACTCACTCTAAGGGCTCTATATGGAAGAACTAACACACATAGCTCAGCTTGTATTTGACATGCTAGCTACTGAGAAAGACCGAAAGGCAAAGAGAGCTGAAATCATACAAGAATTGGTAGCTAATGGATTTGGTTCAAAAGCTTCAGTGTCAAAATGGAGATAAGATACATTATATGACACTTACAAGAAATTCAAGGCTGATAGAGCTGCTAATCCAGAAAAGTTCAAAACTTCTGTAGTATCACAAACTTCAGTAGTTAAAACTTCTGGTGCCAAACAATCATCATCAAAGCATGCTACCAAGAAGCCAGAGGAAACCATCAAAACAGACTTCAAGATGGTATTGCTTGAAGGCAACACTGTTGTACAAGGAGATTTTATGGTTGAAGAAAAACTTCTGCTCACACAATTCAGGGATCCTTTTACATTTGCTTACCAACTACAACAAACCATAACTGACAAGAAGCACACTAAGGTAATTACTAAACATCATCTCCCTACTTTTAATATACCTGATGTTGTGCATACTAAAGAAAGAAGAGAATCCCACCTAAGGGTCACTGAAATAGAGGATATTCCAAAATCAGGATCAACCCAGGAGACTAGAATGGTCCCCTATACTTTAGACTTTGACCAATCTAAAGTGAACATAGTGAAATGGTCATTCACTGATTCAAACTCAGTAATGGTCACAAGAAGAGATCGTTTAAGTAAGGTCTTCAAATCTATAAAAGAACTGAAGAATCTATCTATAAAAGACCTGCTCACCATCCAGCATCTTGAACCAGAACAAGGATCTCTTACTAAACAACAAGCACATCAACTCAAGACTTTCATGATTAGAGAAATTTGGAAGATACTTGATGGCAGAAAGAAAGAATAAAGGATTAGATATGGTTTTGGCTTCATCCATCCAGGGGGAGATTGTAAGGACAAAAAGGATTGAAGAAACCACTTTTGGATACCTTAGTCTAATTCCTGTTTCTACAAATAAATCTAAGTATAGAAACTGCTGAAGAAGAACTAAAGGTACTGAAGAAGAAAATATCAAGTGCTGAAGAGTAGATCGGAAGTTCTGAAGTCCAACCAGACAAGTTACTGAAGAAATGCTGAAGAGAAAATACTCATCAGTAGTTTGTCACTCATCAGCTGTTTGAAAGAATCTTCTAACCGACTTAATACTGCAGTAGTTTAGTTTAATATTAGTATTCTTAAAGTCTTTGTACAAGTACCGATGCTACAGCCTGTTGTATTATTTGTACTTATTTTATTGCTTCAATACTTCTCATGTATGTTTACTTTTAGTCTATAAATAGATGGGTTCATCCCACTATTTTAGATGATTCCTTTTGTAGTTATAATTTCCATATATCTGAGAATCATTGAAGCATTTACTGTTTTATTCATTAACTGTTTTTAGATTCTCATTTACTGCTTTAGTTCATAACTCAAGGGGGAGTAATAACCCCTGTTTAAAAGTGAAACTTTAACTTGAACACTTAACTTTTAATCCGCTGTGCAACATACTTTGATAGTTCAAATATACAAGTGTTCATGATATGAACTTCTTTAACAAGAAACTGATCCAACAATCTGGTTTTTCTTTGTCCTTCAAGATGTCTTCTAGAGACTTTCCAACTTGTTGTGCTAATCCTTACAAAATCTCATTAGCCACTACAGCACTTACTTGACCATCTTCTAACTCATGATCATTATACTCTATCTCATACCTCATGTCATTGTTTATAAAGATCTCATGAAATCTTTCTGTCAAATCAATAGTATAACATCCTTTCTTCATCATGGCTTTCAGCATCTGTTTATCTGCATCTGTCATACCTCCTAGTTTCTTACTACTTGAAGTACCTTTATCTTCCTTTTCTATTGCCTGGCGCTCTTTAAATGTATACTGTGTTACATCATCATCATCATCAGAATCTTTCAAACTGGTGGGTTTCTCTTTGTTTGCATTACCACCACCCGAAACATCATCATCATCATCATTATCATCATCATTATCCGTTACACTGAAATCAACATGTTCTTCTTCTTCTTCTTCTTCCTCCTCCTCTTCCTCAGTACCCTTAAGCTGTGGTGCTTTCTCATACAAATCATCTATAATCTTTCTCAGCTTCTCATTTTCTTGCTCAACTAACAAAATCCTCTTTGTATTCCTTGTGTTTGATGTCTTGACCATTTTGTTTTCAGTTTCAAGCGTCTTTACTTTCTCTTCAAGCTTATCTTATCTATTATTGGAAGCTAACACAATCTGCAACATATCTTTCTCATTTTCGTTCATTTGTTTGATATTTGCTTCATGCTGATGGAAAGATTTCGGGGCTGTTTGGTAGCCTTTTAATCAGCCTCTTAATCATTCAGGTCTGAATGATTCAGCATTCAGACTGTTTGTTTCAGCATCTGAATGGAATGATTAAGTGCTGAACCATTAAGCTAATAAGGGATGTTGAATGATTCAGCTCTTAACCATTTAGAGCCTCTTAACCATTCAGACCATCTTAATGATTCAGCAATTAATCAACCAAACAGCCCCTTCATCATCCTCTCAATCTGTTTGTTCACTAACGCCATCACTTTGTCAGATACAGTTGCTTGTGAAGTAGAACTTGATTCAGCAATAGGTTTAGCAACACGTTTCTTCATGTTTGCCAATACATTCTTCAATGATAGTGACATATTCTCAGGATTAAGTTGTGAAACTGTTTCTGTCTCTTTCACAACCTTATGCTTCTTCACTGCTAGAGATGTTGCTTTCGAACTCGTGGCTACAGACATCTTCTTTCCCTTCAATAACAAATCAATCTCTTTATCTCTTCTCTTTCTAGCAGGTTCTCTTTGAGACATGTGTTTCACCCTTCCTCTTTTGGTAGGAGCTGGTGGAACTAGAGAACCTCCAAAATCAGCTTTATCAAGAATTTAATTCTCATTTTCTTTTGTAAATTCTTTGTTTCTTTGTTATTCAAAAATCTTCTCTAATGCTTCATGAGTATTAATACCAGTGGCCTTGGGATCAGTATCCTTCGCTGTTTCAGCTTTAGAATCCCAGACTGCATCATCCTCAGTCTCCTCATAATCTTCATCAACTAGCAAAGTTTTTGTCTTTGTCTTTGATTTGATTTTCACTACTTTCTTTGTCTTTGACTCCACGATCTTCTCTTTTCCTTTTCCCTTTGACTTTGCACGTTTGTTAATAACCTGACGCTTTTGCTTAGCACTCTTATCAACTGGAACAAGTGGACTATCCGAGTCAGAATCACTCTTTGGATATCTAACAGTATCCTGTCCAGGATCTGTGTATGCAACCGTGCTAAGATGTCCAAATAAACGTCTGTTAGGCAGCTTCTCATCATTTGCCTTGCCTTTATACGTCTTCATTCTGTTCAGCGTCGTCATATTCATTAGGATTGCATAAAATGGGTGAAACTTATAATTCTAGGTTTATTGGACTTGAATAAACATAAATAATTAACGGGTCAGCGGGTCAAACTTGGTCAAACATAGTCAAATTCAGGCAAACTTGGTGAAACACGTTTGTAAAACATAAACTAAGTCATTAATTGGATACAATGGGTTAATTGAACAAACACAAACATTGGACAAACACTTACAAGTTGTTATATAATAGGTTTCTAGTAGTGGGATATCTATTTTATACATGCTTGGTTTAACTTAGCACGCAAACTAAGGTGACTTTCACGGCCCCTTTTACTCTTTTCCTATTTGGGGGGGGGGGCATACTTCACAAACACACAAACATAGTATATCACATTTACTGTTATATCACATGTTACTGTAGCTTAATACCATTATAAAGTCCTTGCAATATGAACCGTAGTATGTGTAGCATAGTGAGGAGATGTAAATAGATCTACTGGGTCTGATAAGCCTCACCTATGTCGACTGGAGGTCAAGGAGGAGCATATTGTCCTAAACATTTGCCACCATGTAATGGACGATGGCGGAAGGCAAACAAAACTACATATAGTCAGCAACGGTTTATATACGCTTAGTATCTTATATAGTGTCTAGCTAACACTACATATAACTAGTAATTAATATGGATTTAAACGAATGGACAAACAGATATGTTTACATTAAAACCCGTGAACTCGCCAAATTAATTGTTGACACACTTTAGCATGTTTTCTCAGGTCGCTAAGGTAACGCTGGTAGAATGCACTTGGAGTCTCACTTGCATCACAAAAATTATTTATTGGTTTTTAAACATTTAAACATTTATTATGTTGGTTTTGTAACTGGTGTTTGTTTTTGCGAGATGTTTTACATTGGTACTTACATTTGCTTCCGCTGAACTTTTAAAACTCAAACTATTTGGTTTTACTTACGTATGGTTTTCAGGTCGTTCATATAACCATTGACTAGATCTTGCTATGTCACGCCCCTCGCGGTAAAACTTCGCAGTGGAAATTCGAGGGTCTAACAACATTCCCCTACATAAATCCAACTTATAAAACATGATTTATTTCTCCACGAATGTGACAATTGGCTTAGTGTGACAATTGGCAAAAAAAATAAAGGTAATTTCGTACGATATTAATATACGTAATTAACTAATAAACTACAATTTGAATTGTAACACCCCAACCAATGGCGGAAACATCGAGGTGTCACGTAGTGACGATTGCTCAATAGCTCATGGAAATAAAGTGTAAATTTGAATACATTGAATTTAATAGTTTATTACATGGAAAGAAATACAACGACTAAAAACGAACAATCTAAACTGAAATACAGTAAATCTAAGTCTAAGTTCCAAAAGCTTAACAGTGATCTCATAACAACCTAAAACATGTACGAAAATAATTTGTCAATACAAAAATGTATTGGTGAACATACCCTGTTTGAATACATATAATAGGAAAAGAGTTTCGCAATTCACGTGTTGTATACCGTTCAAAATCAACCCTAAGAATCAAGAATCAAACTAGTTTTGAGTATAATGAATCCAAAGACAATGACCAAGGTCTCTCAACAGAGTCACAAGGGGTATATACCATAGTACTATTCATTGAAATGCTAGGCCCACAAAGGTTAATGATTTTGACAAGTCATAGACACACAAATTAACATAAAGCAAACACACATGAGAATTGCATTTAGTGAAAGAATAACATTTAGTCATAGTGTACATGAATAGCCCCAAAAGAGTAAAACATGAAAAAGGGGAAAGATATAGTCACAGTTTGCTAGGTAAGGTAATTCTACTAAAGAGGTGAGAATGGACAAGGAGAATCCCAAGGAATTTACCCTAAATTGTTTGAGTAAATTCGTGAGTCAACGATCTTAAATTAAAGTCTAGGGTTCTAGGATTACAGACGATTAGGGATTTTAGACCTTAATTTGGGAATTTAGAGTACTAGATACTTTTATTTATTCTTTTGATATTGAAAAAAATAATGGAAAATAAACTAGTAATGTACAACACGCCATGATAAAATATGTATATATATAATAATATAAACGATACGCTTTAAATGTATTACGAATAATTGTTAATGCAAATATTTAAGTAGATAATTAACAAACTTTGATTAAATGGAAAGTACCAAATTAATAATTTAGTTTCTAAAGGAATTCATCTACGAAAGAATTTTGCCTTAGAATAGTCTACTTGGGATATATGTATATAAACGTACTTTATATAAAGAAAATTATCTAATGAAAGCTATTAGATAAGTTTAATAATTTCAAATGAGATAACTCCAATAAAGTTTTAAATATATGGATCAATTCATAATAGAGTTGTAAAATAATAATTGTAGCATTTGCTGATTTTAAATAGCTAGAAACAAGTTTGTCTAAACCATGAAACAAGTCTTTTTTTTTTTATATATAAAATTTTAACCCAATAAGAAATAATTAGATAAGAGAATTAAGGAAAAAGAAAAAAAATTAAATAAACAAATAAACAAAAAGGTTTCATACGGGTCATTAACCTTGCACACGTAAGGCAACCAACTAAGCTACTCTTATTATTAGAAAATAAAAAGAAAGTTAATAAATCTTGTTTCTGATCGTATCCCTAATCCCAAATCAATATCTAAAACCCTGGTTTCCCCGACTCCAAAATCGTACCCAACTACTGAAGTGAAATAGGAAATTAACAGAGGGCTATCAGCCTATACCTCAAATCGAGCATGATGATTAGTCAGATTGCATTACAGATCTTGAGAGCTAAAGCGTTAGGAAGCATATGAATGTATAATGGTAAAAATTAATCATGGGAAATGGGTATTCATTTGTAGGTTTCGTAACTCCCAAAAGCTCCATATGACCAAGGCTTAAGCTAGTATTTATACTTGTCTACTAGGGGTTTCATGTATGTCACATTAATGAGACTTGATAATTGTAGGTTATTGCTCATAAAAGTCAATAGTTACTAAACAAATAGCATTGATTCATTCCATCAATTTCTAATTATGGTCACAGGAAGTTTCATTTGGAGGGTTTTTTTTTTTTTTTTGGGAAGGTGTACTTCAGCGGTGAAACCAATCGACAGACAACCCCTCAACCCGAGTTTGAATCACTACCCACGCACCGGTGTCCACTTTGAAGTTATCTCAAACCGTTACAGGGAATTTTTTCGTGGTGTGCAGGATTCGAACTCAAGACCAAGCCCGGGCGGGAACCCTCCAAAGAGGTAAACCCTCTCACCTCTCCCCAGCTGGGCTGGAGGTCATTGGCTTCATTTGGAGGGTTACGAAATGTTATGTAGTAGAAAACTATTTAAACTCCACTAACAATTACTACACTTCAATATTGTATGTTATAACTAAATGTTAAATTCTAGTAAACATTGGTTTGTTAATTAATATATAATAAGCATATGCACATCATAACCGACAATTTAAATGCCATAGCCATTTGCATATTTAAAATGTTAGTCCAACCATAATAACTTAGAAAAAAAACGGATGCCTTTATTTTCTTATGAACAAAAAAATAATTTGTTAATTAACACTATAATAAACACTTAAACTTTTATATCTTGCAAACTTTAAATATTTAATGTGTCCAAATTGTAACTCTTCTTGAAGAGAGTTGTTTAGAATTACTAAAAAAAATCCTCTAATTCCAGGTAAACGACAGTTTATAAATGCTCAAATACGAGGGTTAAAAATGAAGATCTTGAAATAGTTGAGGGACCGGTTGATTCATTTATGAAAAGCGGAAGGTGTAGATTGTCACATGAATTTAATTATGTCAGATTTGTTGAGGACCGGTTTTGATAAAAACAGTTATATGATCATACAAGTCTAACAAATCCAGGTGCAGAAACCCTAGATTGTTTACAAAATGATATGAATCAAATCAAACACAATCAATCACCTTTTCAACATCCATTTCATTAATAAACTTGTTAATCTTGCTTACAAATTAGGTTTACAATGAAATAAATCACTTTAAGAAAGTTCTAGACCCAGAGAGAAAACCTAGACTCAATACACACTCTGAAATGGAAAAATTTAATAACTAAACAAAATTTCCAACTTATATACTACTGCACATTCGATCCATCAACATGGTCGAATGTGTACCTTCGACCTGCAATACAGCTCGAACCAAGCTTTAGTCTTTTGTCTTCTCCATTCGACCTTTATATCTTCCTTCGACCTTTACATTTTCTATTTCAACCTCTCGTTATCAAACAAAAACACTTTTATTTATAATCCAAAGCAACTAGTCGCAAAACATGCATCTACAAACTCCCCCTCGACTATTGCTTGGATTGTTGACGTTGATAATCAAGTGTTTTGTTCCTCAACTTGATACGAAGAATCTTTTTCTGTTCTTTAGCCATCACCGGCTCAGGTTTTGGTTTTGATCTTTTCTTCACTTCATTAACCTTCACATACTTTCCTAACTTTTTATCATAGTCACAACCTACGTTTACATCCCAAGCGAAAACACAAACATACAACATGATGGTATTTCATCGCTTGCTCACCATCCTTCTCCTCACAGTAGATTGGATTGTAATACAGCATAATTATGTCTTCGTAAGAACAGTTAATCAACCACATGGGATCAAATATGTACTATCCCCTTTTATCTTTTAGTAAGATGACGGCTTCTGCAGTTCTCCAGTCATAGTACCACATCACGAAATCTTTGCTGAAGTGTTGTTATATAGGCATCAAAGGAATACGCTTCAATACTGTTGGTGGTTTATACTTCAAAGTAACCTTGTTCAGCCTAGTAATTGGATCAATTTCTTTATGAACTTTCCTGATAGGATACTGCGGCCTGAACACATCCCATCTCGTTATGCTCTCTCTAGCCATTTGATCAGCAAAATAACCAACTGCATCCTTATTGACAGTTGCACCAGTCATAGTATGTCTGCAAATATCACGCACAGCCCAGTACGGTAATGTCTTGATATCATGGAATCTGTGAAAATACAGAATTCCTTTCTCCCACTTCACAGCAACGCACCGTAACTGCCTGAGATATTTCCAACCAAGAGCTCAACCTTTGAACAGCTCATTGTGATATTTGTAGAAACCACCCTGAACTTCAGTTTTAGGTTGGTTTGCTTCTTTCTCTTTAAGCTTCTTCAACAAACTCTTTAAGTCATCAGATTGTTCAACATTCGGCATCTGATTATCAGCATTCTTGAAAACTTCATCAACGAATGTCTTACTCTTCTTTTCTGCTAGTTTCTCAGCCTGATCAAGAGATTCTTCCGTAAATTCAGGAATCACACCTTCCTGTTTATCTTTAAAGTACTCAGGATACTCTTCGCTTGTAATATCCTCTATTTCAATATCTTCAAACACAGGCATATCTCTATCATCGGAATGATTTCCTTCCTCTTTCTCAGGAACATCGGGAATTTCATTGTCATTAATCAATTCCACAAGAGTTTTTCCAACCTGCTTTGCCAAACCTTCCAGAATCTCTTTCGCAACAACTGCAGAAACTTCCCCATCCTCTAAATCAGGATAATTATACACCAATTCAAACTTCTTATCGTCAGACTCAAAGATCTCTTGAAACTTTCCAGTCAATTCGATAGTCCAAACCTTCTCAGTCAACATCTAACGATATAAATTCTTGTCTTCATCTGATAAGGCTCTTATCTTCTCAGTCCAAAAAAATACTATCATCATCAGTATTTCCACCAGGTGCCTTCTTTGAACTTGATTCACCTGCATCCTTCTTATCAGACTCCCTTTTCTCATATCGATACTTGTCAGTATCATCATCATCGTCATCAGAACTACCATCATCATTACCTTTATCAGAACCATCATCATCATCTTTCTTCTTCTTCGGATTCTCATCACCAGCATCATCTGATAAATCATCATCTTCATCCTCATTTTCTTTTTCAGAATCAAATGGTTCAAAATCAACCTGCTCCTTTTCTGGTTCTTTATCTTCTTCACCAGCTTTCAATTGTGGAGCTTTTCCATAAAGATCGTCAATCATTTTCCTCATATTCTTGTAGGTTGATTTAATCTTTGTGTTTTCTTGCAGAAGACACTTGATTCTACGTGTATTCCTCTGTTCATGACCTAATAGTTTCTTGTTTTCTTCTTGAATCTGATCAATCTTAGCTTCTAGCTCTTTCTGGCTTTCCTGTGAGGAAACAAAAATCTTCAACATAGTCTCTTCATTCTTCTTTAGCTTCTCAATCTCCTGTTGTTGCTCGTTAAACGCTTTCATCATATCAGCAATCTTTTTGATAACTTCTTCCATCACATCATCAGAAACAGTAACTTGAGGTGTAGATGCCTCAGCAACATGAGATTTCTTCTTTTGAAACTTCTTCAATACATTCTCCAGAGTAGCTTCAAAATCTGTAGGAGGATTCACTGAAGTTTCTTCAACAGATGTCTTCTTTTTCTTTGCTACAGGGGATGTAACAGGTGTGGGAACTTTTGAGCTTCCAATATCAGGAACTTTCTTCCCAGCAACAAGTATTTCAATCTCTCTATCTTTCTTCTTCGGGTTTGTCTTCTTAGCCATGGTTTTGAACTTAGGCTTCAAAATCTTATCACCAACAACAGGAGATCCAGTAAAGTCCTGATCTTCAAGTCCAAGATCAAGTTCACCTTCTTCTACAGCAATTGGACTCTTCTGTCGTTGTTCTTCTATGGTTTTGTTCAAGCTTTCAATCTCACCAGCCTTAGTGGCCTTGGGCTTAGTGATCTTGACAGTTTCGTTACCCGAATCCCATTCCTCATTGTCTTGAGTTTCTTCTGAATCAATCAACTCTTCATCAATAAGCAAAGTCTTGCTTTTTCCAGATTTCTTCTTAGCAACACTTTTCTGTCTTTTAGGTGCAGCTTCCACAGCCTTAGCTTTACCTTTTCTAGATTTCACACCTTTGTTGATTACCTATCTTTTCCTCTTTGCTTCAGGATCAACTGGTTGTAAAGGATAATCAGTATCAGAATCACTTCCAACATTTCCTGCTTTGTTTTCATCCGGATTCTTGTATCCTAGATTAATCAGATGACCAAACAAGTTCTTATGTGGAGGTCTTTCATTCTCTGGAACACCCTTATACGCTTTCATTCTGCTTAACGTGCTCAGATTCATATGATGTTGTACCAAAATCTGCATGGGATCTTTCTTCAGATTTGGATACTTCTTGTCAAAGATCATCTGTAAGAATCTTGGGTACATCAAAAACTTGTCTACCTTCAATCCTTTCAGCACTTCCAACATGTGATAAATTTCATGTGACACCCGGCATGTCTAGGTTAACATTTTATAAAACACATAAGTCTACCTTTGCGAAAAACGTTTTCGAACATACTTAACTAGGTTAGTTGAGTCGTTATGATGGTTCCAGAAATCATCGGGAGTCGTTACAGTGATCCACGGGACCATTGGGAGTCGGTCCATAACCATGTGAACACGGATTGGTGATTTGTAGAATCGTCGGGTTTAACGCACACACGCAAATCTCGAGTCCCGGGAATTGGTGAACGGATGGGAACGTGTTAGTTATCATGCATTATGTGCTTACAATCATTATATGACTTGTTAGTATGTGAATACGTGTTTATATGTGCTAAAATAGTGATTACGTGTAATCACATGACATTATAGGTGATTACGTGTAATCACATGACATTATAGGTGATTATGTGTAATTGCATGACATTATAGGTGATTGCGTGTAATTGGAAGACATTATTGGTGATTGGCACAATTGCATGTAAATAGGGGGTGATTGGCCTAATTGCATGTGCAAGGGGCGATTGGGGGATTTTTAAGGGCGATTGGAGCCCTAATCACTAGTAGAAACAGTCGATTACACACCTTAATCGCCTGTACTATACTGTAATCGCCTGACGTGTGTTTAACGACTAGAAACGCCTATACCACCCTTATGTTGCAAAACATCATTTGTGAAATCCTAACACACCCTAAAGCCATCCCACACCTTATCCAACCTCTGGAACACGTTTTTGCTCAAGAAATCACCTTTCCAAGCCCTACACCTCATAATCTAGCAAATTCAAGGTGTGTTCTTCATCCCAAACCTTTGTAATGTTATTGTTTTGCTCCCTAAAGGTCCAGACCTGATTTCTAAACATTTGTGTCTTTGAAAACTTATTAAAACAATTTCTAAACAAACCCAAACCTTTATGCTTGTTATATGTGGTGTATTCATGCAAAGATAGGATCTTTATTGATAAAACATAATTGTTCTTGTGTTATTGATATGTTTCTAACTTAAATGAGTTGTTATGATGTTAACCTAGGAGTTTGGAGGCTCATAGTTGTGTATTGTTGATAATAGGCGTTTTGACCCGTTTGAATGATTATGAAGGATTGATGATGATATGATGTGTTTTGTTGATTGTTTGAGGTTAGGGTTTACTCTAGGATGGTGCTAGAACAGTAGGATAGTGTCGGAAAATGTCGTTATGTGATGAAATCTTGATATTTTCTATTTAGGGTAAGTTTTGCACGTTGATGTGATGTTTACATGCTAGTTATGCTATTTTGGGAAAACGCTTGCATTCGGGACTGTTAGGATGATAATAAATTAGGGATTTTTTTTCTTGAAATAGGTTGATAAATGTTTTGGGTTTGATATTGGGTGTTTCCACATGTTTCGGACCTGATTTGGAGGGTTAAACACGCGAAAAGGTGGAAACCTGCTGCAGGGGGCGATTAGGGCTTCCTAATCGCCTGAGGAGCAGGTGATTAGCCCCAATCGCATGCAGCTAGGGGCGATTGGGAGCCTAATCGCGTGTAATCAATGTGATTACAACCCCAATCTCTAGTTTGACCATCCTAATCACCAGTTGACTTTCCCAATTGCATGTTTGATTCCTAATCGCGTGTACTGCTGTTATATGTGTATTTTAACATCCCGGAACATGGTTTGACACCTAGGAACATGTTAGGAACCCCGTGACATGTCTAATAACTTGGTAACATGTGTCCGGACTTGTTTATGCGTTAATAGGGCGTTGTGCTAGGCATGGTGAATTTTTGCGCATGCTAAGTGTTTAATTGCATATGTTGCATGATATCTTGTATTTAGCTAACACGTGGAATGTCGGGTCACCAATGGGATGTCGGGTCTTGTCTGGTGTGGTCGGTTTAACGTTCAAACATGTTTTCAACATACACGGTCACGGTCACGGTCTGGACAATTGGGGACTGATTAGCCTTCGGGTTAGTAGTCAACACACTTATGTAAACTCATTGATAGGTCGCCACTAGTTGGGGCTGTTGTTATATGTGTATTTTAACATCCCGGAACATGGTTTGACACCTAGGAACATGTTAGGAACCCCGTGACATGTCTAATAACTTGGTAACATGTGTCCGAACTTGTTTATGCGTTAATAGGGCGTTATGCTAGGCATGGTGAATTTTTGCGCATGCTAAGTGTTTAATTACATATGTTGCATGATATCTTGTATTTAGCTAACACGTGGAATGTCGGGTCACCAATGGGATGTCGGGTCTTGTCTGGTCTGGTCGGTTTAACGTTCAAACATGTTTTCAACATACACGGTCACGGTCTGGACAATTGGGGACTGATTAGCCTTCGGGTTAGTAGTCAACACACTTATATAAACTCATTGATATGTCGCCACTAGTTGGGGCTATAACACGCGTGTCGGATCTTCCTTAACACATCAGACGCAACCTAAGGTGAGTTCACGGCCCCACTTTTATTAGTTTTGTTTTCGGGGGAGAAACATGCTTAAACACTTTTAACACATGATTTCAAGTTATACTATGGCTATCATTATATTACTATACAGCTCATCTAAATCCCAAGGAAACCACTAATACGAGTATGTAGCGGGGAAATGTGGATAGATCTATTGGGCATGACAAACCCCACTCGACGGCTGGAGGCCGGGCAGGTGCATATTGTCTCAAACACACAGGGCCTACCGGGGATGACGGTTGTAACATCGCAAATTTTTCCTAAATTTTTGTATAGGTAAAATCCCCACTTTATTTGTATTAAACTACTTTTGTACAAAAAAATAACCATGGCAAATTTATATTTATGTCAAAACATTTTTTTAATAAAAGTAATAATAATAATAATAATAATAATAATAATAATAATAATAATAATAATCAAACAAACACTATAACTAAACCTCTAAACCAAAACCTACAACCCAACCCAACATCCTAAACCCAAATCTAATCCTGAGCCCACCAGACGCAGCCCAAACCACCAAGCCCAAAGCTCTCTGAGCCCAACCCAAGGAAAACCCGGCCCACTACCACTTTTCCCTCTCTCTGCACACAAAAATAATAATAAAAAGCCTACCAGACTCGAACCCGAGTCTGGAGGCGGTCCGCACATAACCATCATGCACACAACCATCTGAGCCACGAGACTTTCCTGATGAAACCCCAGCATACAATGTTTAAAAAGCCACTAAACCCTTATCCCTCTTCTTCCTTTCTTTTGCTGTTGTGCGATGGTCAGTATGACCAACAAACAAGCCGTTGACCAGCTTTAATCTATGAATTGGCCGTAATTTTTGGAACAATCATCACCATTTATTGTTTAAATTGACCGACAAATCAATACACGTCAACCCTATGCACAATCATCGCGTTTAACAGCTCAATTCTTTCCAATTTGGATCAATTTTCACGCGTCTTGACTGTGTCGAGGTCAAACCATCAAGACTTTCCAAATCGTGCAAGAAGCTATAAATTGAACATTCCTGGTGAGCCTAAGAATGCCGAAACACAAACCCTCACCCTCAAATCTTCTTGTATCGTGTCTGTTCGTGTTAAATCAAGAGTGTTTGACTTTCACGTTGACCCGATGAATCTGCGATAATTCATACATGTAAATCATAATTCATTCCATGTGTTTGTTCTTTGATATGGCCCAAATAATAGCCCCATGAATTCAGGGGCTATCATTTGGAAATTCGTTCAATTTACAATCTAGGGTTCTTATGTTATCATTTGGGGAAGATGACCAATTAACGTAACTAATAAATATTTTAAAAATGGAAACCCATACAGATCTGCTGCCCAGATCAGTTGGTTATGCTCTTACACCCAAAGACACGTACCGGCCGAAGGGCCTGGGTTCGAGTCCCATAAGCTACACTTTTTTTTTATTTTATTTTCGTTTTATCTATTCTTTTGCATTATTAATGTATATTACATTTAAAATAGTTATTGTGATATGTAAATTCTACAAAATTTATTTTATACAATATGACTAATAAACTTTATTGTACAACTTTTATTTCGGAAAATTTGATTATTTAATATATATAATAAATATTACAAGTTTATTCAAAACGACTTCATAAAATTCCCCAAAAATTATTCTAAGTTTATAAAACATTAAATATTCCAGAAATGATTTTTATCTCTGAAAAAATCATTTATTTAATATTTTTAATCAATTTTTGTTGTTTTTAATCATAAATAAATCATAATAAATTCATTTTTCAATATTTTTGCACCAAAATTTTATATAAATTATTTCTGTCCATTTAGAACAGAAATACAAGTTTTAATTAAATTTTTTTTTATTTTAACATTTTAGATATTAAAGTTATATTTTGGCAAATTGAAATAAATAGATTAAATATTCTATTTTTAAGAAAATAATTTTATAAAAAATATTTTCATACTTAAAACTTTATAATGTGACCATCTTTAATCCAAAGTTTACAAAAAGACTTTTGTTTATTTATTTATCGAATTTCTTTTATTTAATAAACAATTTAATTATTAATCAAACGAATACTTATCCCCAATTTGAAACCCTAGAAAATACTTGTAGACTAGAAAGACTTAGATTTATTTGTTACCTTATACATAGGGTAATACTTGGCAACTTTGGGCTACACATATTCTATTTCTCGAGACTTAATACTTTGCTAAGGTGAATTTACGTAACCATGTTTATGCAATTCTTTATACTTGCAACTTTATACTTAAGCAATTCTACATATATGTCTAGTTGTAATCTTTAATGCCTCATGACTTGGACAACTATTGTTAGACTTAAACTTCAACTTACATAATCATTAGCTATGGCCAAGCCGGCGATACTCAATAATAGATCTATTGGATTGACAATCCCACCTAAATTCGTTGACCATCTTTTATGGGGAGCGCGGGTGATTGTTATCGTTCCAACGTGATATTAAGGTGAACCGTGGATGACGGGATGGACCTAACCTTGTCGGAGGTTTGATTATGTGCATACTATACTTCATGTTTATTCATGTAGACTTAAACTTACGATAGACATATGAATTGCTAAACTTTTATTCTTAAAATTAATTGCTTGACATGGCTTATGTATTCTCACCAACTTCTAGTTGACCCCCCCCCCCTATTTTTCCAAACTCAACAGGAAATAACGATGCTTGAAGTCTAGAGCTAGCATGAGGAGACAATTTGAAGTTTATGCTTTGTTTGGCTATTTGATGTATTAGAAATTTCATTCAAGACTTGTTATGTATTTTCAAATTTTGGATATTTTGCTTTAAATAAATTTCAATTAAAACTTGAATACCATGTGCTACTGAAACAATCATCAATACGTGATATCCCGATGTTTCCGCCATCGGTTGGGGTGTTACAGATTGGTATCAGAGCCATGGTTATAGGGAATTAGGTTATTAGATAAATAATCTAGTCTATAACCATAGGATTATAACCAGTATTTGCTCCTTTTACTTGTTATTCTCTATCTCCCTCCTACTTCTTATCCCTACTTTAATCCCTACAAGAAGATTGCTTTCCATCACTGGATCTCCTCTTAGACTAATAGGACAAAATCCTCAGGTTTAGCCTGAACCACCTTGAGATCTCGTCAAAGTTCTAGAATTTTAATAACGAACACGTGCAATCTGGAAGGCTGAACGCCTGTATTCTGAGTCTTCTGTCTAGGCTGGCATTGCACATATATCCCAATCAGACGAGGGACCCGGATGCCTACCTGGGAATTCTCGGGATGAGTGTTCACTTATAGGCTAAAGCATGTCTTCGCTATGTTATTAGAATCTAGAACCTTTGATAAGTCAACGTTTTCGTTTATTCGTTTTAATTAATGAATAAATGATTACATTCCTTATATTACCTCATTCATTTCCTTGTGTCTCTTACAGATCATGCCTCCTCGTCGCAGCACTCGCCTTAACAATGGCAGCAATCATGATGAAGGAAATAGCAACAATAACAACCACGACAACAATAACAACACCAACAACAACCACAACAACAACATTGGTGTCGATGCCCAACTAGCTGCGATCATTTCCCAACAAATGGCGCAACAAATAGCGACTCTGGTTCCTAACTTGGTGGATCAAGTCATCCAGATGAATGGAAATGGAAATGGAAATGGAAATGGACATGGAAATGGGAATGGGAATGGAAACGGGAACGCTCACCCAGCCTGTACCCTCAAACACTTCAACACCTGCAATCCTCCTAAGTTTAGCGGGGACGAAGGAGCTACCGGTCTCCTTCAATGGTTCGAGGGTATCGAGAATACTTTCATAAATAGTGAGTGTCCCGATAACCTTAAGGTTCGTTATGCTATGAGTGTTCTTCACAAACGAGCACTCACATGGTGGAACGAAGAAAAACGGACACGTGGAGCTGAAGTCGCACTGGCCTTAACTTGGGATCAAGCTAAAGACATTATGAAGGAAGAGTTCTGCCCTCGTAATGAAATCAAGAAGTTGGAAGACGAGTTTCACGATCTTTCCCAAGACAGTGGAGAAAACCTTGCCTACAACACTCGTTTCCACGAACTTAGTCTACTGCTACCACACAAAGTCACCCCCTTGCCTATTGCAATCGAAAAATACATTGGTGGCTTACCCATGAAGATTCAGGACACGATGTGGGGAAGGAACCCTGCTACTCTCGAGGAAGCAAAGCGTTTGGCGGCTACCCTAACAGATAACCATGTGAAGGCAGGAACCCTGACTCAAAAAGGGGGAAAGAAAATTATTGTGAATGATACTCCTCAACCTGCCGTCGAGATTAAAACTGAGTCCTCAACCAATGGGAGGCGCCAGGCCAGGAATTTCGCAATAGATACCACTCCTCCACCCAACAAGAAACAGTATACTGGGAACCAACATAAGTGTGACACCTGTCAGTATCACCACCCAAACCAAGTGCCCTGTCGTCAGTGTACCAACTGTCAAAGGTATGGGCATCTTGCGAATGTTTGTCGAATTCCTGCTGCAAATTCCCTTGCTGCTCCAAATAATCCTGCTAGGGACCCTCCAGCTACTTTACAGCTAGCCCCACCATTTGGATGCTATATGCTTTCTAAAAATCCTATGTATCGACACTTATTGATCCAAGTATCGAAATTTTTGTCTTTTACATGAGAGTCATTTATCTTGTATGATCATAACACTTGGATGCATGCTTGTTTGAATATGAACTAATTGCTATATCAATATCTAAACCATACTCGTTATACTTATAAACTTGCTTACATAAACATACTATCAATTGGCAATAAATACTACATTTAATCAAACGGCCGATTAAGGATGAAGTACTTGTTCAACAATTAGTTGAGTACCAAATAACCTACTCAACGATTGGTAGAGGTCATCAAGCCTTTCAACAGTCAGGAGAGGCCCTACAACCTGCTCAACGACTGGTGGAGGCTATCGAACCTGCTCAACAATCGGTAGAGTCATAGAAGGACACAAAACCCTAATGTAAGGTAAATTGATGATTGCGGTCCGGAACGTAATCACGAATTTACCGGTACGTCAAGGTAGTGTGAAATTCTATCAAGGTTTTCGGTATATAACCAATTATAAACTCTAGTTATCTGGTAGTTCATTTAGTCAATCAACTCACACATAACACGCCTCTCATCCAAACTATTCGAGACAATTTATTCTATTCATGTCATGCTATAACCCAAATTTTCTAGATCATAACTATTTTCATTTCTACCCAATCACCTTCAACCCTGTGTTTTCAATAAACTTCGGGACGAAGTTTCCAAAAGTAGGGGAGACTATAACATCGCAAATTTTTCCTAAATTTTTGTATAGGTAAAATCACCACTTTATTTGTATTAAACTACTTTTGTACAAAAAAATAACCATGGCAAATTTATATTTATGTCAAAACATTTTTTTTAATAATAATCAAACAAACACTATAACTAAACCTCTCAACCAAAAACTACAACCCAACACAACATCCTAAACCCAAATCTAATCCTGAGCGCACCAGACGCGGCCCAAACCACCAAGCCCAAAGCTCTCTGAGCCCAGGCCAAGGAAAACCCGGCCCACTACCACTTTTCCCTCTCTCTGCACACAAAAATAATAATAAAAAGCCTAACAGACTCGAACCTGAGTCTGGAGGCGGTCCGCACATAACCATCATGCACACAACCATCTGAGCCGTGAGACTTTCCTGATGAAACCCCAGCATGCAATGTTTAAAAAGCCACTAAACCCTTATCCCTCTTCTTCCTTTCTTTTGCTGCTGTGCGATGGTCAGTATGACCAACAAACAAGCCGTTGACCAGCTTTAATATATGAATTGGCCGTAATTTTTGGAACAATCATCACCATTTATTGCTTTAAATTGACCGACAAATCAATACACGTCAACCCTATGCACAATCTTCGTGTTTAACAGCTCAATTCTTTCCAATTTGGATCAATTTTCACGCGTCTTGACTGTGTCGAGGTCAAACCATCAAGACTTTCCAAATCGTGCAAGAAGCTATAAATTGAACATTCCTGGTGAGCCTAAGAATGCCGAAACACAAACCCTCACCCTCAAATCTTCTTGTATCGTGTCTGTTCGTGTTAAATCAAGAGTGTTTAACTTTCACGTTGACCCGATGGATTTGCGATAATTCATACATGTAAGTCATAATTCATTCCATGCGTTTGTTCTTTGATATGGCCCAAACAATAGCCCCATGAATTCAGGGGCTATCATTTGGTAATTCGTTCAATTGACAATCTAGGGTTCTTATGTTATCATTTGGGGAAGATGACCAATTAACGTAACTAATAAATATTTTAAAAACTGAAACCCATACAGATCTGCTGCCCAGATTAGTTGGTTATGCTCTTACACCCAAAGACACGAACCGGCCGAAGGGCCTGGGTTCGAGTCCCATAAGCTACACTTTTTTTTATTTTATTTTCGTTTTATCTATTCTTTTGCATTATTAATGTATATTACATTTAAAATAGTTATTGTGATATGTAAATTCTACAAAATTTATTTTATACAATATGACTAATAAACTTTATTGTACAACTTTTATTTTCGGAAAATTTGATTATTTAATATATATAATAAATATTACAAGTTTATTCAATTATAATTATAAAATTCTATAAAAATATCAAAACGACTTCATAAAATTCCCCAAAAATTATTCTAAGTTTATAAAACATTAAATATTCCAGAAATGATTTTTATCTCTGAAAAATCATTTATTTAATATTTTTAATCAATTTTTGTTGTTTTTAATCATAAATAAATCATAATAAATTCATTTTTCATTATTTTTGCACCAAATTTTATATAAATTATTTCTGTCCATTTAGAACAGAAATACAAGTTTTAATTTAAATTTTTTTTTTAATTTTAACATTTTAGATATTAAAGTTATATTTTGGCAAATTGAAATAAATAGATTAAATATTCTATTTTTAAGAAAATAATTTTATAAAAATTATTTTCATACTTAAAACTTTATAATGTGACCATCTTTAATCCAAAGTTTACAAAAAGACTTTTGTTTATTTATTTATCGAATTTCTTTTATTTAATAAACAATTTAATTATTAATCAAACGAATACTTATCCCCGATTCGAAACCATAGAAAATACTTGTAGACTAGAAAGACTTAGATTTATTTGTTGCCTTATACATAGGGTAATACTTGGCAACTTTGGGCTACACATATTCTATTCCTCGAGACCTAATGCTTTGCTAAGGTGAGTTTACGTAACCATGTTTATGCAATTCTTTATACTTGCAACTTTATACTTAAGCAATTCTACATATATGTCTAGTTGTAAACTTTAATGCCTCGTGACTTGGACAACTATTGTTAGACTTAAACTTCAACTTACATAATCATTAGCTATGGCCAAGCCGGCGATACTCAATAATAGATCTATTGGATTGACAATCCCACCTAGATTCGTTGACCATCTTTTATGGGGAGCGCGGGTGATTGTTATCGTTCCAACGTGTTATTAAGGTGAACCGTGGATGACGGGATGGACCTAAACTTGTCGGATGTTTGATTATGTGCATACTATACTTCATGTTTATTCATGTAGACTTAAACTTACGATAGACATATGAATTGCTAAACTTTTATTCTTAAACTTAATTGCTTGACATGGCTTATGTATTCTCACCAACTTCTAGTTGACCCCCCCCCCCCCCCCTCATTTTTCCAAACTCAACAGGAAATAACGATGCTTGAAGTCTAGAGCTAGCATGAGGAGACAATTTGAAGTTTATGCTTTGTTTGGCTATTTGATGTATAAAAATTTCATTCAAGACTTGTTGTGTATTTTCAAATTTTGGATATTTTGCTTTAAATAAATTTCAATTAAAACTTGAATACCATGTGCTACTGAAACAATCATCAATACGTGACATCCCGTTGTTTCCGCCATCGGTTGGGGTGTTACAACGGTAGTCCGAGGGGTACCACACAGTAACAAACACAGTCAGCAATGGTTTCAACCATAGTAGTAATTAACTTAACGCCTAGCTAGCGTTCACACAGCATAGTAATAACGGTAACGGTTTTCAAAAGATTTACGAAACACTTATTATAAAACCTGTGAACTCACCAACATTTTATGTTGACATCTTTTTGGCATGTTTCTCAGGTCGTTGAGGTAGCAGTATCGAGTCTAGGCGCATGGAGTCTCACGGCGTCTAGGATTCACTAGCATGTCATTTAGTACTTTCAGACTTTTATGTTTTACTTCTGGTTTGTAATAAAGTTTTACGCTTCTGCAGCGATGGTTAGATTTTTGAAAACTCAATGGGTCGTTTACGTTGTTTTTCGTATCATATAGTTGTCGTTTGTTGTGACCGTTGACTTGGATCCTGGTTTGTCACGCGCCTCGTGGTAAAACCCCGCACGTGGAATTTGAGGGTGTGACATATCATCCCAGATACGTTTAATGGTTTGTTTAGAATCAACGCAACCATCAAAGAACTGATACTACTCCTCATCACATCATAACTGCTACGAACTGCTCCAAAGACATGCAAAATCACATGTGCCAGATACTTAAACTGTTGGCACAGTTTAGCTTTATGCAATAAACCATCTATGATAAGACCATTGTACTTCATTCTCAGAAAGCACAGTCTTTGATCAATCCATGAAAGTACCCGGGGATCAGTAGGAGTTCACGAATATCCTCTTCAGTAACAAGTACAAGCCCTCATGAATCTTGCTTTGTATGGCAGTCTTGTTGTCCCAAAAGTCTATTACTGCACTCTTCCATAAATCTACTTGATGATATTTGTGGATTGATGTTGGAGTATCAATAGCGTAGATCACCCTGCTTCTTCTTGGAAATTCTACAATCCCAGCAAATCCTTCGTGTTGCTTGACCTCTCCGATAAACGCACAGCGATTGTGATCTTCTTCAAAAAGTAACTCCTTTTCTTTTGGTTTTTTCTATTCAGCAACCTGCTTCTCAGGGTTTTGTTGTTCAGCCACTGAAAATCTGCAAAACAAAAAGCATGAAATTTATCAGAAACGGGCAAAATTAAATTTTGGTCACAAATCCTTCCTTCGACCCAAACGTGGGTTCGAATGAGGAATTTTGTTAGTTCGAATGTGAAAATTATAAGAACAAATTGTTCATACAAGTCTAACAAATCCAGATGCGGAAACCCTAGATTGTTTACAAAATGATATGAATCGAATCAAACACAATCAATCACCTTTTCAACATCCATTTCATTAATAAACTTGTTAATCTTGCTTACAAATTAGGTTTACAATGAAATAAATCACTTTCAGAAAGTTCTAGACCCAGAGAGAAAACCTAGACTCAATACACACTCTGAAATGGCAAAAGTTAATAACTAAACAAAATTTCTAACTTATATACTACTGCACATTCAACCCATCGACAGAGTCGAATGTGTAACTTTGACCTGCAATACAGCTCGAACCAAGCTTTAGTCTTGTCTTCTCCCTTCGACCTTTATATCTTCCTTCGACCTTTACATTTTGTACCTTCAACCTCTCGTTATCAAACAAAAACACTTTTATTTATAATCCAAAGCAACTAGTCGCAAAACATGCATCTGCATGATTTATCTTTAGAAATATGATTTTTGTCCATAATATTAAAAATATAAAATTTTCACTTCATAATAAGTATTTCAGAGTTCCAAAACCATAGTTAAAAGCTCGTCACCTAATTCTCTCGGTAGTTTGTAAAGTTTGCGTATCGCGTCCGGTACGCCTATCACTTGGAATTTGAATCAACGAAATCCTAAGCTATTTATTAACACCTAAACTAGTAATTTTTTTAAGGATTATATAAGGCTAATTTAGTGTCCTGACTGCTCGCGTTTAAAGACTCGATAACATCCGTAAACATAACCCGATGTAGAAGGCTTTCTATAAGGTTTATGTGTATTGTCTATTGGACAATAACCCCTCTTGAAAACCCCCACATCGCCGTCCCTCATTTCCCATGTAACATTGGGAAGAGGCTTATCTAGTAGAAACTAGACAACCTCAAAGCTTCATATCTAAGCTATGGTTATGAAGGATTTAATATAATGAGATAATTCGTTCATCAAAATCACAATCCCAAACCCCTCTTTGAGAATCTCAGCCGAAACCACCATAACCATTATATTTTTAACAACCAAATACTCACAAACACACTAAGTACAAGTGTTATCAATAAAGTATTGGTGTTAGGAGCTTAACCAAGGAAGATTACACATAAAAAACAATTCAAAACTTCAAACCTTTTGTGTCTTCCCTAGCTAGTAGTAAGAATCCTACAATTTTGTTTCTTTAAATCTTTTTTTTTTTTTGTTTAAAAGTGCAAGTTGTTTATAAAAGTAACAAGGAAGGTTATACACTTAAAGATTTAAAAGTTTTAATCAAGAAACAATGGTGGTGTGTGCCAAAGCCAACCTTCGGGATGGGCGAGCCGCACTTCCGACCGAGGCCCTTTTTTACCAGGGGCCTAATATGAGGATTTGATTATTGATTTTGGGCATTTGATTTTTCATTTTAGTAGGCAGAGTAATTAAAGTGAATAGAGAAGAGTTCTAAAAGATTTCATCAATTTTCTTTTTCTACGGCAAAGGAATACAGTAGCCCAAAACAAAATATGATTGGGGCATTAATGTAAATATTGGTTAAATGGTTTTTTAAGGTCCACATAAAATTAAATATTTTATTGATTACTATTTTTTTACTTTTCTAAAGTTTGTCTTTTATGTGAATAAACAAACAAACTTCACAATTCACATCTACCTCTCAGAGACGAATATTTTTTTATCAAAGACTCAAAAGTTTTTATTTGTTTTAACTTTATCATTTGATTTGATTATAAATCAAATATCAATATGTGTTTTAATAGATAGTTTTATTTATTTCTTAGTTTACGTGGGATTAAATTACGTATTATTTTTAATTTATTGTAATGTTGTTTAGTTGTTCTTGTGCACTAATTTATATGGTTAAAAAATCTATTGTGACGTCTTAAGAAATATAATTTTTTTTTCTTTAGATCCCCTGTTCCTAAACTTCTAGCTCCGTCGTTGTATGTCTATTTATTATTTTAAAAAACTATAAAACCGAAAATTTTATTATTAGGCCATCTAAATAAAACATTAAAACCTCAAAACTTATTCGACCATCTATCTAAAAACATAGAACTTTATAGCTTATTGCGTCTCAAAACAATTAGTTTATATAATTCGTTAGGGTCTAAGGGTCTTCTTTTTTTTTTTTTTTGGCTCGTACATGACACTTGATTTATCAAGATTGGCTTTTCTAAGGGCCTTATGTTTTTATTTTGCCGAGACACTTAAATCCCTAGGACCGGCTCTAGTGTGTGTGTGTGTGTTTGTGTGTGTGTGTATGGGTCGTGGATGATGGTGATCGATGTTGATGATTTTGTTTTGTTTAAAAAAATGATCAAACATAACCTTTTAAAAGATGTGTTTATGATCAACTTAAAAGATTAAGATGTTACGTACAAAGATAAGGTTAAAGATGATCTTGACTAAACAAAACAAAGACCACATAGTTTATGTAATATGATATAGTTCATGTTAAGAACATAAAATGTGAACTTTAAAATACAAAGTTTTTCTAAAATGACTTATTTACATGAAATAAGGACATGGACTACTTGTTATAAAGATTAAAAAGTCATCTTGGATTTTAATAAGTATTAGAACACTAATTCTTGAAATTTGTTTTGCTAAAGTTAGTAGTTTATGTACAAACTAGTAATATTTCAAATTTGTTTGGAACAATTGTATATTTGTAAAACTATGGATGTTTTAAAGATATTTTACAAAACTAAAGAAAAGAAAATTACTTTTGGAAAGTATAGGGTTAAAATATAACTTTTATAAAAGTGTAATTGTTGAATATAAAAGTTAAGGATTATAAGGATTGTTTTTTGTGAAAAAACTAAAAGTGTCAAAGTCAACTATATAGTTTCCTAAGTGTGGACTTGTGTAAAATATATATAGTTATCTAATCAGGATAACGCACGAATATTCGGGATACGACTAAAGAAGTTGACAAAACTAATGTTGTGACGATGTGTAGATGGTGTAAAAGTGATTGTTCCAAAAAGTATATAATTATTTATGGAAAAGAAAAGTTACGAGAGAGAAAATATATTTTTCTTAGTTAATGTGTGTTGAGGAAAATACTTATGAAAATAATGCGTAAATGTGGAAGGTGGAAATAAATATCGATTCTTGTTAGTAGTTAACAATCACGACATGTCTAAGAAATCGGACAATGATTGGGAGTCGCTACGGTGAACCCAACTCTTAAGAATAATATTTAAACTTATAAAAATTAAGGTATAGTATCCATCACCAATAGGTCTAAGACATGTTTTTCTAATCTAACGGGACTTGAACATAATAGTGGTGTTTGGAGTTAGGTACAACAACCTGTCGATTAAACACGCACTATGAGTAGTGTCTTATATATATATAGGGGAAAGTTAATTTGAGAACACCTATATTTCGTGCGAACCGTGAGAACGGCATCTAAAACCATTCAAATTCAAAATTTCTTTTTACACTTGTCTTTATTACTAAAATACAATCCCAAAAACACAATTTACGCGTAAAAATTCAAACGTATACGAAAATAATTTGTTTTTACACATGTGTAAATTTACTGTTTATACATGTGTAAACTGTTTCATTTACACATGTGTAAAAAGTTAATTTGAAAGTGTTTTTGCAAGAAAAGATGAATTATTTTGAAAGAAAATTCATTTATTAATGTTGTATTTTGATTATAATGAGGTTTGTATTAAAAAAAATTTGATTTAGATTGATTTTTTTACTTGTTCTCACGGTTCTCACAATATTTAGCGTTCTCAAGATAACCCTCCCCCATATATATATATATATATATTTATATATATATATATATATATATATATATATATATATATATATATGGGAAAAATCCGGTACAAAGTGTTTTTTCGATACGAACTGTGAGAATCAAAGGAGGGTATTTTTTATATTTTTTTTCGAAAATTTTTTTCCCATATTGTTAAACATGTATTATAGTATTGAAAACTAAAAAAAAAATAAAAATTTGGTGTAGTGTAATTACGTGTAGAGTAATTACATAATTACTCTAGTGTAAACTAGTATATTTACTTTAATGACGTAATTACACTAAAAAAATTTATTTTTTTTTATATTATTCATCTAGAAAGTATATTTAAGCATATGGGAAAAAAAATTCTAAAAAAAATAAATTTTTTTACCCCATTTGATTCTCACAGTTCTTACCGAAAAACACATGTATAACTGCTATATACATATATGTATAAATGAAAAAAATAAAAAAAAAAATTCCTTGCATAAAAATGTGCGATTAATGCAAAAAAAACAAAAAAAAAATTGTCTTTATATGAAATGTGTGGCCCAGGATGGTTCTCTCAGTTCTCAAATAGGGGTTGATTCTCTTAAGATCCTTACCATATATATATGTGTGTGTGTGTGTGTGGGAAGATCTCTATGAAAAGGTATTTATAAAAAAAAAAAAAAAAAAAAAAAAAAAAAAAAAGAACACTAGACTAGACGGAAATCAATAGAAATCAGAAAGGAATAAGAAAGAAATAAGAAGAGCACGAATCATATGGTTTTATGATTTCATTGCCCAATAAGGTTATCAAATGAAGTGTAATTACAATTGAAACAATAGACAAAGAAATATGAGTTAATATATGCTCTAAAGTTGAAAATATCATAAAAATGAAAAAGGGGGAGGGAATCTCCTATATTAATTAAGAAATAGAGATGGGGAATTTACTTTATTTTAATGATAGGATCTATTGGATCTCTTTTAGAAGATGGCATGCCGCCACTATATATATATATAGGGTAGGGATCATACGAGAACCAACTTTAGGGAGAGAACCAGAGAACCATTGTCAACACAAACAAAAAAAAACCTAAAAACCTAAACCCACTCACCTCACTCCCTAAAAACCTAAACCCCACATCCCCCACACCGCCCCAACCCCCCCCCCCCCCCCTTGTGAAATGCACATGTGCAGCTAACCCCACACCCCCCAAAAACCAAAACGCTCCATCTCATCCCCCCCAAAAAGATACCCCCTCTTCCACCATAACAAAAAACTAAACCCTAAAGCTAAACCCATTAAAAAACTTAACTATAATAGTGAAATGCACATGTGCATGTAGTACAATTATCTTATTTTATAGTTTTATATAGGGGTTTTTTTAAGTTTATTCACCAACAACCCCAAAAAACCTAACCCCATTCCCATCATACCTAAAAACTAAACCCTAAAGCTAAACCCATGAAAAAAAAACCTAACTATAATAGTGAAATGCACTTTGCGTTTATTTAAAGATCATTAAATAAATTTTTTTCCACCTTATATATCATATCACGTCCATTTAAATGATCATTTCATTATGGCAATTGATAATTTATTCAAAAGTGTGCTCTAATAGTGAAATGCACATGTGCATACGGTATATGACGTAAAAAAAAGGCCATTTTTTTTGTTTTTTTTTTTATTTTTTTTGTATTTTTTTTATTTTTTTTTTCAGAAAGATTAACACTAAAAAAACATTTTGGTGTTTTTACTTTTTTTATTTTTTTAATTTTTTTAGGTTATATAATTTTTTTATTATTTTTTTTTATTTTTTGGTGGAGGGGTTTTTGTGTTCACACTTGGTTCTTTGGTTCTCTCCCTAAATAGTGGTTCTCAAATGATCCAAATCCTATATATATATATATATAGGGGAAAGTTAATTTGAGAACACCTATATTTCGTGCGAACCGTGAGAACGGCATCTAAAACCATTCAAATTCAAAATTTCTTTTTACACTTGTCTTATTACTAAAATACAATCTCAAAAACGCAATTTATGCGTAAAAATTCAAACGTATACGAAAATAATTTGTTTTTACACATGTGTAAATTTACTGTTTATACATGTGTAAACTGTTTCATTAGGAGTGTTTTATAATAACGTCAGTAGTGTTTTATAATGAAAGAGAAACTAGTATGCATTAATAAGGAGTGTTTTATAATATCATAGGGAGTGTTTTATAATAACATCATTAGTGTTTTATATTGAAACTAAACACAGTAGAAGTGTTTTAACATATATGAATCATGTTTAGTAAAAAACACTATTATTTGGTTAGATCAGCAAAAAAAAAAAAAAGAAAAAGAAAAAAAAAACACTATTACTTTAAACCCACTATTATAGAAGATGAAGAATAACCGGTACAAAGAAGGTTTTGTGGTTCTATTTGTTTTTTTCTTTTTAGAAAATGAACAAGTTTGAATGTATGAGAGAGATCATAATCACTAATAATATTTAAGATTGAAATTAAGATGAGAGAGAGAGGGGGCATGATTTAAGGGTGAGAGTCAAATGGTTTCTATACCAAAATACAAGAAATAATATTACTACCCTCATTTAAAACACATAGTGGACCATTATACCCTTAATTATTAAAATATAATTAGTAGACTTTTAACAATCCCAAACTTTTAATCTCAACCATCCATTTCTAGATCAAATGGTTGAAAACACTTCCTACACTTCCTACATAAATCAATTTTCCTATAGGAACCTTACCATATATATATATATATATATATATATATATATATACATACATATATATAGGGAAAACTTAATTTGAGAACACCTATATTTCGTGCGAACCGCAAGAACGCTATCTAAAACCATTCAAATTCAAAATTTCTTTTTACACTTTTCTTTATTATTAAAATACAATCTCAAAAACATAATTTACGCTTAAATATTTAAACGTGTATGAAAATAAATTGTTTTTACACATAGGTAAATTTGTTGTTTATACATGTGTATGTTGCTTCATTTACACATGTGTAAAAAGTTAATTTTAAAGTGTTTCTACAAGAAAAAAATAATTATTTGGAAAGAAAATTCATTTTTTAATGTTATATTTTAATTATAATTAGGTTTGTATTCAAAAAAATTGATGTTGATTAGCTTTGTCATTTGTTCTTACGGTTCTCGTGATATTTAGCATTCTCAAGATAACTTTCTCCTATATATATACTAGTGGGAATGCCCGCGCGTTGCGGCGGGTGTCCCGATTGATATCATGTTGAACTAATATAAACAAAATAGTAGGCAAAGGGCCCAAATAATAATTCATTCTTCTCTCCAAAATCGACTTATTGATACCAACTTAATACCGACAAAGCGAATAGTGTTTCTGATATAAACCAAATGACGATTACAAAAGTCAGCGTGCATTCCAGAAATAAACGTGTCCACACCTACAATTCACGATATAGGGGTCCCCCGAAGTCAAAAGTCCCAACGGTTTCTCCTATGCAAAATCTATACCTTATCTAGACAAATTACTTGCTAGATATTTTATAACCTCGCCCTTTGTCCCATTCCGAGTTGACTTGTCAATAGAACTCTAGATCACTTGTACACTCAACTTTTGTCTATGAACCAGGTCTATTAGAGAAAATATGATAATATGAAAAAGCATATGAAACCATTAATAGGATGATTAAACTAAGAAATAATGGGGTACATGGTCACAACCCAATATAAAACATAACCAAACACAAGTTACCTGATATGAGCGGCATACAGGCTGTCGCCGGAATCCCCAAACCACACAATAATGAAGCTATATCATGACATGACATGCCATTTCTAGTTTCTTAAAGTCTTGTTGGATTTTCATATGATACGTTTTCCTTTTTTTTTTCATGTTTTGATGATCCTATGTAAAATCAAGAAACAAAAACTATGTAGTATATTGAAAAATCGTGAAGCTATCATCATAAAACATTACCTGAATTCTGCGCAGGAGCGACTCGATCTTTTTTAAAGCCCAAAGCTAAATGAAATTTAGTGCCCTTTGTCGAATTTCATTATTATACACCCTCATCTCTTTATCCAGGCTTGGGACCTAACAAGAATAAGCTAAAAAGTTTTAATAGGCATGGAGTTAAATTTTAACTTGCATGTTTTTTTTCTTGTGTAAACAACTAAACATTCTTATATGCATAGATTAATTTTATTATAAAAAAAGAATAAGCAAATGACTTAATGACTATTGTTGTGAGATTATGCGATTAAATCTAGTATAACATTTGGCGGAACAAGTGTTTGGTTTTTAATTAGAACTTCTTGTTTCCACTTTAACACTTAAGGATATAACTGACTCAAGTTCTTATAAAAGTTTATTATATCGAATGAATAGGAATTGCCTTCCATTTCAATTTTTTCTTCATACTAAAAATAAAGCAAAACAAATATGTGTTCATAAATCATAAACTATATAGAAAAATGCACTGTATGTATTTCAGCTTTTGGTGTTATTAAGTTCTGGATTTCAGACTTTATAAGTTGAGACGTAGTGCATATAGCTGATAAAACCAATAAAGAATTCATAAAGGATGAAATTACAAGCCAGTTGAATCAAATATTTTTAGTTGTTAGAATTTAGAAAGGCTCCAAAAATAGCTAAAATGTACCTGCGAATCAAAGCAACTCTAATTAACACACATATCTAGAATCTGATTATCACGTACAGAGAGATTCAACAAGCTTTAATAATAATTTGAAAAACAGTAAACAAGATAATGAAACTTTATACCCTAAATTACACAGTACGAGTAACAGAATGATGAGAAGAAACAATACAGAGAGTGTGTGTGAGAGAGAGAGAGTACCCATGCATAATATGATAAAATTCTCCATACTATCAATGGAAGTTTCTTCATGGAATGGAATAGAATTTGTTATGAATGATTAATATAAATAAAACACAATCAATGAATAATTGATTAGGAGAGCTCTTCATATGGCCTAATAAGGAAGGTGAAGGGAGTTAGGGGCACTATAGGAATGATATTTTAGCTTTTAACTAGAAACAAAAGATAAAATTACTCTACTAACCCTCTAACTGTCTTAATTGTCCTCAATATCCCTATAATACCCTTATGAAATAAGCTTTATTCTCTTATACTTGTTGCTTTAAAAATTGTACCCATGTCAAAATTCCAATATGGTACATCACTCCTCCTTTATAATGTAACTAGTGGGAATGCCCGTGCGTTGCGGCGGGTGTCCCGATTGATATCATGTTGAACTAATATCAACAAAATAGTAGGCAAAGGGCCCAAATAATAATTCATTCTTCTCTCCAAAATCGACGTATTGATACCAATACCGACAAAGCGAATAGTGTTTCTGATATAAACAAAATGACGATTACAAAAGTCAGCGTGCATTCCAGAAATAAATGTGTCCACACCTACAATTCAAGATATAGGGGTCCCCCAAAGTCAAAAGTCCCAACGGTTTCTCCTATGCAAAATCTAGACCTTATCTAGACAAATTACTTGCTAGATTTTTTATAACCTCGCCCTTTGTCCCATTCCGAGTTGACTTGTCAATAGAACTCTAGATCACTTGTACGCTCTACTTTTGTCTATGAACCAGGTCTATTAGAGAAAATATGATAATATGAAAAGGCATATGAAACCATTAATAGGATGATTAAACTAAGAAATAATGGGGTACATGGTCACAGCCCAATATAAAACATAACCAAACACAAGTTACCTGATATGAGCGGCATACAGGCTGTCGCCGGAATCCCCAAACCACACAATAATGAAGCTATATCATGACATGACATGCCATTTCTAGTTTCTTAAAGTCTTGTTGGATTTTCATATGATACGTTTTCCTTTTTTTTTCATGTTTTGATGATCCTATGGAAAATCAAGAAACAAAAACTATGTAGTATATTGAAAAATCGTGAAGCTATCATCATAAAACATTACCTGAATTCTGCGCAGGAGCGACTCGATCTTTTTTAAAGCCCAAAGCTAAATGAAATTCAGTGCCCTTTGTCGAATTTCATTATTATACACCCTCATCTCTTTATCCGGGCTTGGGACCTAACAAGAATATACTAAAAATTTTTAATAGGCATGGAGTTAAATTTTAACTTGCATGTTTTTTTTCTTGTGTAAACAACTAAACATTCTTATATGCATAGATTAATTTTATTATCAAAAAAGAATAAGCAAATGACTTAATGACTATTGTTGTGAGATTATGCAATTAAATCTAGTATAACATTTGGCGGAACAAGTGTTTGGTTTTTAATTAGAAGTTCTTGTTTCCACATTAACACTTAAGGATTTAACTGACTCAAGTTCTTATAAAAGTTTATTATATCGAATGAATAGAAATTGCCCTCCATTTCAATTTTTTCTTCATACTAAAAATAAAGCAAAACAAATATGTGTTCATAAACTATATAGAAAAATGCACTGTATGTATTTCAGCTTTTGGTGTTATTAAGTTTGGATTTCAGACTTTATAAGTTGAGACGTAGTGCATATAGCTGATAAAACCAATAAAGAATTCATAAAGGATAAAATTACAAGCCAGTTGAATCAAAGTATTTTTAGTTGTTAGAATTTAGAAAGGCTCCAAAAATAGCTAAAATGTACCTGCGAATCAAAGCAACTCTAATTAACACACATATCTAGAATCTGATTATCACGTACAGAAAGATTCAACAAGCTTTAATAATAATTTGAAAAACAGTAAACAAGATAATCAAACTTTATACCCTAAATTACACAATACGAGTAACGGAATAATGAGATGAAACAATACAGAGAGTGTGTGTGTGTGTGTGAGAGAGAGTACCCATGGATAATATGAAGATAAAACTCTCCATACTATCTATGGAAGTTTCTTCATGGGATGGAATAGAATTTGTTATGAATGATTAATATAAATAAAACACAATCAATGAATAATTGATTAGGAGAGCTCTTCATATGGCCTAATAGGGAAGGTGAAGGGAGTTAGGGGCACTATAGGAATGATATTTTAGCTTTTAACTAAAACAAAAGATAAAATTACTCTACTAACCCTCTAAGTGTCTTAATTGTCCATAATATCCCTATAATACCCTTATGAAATAAGCTTTATTCTCTTATACTTGTTGCTTTAAAAATTGTACCCATGTCAAAATTCCAATATGGTACATCACTCCTCCTTTATAATGTAACTAGTGGGAATGCCCGCGCGTTGCGGCGGGTGTCCCGATTGATATCATGTTGAACTAATATCAACAAAATAGTAGGCAAAGGGCCCAAATAATAATTCATTCTTCTCTCCAAAATCGACGTATTGATACCAATACCGACAAAGTGAATAGTGTTTCTGATATAAACAAAACGACGATTACAAAAGTCAGCGTGCATTCCAGAAATAAACGGGTCCACACCAACAATTCAAGATATAGGGGTCCCCCAAAGTCAAAAGTCCCAACGGTTTCTCCTATGCAAAATCTAGACCTTATCTAGACAAATTACTTGCTAGATTTTTTATAACCTCGCCCTTTGTCCCATTCCGAGTTGACTTGTCAATAGAACTCTAGATCACTTGTACGCTCTACTTTTGTCTATGAACCAGGTCTATTAGAGAAAATATGATAATATGAAAAGGCATATGAAACCATTAATAGGATTATTAAACTAAGAAATAATGGGGTACATGGTCACAACCCAATATAAAACATAACCAAACACAAGTTACCTGATATGAGCGGCATACAGGCTGTCGCCGGAATCCCCAAACCACACAATAATGAAGCTATATCATGACATGACATGCCATTTCTAGTTTCTTAAAGTCTTGTTGGATTTTCATATGATACGTTTTCCTTTTTTTTTCATGTTTTGATGATCCTATGGAAAATCAAGAAACAAAAACTATGTAGTATATTGAAAAATCGTGAAGCTATCATCATAAAACATTACATGAATTCTGCGCAGGAGCGACTCGATCTTTTTTAAAGCCCAAAGCTAAATGAAATTCAGTGCCCTTTGTCGAATTTCATTATTATACACCCTCATCTCTTTATCCGGGCTTGGGACCTAACAAGAATATACTAAAAAATTTTAATAGGCATGGAGTTAAATTTTAACTTGCATGTTTTTTTTCTTGTGTAAACAACTAAACATTCTTATATGCATAGATTAATTTTATTATCAAAAAAGAATAAGCAAATGACTTAATGACTATTGTTGTGAGATTATGCAATTAAATCTAGTATAACATTTGGCGGAACAAGTGTTTGGTTTTTAATTAGAAGTTCTTGTTTCCACTTTAACACTTAAGGATTTAACTGACTCAAGTTCTTATAAAAGTTTATTATATCGAATGAATAGATAATTGCCCTCCATTTCAATTTTTTCTTCATACTAAAAATAAAGCAAAACAAATATGTGTTCATAAACTATATAGAAAAATGCACTGTATGTATTTCAGCTTTTGGTGTTATTAAGTTTGGATTTCAGACTTTATAAGTTGAGACGTAGTGCATATAGCTGATAAAACCAATAAAGAATTCATAAAGGATAAAATTACAAGCCAGTTGAATCAAAGTATTTTTAGTTGTTAGAATTTAGAAAGGCTCCAAAAATAGCTAAAATGTACCTGCGAATCAAAGCAACTCTAATTAACACACATATCTAGAATCTGATTATCACGTACAGAGAGATTCAACAAGCTTTAATAATAATTTGAAAAACAGTAAACAAGATAATGAAACTTTATACCCTAAATTACACAATACGAGTAACGGAATAATGAGAAGAAACAATACAGAGAGTGTGTGTGTGTGTGTGTGAGAGAGAGAGTACCCATGGATAATATGAAGATAAAACTCTCCATACTATCTATGGAAGTTTCTTCATGGAATGGAATAGAATTTGTTATGAATGATTAATATAAATAAAACACAATCAATGAATAATTGATTAGGAGAGCTCTTCATATGGCCTAATAGGGAAGTTGAAGGGAGTTAGGGGCACTATAGGAATGATATTTTAGCTTTTAACTAAAACAAAAGATAAAATTACTCTACTAACCCTCTAAGTGTCTTAATTGTCCATAATATCCCTATAATACCCTTATGAAATAAGCTTTATTCTCTTATACTTGTTGCTTTAAAAATTGTACCCATGTCAAAATTCCAATATGGTACATCACTCCTCCTTTATAATGTAATTATAGATTATATATATATATATACAGGATTTGGTTTAAATGAGATCATTTTCCCAAATTGAGAACTGTGAGAACCATTCTGAACCACAAATTTCTCTAAGACAAAAAAAATACTTTTTTTTTTTGCTTTAATCACTGCTTTATATGCAGGAAAAAAAATTAATTTTTTTTTTCAATATACACATGTGTATAATTGCATTATACACATATGTATAATGCAATATACACATATGTATAACTAAAATATACACATATGTATAGCTGAAAAATGCTATATACACATATGTATAATTGTTGTATACATATATGTATAATTGCTATATACACATATGTATAAATGAAAAAAAATCAAAAAAAAAAATCTTGCATAAAAATGTGCGATTAATGCAAAAAATAAATATGCCTTTATATGAAATGTGTAGCCCAGAATGGTTTTCTCAGTTCTCAAATAGGGGTTTGTTTTCTTAAGATCCCTACCCTGTATATATATATATATATAGGGTTGGGTTAAAATGAGAACTCCATTGAGTTGTGAGAACTAGAAAACCCTTATGGACCATTGATCTTAATGATCCAATGGTTAAGATTAACTCTTGAGATTTTTTGTCTTTACTTGTTAATTAATATATTTTAATACAATAAAAGTACATTAAGTTGTATTTAAGTAAAATCACCATGAAAGAGAAACAATTAATATAATATTATTTTAATTTTTTATTCAATTATTCCAAAAAATCATTTTTGAAAGAAAAATCTGATGAGGATGATCTACGATGATTTACACTGGTGTAATTATTTACACCAGTGTAAATCTGTCATACACAAACTTCTAAGAAATATGTTAGTGTAAAAAAGCAAACAAACATATGATGAGGGTGATTTAGATGGTGTAGTTACACCAGTGTAAATCTGCCATACATAAATTATTCAAAATTCGTAATTTTTATATTTGCTACTATGTCATCTGTCCCCTCGAGTTTTACACTTTTGTCAAATTTACGTTGGTGTAAAACAACACAAAACGTCATAAAAAAAACTTGAACACGCGAACTTGCTCCCCAAAATGTTGATCATCATCGACCTCTCTTCATTGTCCACCCTACCGAATTTAATAAAACCACGAACTCAAAAAACTTGAAGATCGTCATCATTCGCCTCTCTTCGTTGACCCGCGCTACGCCCACCCAAAAAACACACAATTTCTTTACCTACATTCACATTACATCAAAAACATCCTTTACCATCGAAAAAGACCAAATTTCATCAAACATATATTTAAACAACAAAAATCAAACCTAGAAATGTATAAAAAAATAACAATCAGTTTTTTTCCAAAACATGTAATACGTATATAAATACGTATTACACCGGTGTAAATAACCTACAAAAAAACTCCATTATTAAACATATTCATTTTTTTTAAACTTTATTTTTTTTAATTGATTTACTTTTTAAAAATATTCATTTTTTTAAACTTTATTTTATTTTTGTATGATTTACACTAGTGAAATTATTTACATCAGTGTAAATCTGTCATACACAAACTTCTACAAAAATACACTAGTGTAAAAAACCAAACTAGAAAGATGATGGTGTGCTTTACATTCATATTTACACTAGTGTAAACTGATGTTTACACCGGTGTTTTCTTACATCAAACATCTATACATTCATATTCACAGCATCATCTCATGACAAAACCCAAATTTTCAATATAAAAACATACCTTTTCTAAAAAGTGTATACAATTACAAAATAGTTTATTATATACTTTGTATAGTCATCAATAATTAGCTGATCAAATGAGTTTAGCAGTAAACATGTTATCTTTTGTATAAAGAGTTGCTTCTCGATTTGATTTCCACTAGAATAAACCAAAATTTCAACAATTGATCAACTTAATTTTGTACCAAAACTCCAACTTATGGTTAAAACTGTGGAAATTGGATATTAGTAATAAGCTAAACTGTGACATAATAATAATAATACACCCGTGTAAAACTAACCCAAAACTCACCCAGAAACAACCATCTTACTTACCACATTCTTCATAATAATAATAATAATAATAATAATAATAATAATAATAATAATAATAATAATAATAATAATAATAATAATAATAATAATAATAATAATAATAATAAACACACCTGTCACCGTCATCCCCACCATCCCACCACCATCATCGAACCACCATCCCACCACCATCCCCATCTTCGGAGCACCACCATCCCACCACCGTCACAGCCACCTTCACCACCGTGCCCTACCCCACCAAAGAAACCACCGCCGTTCACCATCGTCCCTAGACCGCCATACCTGAAACCATCCAAACCACCTTCCACCGTCGTTTCAGATCAGATCTGTTTCAGATCTGTTTTCAGCATCAAACTACCATCATTTTCAGATCTGTTTTTGTGTTTGATGTTTATTTAAAAATCACAACCATTTTAGAACATCGTAATCTGTTTCTTCGAACCACCCAAGAATCAAACGATCTGAATCAACCCTATCTGTTATCGATCTGTTCAAAAGGATCTGTTTCTTTTGTTTTTTAGAGAGAGAGAAAGAGATTGTGTGTGTATTTTAGAGAGAGTGTGAGAAAGAGACCGATGTGAGAGAGAGAGAGAGCGAGAGGGGACGAGAGAGAGAGAGTAGAAGAGAGAGAGTTTAAATTTGATTTTTGAGAGAGAGGGGGGGGGGGTTAATCTATTAATATTATTATTATTATTATTATTATTAGGGAGTAATCATTACATGTGCAAAATTACCAAAAACCCCATATCTAATTGTATGTAAAAGTCTTTATTTCCCCTAATTAAAAAAATACAAAAAATTATAAAGGTGGTGAAGTGTCACTTGGCGAATGGTTCAAAGGAGTTCTCTAGTTCTCACAACTCAGTGGAGTTCTCATTGGAACCCAATCCTATATATATATATATATATATATATATATATATATATATATATATACATAGGGTAGGGTTCAAATAGAAACCAACTCTTAAGTAGGAACTATAGGAACCAATCTGAGCCATCCATCTTCAAAAGCATGATTGTAAATAAGTAAAACTTTAATTAACTGTTATTTTAATAAAGGGGTATTAATGTCTTTTGTTCAATATCATTCTTATTAGGTAATTAATAAGAAACTCATGTATATTTGGAAACAACAAATTAGTGTTTATGGTATACCCAAACGTATTTATTGAATATATACTATTAAAATTATATCTCGGTATATATACAACAGTGTACATTGGTGTATATCAGTTTTTTTTGTTCATTCATCATCATCATCAAACACATATATACAACGGTGTACATCAGTTATACATTGATGTATATCACTTTTTTTCTTTTCATTCAACATCATCACTAACACAAGATATACATTGGTGTATATTCGTTTTTTTATTCGTCATCATTAAACATCATCAACACAGATATACATTTCATTTTTCCTAATGAATATACACCTGTGTATATTTAACGTAACATTTAGAACGTCATTTACCTACTATACTACACTTGTGTATAATAATTAATAGATATGTTGTTATACAATGGTGTATAACAACTAATAAACTAACAACAAATATTTTCATCGCTGTACAACCCAATAACTACATATAATACACCAGTGTATACCTATATCGTCATTCCAATACTGTACGTAAGTATGAATTCCAGAATACAAAACAAACTTTTTCAAAAGTCAAAAATAAAATGAAACTATACGGATCATCCGATACAAATCACAAAAAAAAACGTATGAGAAAACGAAATACAGTTAAAAAACACAATACATAAATACCTTGATTTTCAACACTATTACGAATCGTAGGACGATTTTAGTGTCTTTTTAATCGCAAGTTTTTTCAATCAAATTGAATTAAATCTTCTGATTGCTATGAACGTGATTTTTATGATTAAGGAATTAGAGATGATAATGGTTGAGAGATTTAAGGAAACCCAATCTCTAATTAAAACAACTGCCATATATAAAAAAGTCTTAATCAATTAAAAAGATAATATTTAATTGTCTAATTACACAAATACCCCCTAGATCAAAATTATAAATGGATGGCTCAGATTGGTTCCTAAGTTCCTAACTAGGGTATTGGTTCCTATTTGATCTTTTTCCCTATATATATATATATATATATATATATATATATATATATATATATATATATATATATATATATAGGCTAAGTATCCATAGTAAACCCTAAAAATTTGAGAAAACTCTAGTAAACCCTTAAAAAAACCTACTTCCCGAGCTTTTTTTTTTGAAAAAATTAGGGCATGTAATATACATGTTTTTATGTGTTTTAAGCCAAAAAATTCAAAAAAGCGCCGAGCGTTTTTTTTAAAAAAAAAAATAAAATAAGTTATGCACCATAACATATGTTAGCTTATTTTTGCACTAGTAACATATGTTATGATGCAAAACTTTTTTTTTTTAAAAAAAAAAAACCATTCGGCGCTTTTTTGAATTTTTTTGGCTCAAAACACTTAAAAACATGTATATTACATGCCCTAATTTTTTTTTAAAAAAAAAGCTCGGGAAGTAGGATTTTTTAAGGGTTTACTAGAGTTTTCTCAAATTTTTAGGGTTTACTATAGAACCATCCCCTATATATATATATATATATATATATATATATATATATATATATATATAGTATAAGTATCCATGAAAAACTCTTCTTAAAGAGAAAACCTTGGAAACCCATCATGTGGTTAGAATCAAGCCACATCACCACAATCAAAAATCAATTTAATATTTCTATAAGGGTAGTAAAGTAATTTTACCATCCCAATCAACTCAAGTACAATCTCTCTCTTCCTTTCTCTTTTCTTTGATTATATCTCCGTCTCTTTCTCTTTCTCTGATTAAACTTCCAACAATTCAAACTTAAATTCAATTTTCATACACCCTATCCCTCTCATTCCCCCTATTTTCATCAAGATCTCAAAAACTTCATCTCCTTTCTCACCCTAAAATGGATTTCAATAAATCTTCTGAACACCTGATGATGATCATATCTCCTCCTCAAAATTTTCTTCGTAACAATTTTCAGTTGATGAAGATCTACTAGGTGCGTAACATGGTTCGGTCGTAGCTAAAATTTCCCAGTCGATGAAGATGTACCAGGTGCGTAACATGGATCGAGGTTAGTGCTTTTTGTTTTTGCCCTCTTTGGAGTTGTGTTTTTTAGTAAGTTTGTTTTTGTCTATGTGTTCTGTTTTGGGTCACTGCTATATTTTTTTAGCGACTATGTGTAAACATTTTTTTATTTTGAAGCTGTGTTAATGCTCTCTATTCTTATTGTTTGACCCACCATAAAGATCATAGGTAAATTTGTTGATTAAAGTTTATGCACTCCATGTGTTTGATGAAATGCCTGAGTTGATAATATTGTTGTTTTTGTGTTAATTTAAGTGCAGAATGTAATGTTGTGTTTAAATTTGAAGCTGTGTTGATGCTCTCTATTCTTATTGTTTAACCCACCATGAAGATCATAGGTAAATTTGTTGATTAAAGTTTATGCACTCCATGTGTTTGATGAAATGCCTGAGTGGATAATATTGTTGTTTTTGTGTTAATTTAAGTGCAGAATGTAATGTTGTGTTTAACTTGTTGTTGTTGATTAGATTCTTTGTCACTGGTCATGTTTTTTAACACTCACCCTGTGTGTTTTTGTAACAAATTGGTATATGCATATAACACCTGTTAATTAGATGTAGAAGTGTACAATTGCTCTAGTTTTAGATTAAACTTCCAACAGTTCTGTTAGGATCTGAGTTTGATTATTTTGATATATTTAGAATAAGATGAGAAATGAATGATGTAAGTATATATGGAAAGTGCAGCGAAAAGATAAACTATAATCAAAACAACAGGAATAAATGTTTTCAATGATCAAATGCTTTCATTAATTGAAAGATTAAAATCAGTACAAATACTCCCCCTCATCCTGATCACACAGTGATTGTTTGTCTGAGAGAATGTTTGTGTGTGATGTGATAGAACATTACAAGCACTGTTCTATTTATAGACAAACCTAAACCACTGGTGACCTGTGCTGACGTCACCTAAGATAGTGACCTCTAACAGAATAACAACATAAAACATCTGCCCTATACAAACTACTGTTATATTACAAAGCACTGTAAAGCAAACTACTGCTAAGGGAAAACTCTGATGGTCTTGCAACATCTGTTGGAGTCTAAGTGCTGTTGACTCCAACAGATTTAGTCTTCAGTATTTGATCAACAGTTGTTTCTTCATCAGACCTTTGGTCAGCAGTTGTTCTCTATCAGTTGTTCTCTAGCAGTCCTTTGTATCAGCAGTTGTAACAGCAGTTGTTTGGATGGAACAGTTGTTAGTGTCAGCAGTCTTTTGGGAAGAATATGTTGTAAAGATTGTTTATTTGTGGAATCAACTGTTAGCATATTTTGGCTTTTCAATCATCTGTTCTTCTCCAGGTCAGCAGACCCAACAATCTCCCCCTAGAACAGATGATGCCAAAACTAAGCTTTATTATTGATCTTTATTTCTCATCAGACATTCTCTGATTTGTCCTTTGAATTGAAGTTCAAAGTCCAAGTCAAATAGGTCTTCTACATCTCTTTCAAGCTCAAGGTTCAGCAGTGTTTGGAGATCATTTGCACACAGGCTATATGCATCATCCATGCTTATCTTTTGAACTTTTCCATCTGACCTGAGCAGAGTCAATTCATGGCTGTCTTTATTGACTTTCCATTTTAGAATTTTTGAGTCAGTGGATTTGCTGAGATGCACTTTTATTCTTGATGAGTTTAGTGATGGAGGTCTCCCAATGAGTTCTCTGAGCTTGTCAGTAGTGAGATCTGAGAAAAAGTGCACTTGATTGAAGAGGCCCTCTTTTATGTAGGTATCAGCAAACTTCTTCTGATCTTCTTCAGACATTTCTTTCTGTTTCTTGAACTGTCTTGTAGCAGCAACTGATAGATCAGAAGTGTCAAGTAAGCTGTCAAGAGTAAAAGCCTGTTGAGGTCTCTTCATCAGTGGTTCATCAGTGTAGATAGGTTTTCTAGGTAGGCTGGGATCTTTCTTCCTGTTTTCTTCAAGTCTCTTGTATGTTTCAATCAGCCTCAGCTCAGACCATCTTACAACAGACCTCATCTCCCCATAATCAGCAGCCACTATTTCTTGTCTCATCCTCTTAAACTTCAAGGCTCTGGCTGGATCTCTGCCTTTACCAAAATCAGGGGCAGAGACTATAGTTTGGGGATTTTTGGCCAACTCTTCTATTCTTAAGAGTTCTTCCCTTAGTGCATGAGTGGTCCAGCCTACAAACTGTTTCTTGTTTGCTTTGTAAGGCATGGTTGCCAAGATCTGTTCAAGAAGGGATTCCCTAACCTCCTTTTCCATGTCACTACTGAGAGGCATGGCAGACATGGAATTGCTCAGGGTCTTAGCAAAATCTTCAATCCTTCTCAATTTGCTAAGTTCTGCTGAATGGATGCCCTGAGCAGTCCTGTCATCCTTCCCTTTGCATTTCTCTTTTATGATAACATCTGCCTGTTCAGCCTTGTATTTAAGATATGTGTCAATGTTTAAGGGAACAGGGAAATAGAAGGGAAAGATCTATCAGATGGTTGTTCAGTATTATAGAAGGATTGTATTTCCCCTTGAGTAGATCAAGTTCAAGGGGATACTGAACAGCCAATGGTGTAATGGTTGGTGGTGGTCTACGGGATCTGAGTTGTGATGTGTGTGGTGAAAATGATGAGAGTGGAATGGCTGATATAGGTGTCGATTGTGTGGTTGAGGTGGTATGTGGTGATGTGTGAATGTTTTCATCCTGTACCACAAAGGTTGATTTCCTCTTCCTTTTGTACAAGATTTTTGGTGATGGTGGTGTGGAAGCAGTGGTTGTGTTAACATCTGTTGGCACCTTAGTAGGACCAGCAGATGTTTGGGATTTGGGTGGTGAAGTGATTATAGGTTCAGATGTAGGTTTGGTGGTTGTAGGTTCAGGTGTTGTGGTGTTATCAGTGGTTTGGGTGGCAGCAGTGGTTTTGTTAACAGGGTTTTAACAGCAGTGGTTTTCAGTTTAGATGGTGGTTGTCTGACATGTTTAGCAGGCATCTTCTTCCTTTTTGAGGATCCCACATCTTCAACTTCCTGCTGTTGTTCCCTTTTTAGTTGTACCAACAACTCTGCTTTGGCTTCCAAAGTGTCAGCCCTCTTTTGTTTGTCTTCAGCAGCTTTTTCAACTTCTTTATTTGCAGAGTTGCCTACTGCTTTATCTTTGCTGGTTTGTTGTTGTTGTGGTGCAGTTTGAGTTTGTTGTTGCTGTTGTGGTGCTGTTTGTTGTTGCTGTTGTGGTGCTGTTTGAGTAGACCCTGGTATGTTGGCAGACTTTGATTTACCTTTTTGAGAAGGTGGACAACCAAAGGGATCTAGCTTTGGCAACCTATCTCTGCCACTCTCCCCCCTTTTTGGCATCATCAGCTATGGATGCATCATCATATTCATCCCTGAGAATGGTGGTAGGGGCAGAGCCAGTGGTCTTCAGCAGATGGTCTTTGATGGCTTGAATGTCTGCATGAGTATCTTTGTACCTTGCATCTACCATGTTTCTGATCTCAGCCATGTAGGTTTCATGATTCTGATCTGCTAGTTTTTAGTGAGTTATGATGATGGGGAAAATAGATTTCCATAGCTCACTAGCAATATCAGATGTGGATGGGTGACTCTTGGAAAGAGTAGCCAAGGATTCCAATATTAGCTTGACATCAGATTTGATGTCAGCAACAGAGGTTTCAATGGTTTGAACTCTAGCCGTCAATTCTTGGTATTTTAATCCATCACCTAAGTTAATAGGATCATCTGAATTCCTACCAGTGGTAGTTTTAACTGATTCAGTCCTAGGAGGTGAATCCAAGGGATGAGAACCAGATGCCCCTTTGTCTTGGTTCTGGGGACTTCCAACTGATTTTGGGGACACTATAGTGGCCTCATCAGTTGTTGCCTTCAAGGGAGTCTTAGTTATGTAACCACTGTCCTGGTGTGAGACAATGGTCTCTACATCGGTAGTGGCTGCTCCACTTGAAAACTCACCTAGAGTTGCATTGAACTCTAGGGGTGTAACCTCCTCATCTGTTTGTGGGATGGCTGATTGAATTTCCTCAGTCCCAGTCACTTGTGGAGGTATGCTCTCATTGACAGGTGAAAGAGAGGAACTGGGATTTTCCTGAGTTTTGTCAATAGCCTCAAACAGAGGTTGCATGGTCTGTTGAACATGTGATGGTGAAGGTGGAGGAGTAAAAAGAGAATTAGCCCTGGGAGAGGGGCTTGTGAACATTTGGCCAAGTGACTCAAATGTATCATGATGTGGTTCCCCTTGGCTTACAACATGATCCTTTTGTGAGGATGCATGAGGAGTTTGTTCAGGCTGAGATATTTCCAACTGTTGTGAGGAAGTAACAACAGTGGTTTCTAGTTGCTTTTGTGTTGCAACAGAGTTATCTTCTGGTATCTCATCTTCCAGAAGTCTCTTTTGAGGTGGAGTGGTGGTTTTTGTGGATGGACGTTTTCTTTTGGAAATGGCTGGTGTGGGTTTCACAGCACTGGATGTAGTGCCATGATCACCAGGAGCAGTGGGCTCAACAACAGAGGTTTGGACAACAGTTGTTGTCTTAGTCCTCTTTGTTTGTGTTTTTGAAACCTTTGACACTTTTGATACTTTTTCTTGGGTGTTTGCACCCAGCATTCTTGTGAAAGTTTCATCAGTTAGACTCTTCATTTGCATAGACTCACCCTTTTTGAAAACCTTTTCTGGTAAAACCTTTTGTAGAATTACACTTAAGATTCTTGGGTAAATTAGAAAAGCATTGTTTGACCCAGACTTTATGGCTTTCACATTTGACACTAAATCCATAAACAGTCCCTGGGTAGATTGAAGTCAGAATCTGACAACATAGCATAGCCCAAGTACTAAATCCTCAATGGGATTTCATTAAAGGAGGTGGACTTAGCGGAGACACAGAGAAGGAGGGTATGGAAGAAAAATTTCATGACTGGTGGGAAAAACTTTTTGAAAAGTGTTGACCCAGTCATCTGAGCATCATACCCCCTTTCCTGAAACTCTGTGTGAAGCTCTGTTTTAGGGAAAGAGTCTTTACCTGACAAGTCATTAAGTGAGAAAGTTGTGGATATCAGTTGAGGGGTAATGACGATACTTGTTTCACCAATTTTTGAGATAATGGAAGTAGGCTTTTTGTCTTGAAGCAAGAACTCAGCATTCAACCAGAATTCTTGGAGAGTATCAAGATAGATAGGGGCGTCAGCGGTTAAGATTGTCAGGTATTTGGATTTTAGGATGATGTCGATGGTGGAATGGAATGGAGTGTTTTCATCTGTTTTAACCAGATATGGAAGGTAATTGTGGGTGGCTTTAGCTTGAAGATCCATTGTAATGGATTCCAAAATGGAGAATGAATGAAATTTGATTGAGGGTTTGAGAATGAAGAAGGCGGTTTCAGTATTTTGAATACAATGAGACAGTGTAACGACTGTTGTGATAAAACAGGGTTTTTATAGGCTCTGGTGAAACCGCTGATGTGGCCAAAACTCTGCTTGTAAGAGCAGACGTGGCAAACATCTGATGGTTAAAACATCTGGTGGGGAACAGCTGATGCAAACAACTGATGCAACAGCAGTTGTTGTGTGTGTGTGTTTTTTTATAGATATATATATATGGATAATAAAACAATTGTTTTATCTGATCAGAGGTTTGAAACAGATTTTTTAACCAACAGTGGATAAAATGAATGAAACAGTGGTTGTTTTATCTAATCAGAGGTTTGAAGCAGATTTTTCAACCAAAAAGCTATTTTTAAGGATGGATTTTGATTTTCTGAAACATTTTAATGCTTTTATTAAAAACATTTGTGTTGTTAATCCATGTTTAGCATACCAATTCTAGAAATCAGATTTGTGAAGGTAGATGTGTCTAAAGCTTTTGTCAAGACATCTGCCAACTGATCCTCTGTTGGAACATGGTGCAGAGAAATCAAACCTTTTTCATAGCTATCTTTGACAAAATGATGTCTGATGTGAATGTGTTTGGTAGTGGAGTGAGATACTGGATTTTTGATGATATTTTCAGCAGCTTGACTATCCAACATGAGTGAAGTCTGTAGTGCAGTTATCCCAAAATCCAGCAATTGATTTTGAAGCCACATGAGGTGGGCTGTACAGCTTGCAGCAGCAATTTATTCAGCCTTAGCTGTTGAGGTAGAAATAGCTGCCTGCTTTTTGCTTTGCCAAGAGACTAAGGCATTCCTTAGAAATTGGCACCCTCCTGATGTGGATTTTCTTGTGGTGTGACAGCCAGCAAAATCACTATCTGAATAACCTGAAAGCTCAATGTTCCATTAGCAGGGTACCAGAAACCAAGTGTGGGGGCACCTTTTAGGTATCTGAATATCCTTTTCACAGCAATAAGGTTTGACTTTCTAGGTGAAGCCTGGGATCTTGCGCAGACACAAGTGGCAAACATAATGTGTGGCCTAGATGCAGTTAAGTACAATAAAGACCCAATCATGCATCTATAATGTGTTTGATCAACCAGTTCATCCTTGTCATCAATAGTGAGTAGCTTGACTGTACTCATGGGTGTACTACATGGCTTACAGTCATTCATCTCAAATCTAGTTAGCAAATTCTTTACATATTTATTTTGATGGATGAATGTGCCATTTTGCAGTTGTTTCACTTGGAGACCAAGGAAACACTGAAGTTCACCCATGGCACTCATTTCAAACTCTGCTGTCATGAGTTTTCTGAACTCTTCACACATTTTGTTACATGTGGATCCAAAGATGATGTCATCCACATATATTTGAACAATCATTAAGTCTTTCCCATTCCATTTCAAAAATAAGGTTTTATCAATTTTACCCCTTGTGAAGCCAATGGATAAGAGAAAAGTGGAAAGAGTTTCATACCAGGCCCTTGGTGCTTGTTTGAGTCCATACAAAGCTTTATTAAGCTTGTAGACATGATCAGGATGGAATGTGTCTTCAAAACTAGGTGGTTGACATACATAGACTTCCTCCTGAATTTTGCCATAAAGGAAGGCACATTTGATATCCATCTGATACACCTTGATGTTGTGGTTGACAGCAAAGGCTAGAAAGAGTCTGATGGCTTCTAACCTTGCTACAGGAGCAAAGGTTTCATCATAGTCTATTCCTTCTTCTTGTCTGAAGCCTTGAACCACAAGCCTGGCTTTATTCTTGACAACAATACCCCTTTCATCAGTTTTGTTTTTGAAGACCCACTTTGTGCCAATTGGACAAACATCTTTAGGCAGTGGTACAAGTTCCCATACTTGTTGTCTTTTGAACTGCAGGAGCTCTTCTTGCATAGCTTCTACCCAACTGTTGTCTTTCAGTGCCTCTTGGTACTTGATAGGTTGTGTGAGAGATGGAAACCCTGCAAAAAGACAGATATTGGAGGATTGGCTTCTTGTGAGCACACCCTCTCTGATGTTGCCAATGATCTGGTTTGGTGGATGTGCTCTTAGGTAGATAAGATCTCCCTGATATGGTATGATGGCATTTTGAGGTGAGGGACAGAGGTTTTGTGACTCTGTAGATGTAACATCTGTTTGCACTTCTGTAGTGCCATCAGATGTTTGGAATGGAAGTGGGGGAATGGGTCCAAGTGGTGTAAAACTGGACTGACTTTTGTCAACAGATGTTTGACTTTTGTCAACAGATGATTGTTCAGTGGTTGTGAGAGGTGAAGCAGTGGTTTGAGGGTAAGACTGGCCAACAGTGGTTGACTCAGCTGTGACAGAGTTTTGACAATTGTTTTGATTAGCTGCTTCCTCTGATGCAGAATAGATTTTATAGTGACTGGGGATCACAACATCTGTTCTGTAATCTTGTTGTGGAGACTGTGGAATACCTGCATTGTTAGTTTTAACAGTGATATCTTCAAATTTGAATTTATCTAAATCAAATAGTTTAGCAGGATTTGCTGGGATTTTTAGGGATGAAAGTTCATTGAACTTTACATTCAGAGTTTCTTCTATTGTCTTGGTCTTTGTGTTAAACACTATATAAGCCTTGGCAGTAGAAGAATATCCCAGAAAATAACCACAATCTACTTTGGCTGCAAATTTTGAAATGGAATCTTTGAGATTTAAGATGAAACATGGGCAGCCAAAGATTTTGAAAAATGAAATTAATGGTTTGATTTTGAACAAAATTTCATAAGCAGTTTTTTGATGTCTAGGGTTGATCAAAACTCTGTTTTGAACATAGCAAGCAGTGTTTACAGCTTCTGCCCAAAAGGACAATGGCAAACCAGAATCTGCTAGCATGGTTCTTGCAGCTTCTATAAGAGTTCTATTTTTCCTTTCAACCACCCCATTTTGCTCTGGTGTTCTTGGGATGCTGTACTGCCTCACAATCCCTTTTGACACACAGAAATCATCCAACTCCTTATTTTTAAACTCTGTTCCATTGTCACTCTTGAAGACTTTTACTGGCAAGTCATATTGTTTTTCAACTTTGGTGACAAAGTCCTTCAATATACCTGTAGTCTCATCCTTAGAATGTAAAAAGTAAGTCCATGTAAACCTAGAAAAATCATCAACTATGACAAGACAAAATCTTTTTCTTCTTAGACTCATGATTTTAACAGGGCCATACAAGTCCATGTGCAACAATTGTAGACATTGACTGGTTTTGGACTCATCAATGGATTTATAAGAGCTTTTATGTTGTTTCCCTTTTAAACATGAAACACAATGCTCATCACATTTGAATTCCTTTGATGGTAAGCGTCTGACAAGACTTTGTTTAGAGAGTGTGTTGATAGTGTTAAGGTTGGTATGACCCAGTCTCATATGCCACAATTCTGTCTCCTTTGTGGAGGCAGCAGAAAACAAACAGCATTTGCCATAGGATTGTCCTTTAACATATCAACAACATACACATTGCCACTTCTATGAGCAACAAGTTGTGCTTTGCTCTCAGCAATGATGGTATCAATCTTTTTCACCACTTCTGGCCCAATAATCTTGCAAGTTTTCTTTGTGAAGAATGAGCCATAACCTTTGTCACTCATTTGTGAAACACTTAGAAGATTAAACTTGAGATTATCAATAAGATTGACATTTTCAAACTTGAGTTTCCCAGCTTGTACAGTCCCTGACCCCAACACTTTACCTTTTGAATCATTACCAAGGATATATCACCCCCTCCATGAGCTAAGAAGTCCAGGAGAAGGGCTCTACATCCTATCATGTGCCTGGAGCCTCCACTATCTTCATACCAAAGACTATCTAAACAAGCAGAAGCTCCCTGCACAACAGTAATGGATTAGTTTTGGTGAGTGTCCAAAGCCAAGTTGGCTTTGGATGGGTCCTCAGACTTTTCAGACTCAAGCTTTGGAAGATGATCAGTGGTTTGAACTAATTTTTGAATCAAGTTCAACAACTGCTGCTGACCATTTGCTAGTGCTTGAATGTCAACACTTGGGGCAACAGTTGTTTGATCACTTCCAGACAGATGATAATACCCATAGGGATTTCTGTTCACTCTTGGTTTAGAGGGTCTTTTTGGCTCCTCATAAACATGTGACAGACTATGACATGGTGGTTGTCCATATCCTCTTTGGTACTTGCTTGTGGGTGGAGCATCTGTTACTTGGACATCCCTAGGAGCAGATGTTTTAAGACTTTTAGTAACAGATGTTTGGACAGGAGTGAAGGTCTGTTTGGGCTTTCCTTTTGAAGTACTTACCCCAGGATTTGCAAGAGTTTTAGATTTGTACTCTTGTATTTTCACATCAAAATTTTTGAGATACAAGCACTCTTTGGTTTTGTGATTCTTTTTCCCACATATTGAACATGTGGCTTTGGAATCACATACACTTGTTCCTTTGTTAATGTCATATGCTTTTAGAAGAAAACAGTTTATAGTGACATGATTCTTCTTTTCACAGAAATCACAGAACAAGTAGACAGTCTTTTCTTTCTTTTTCCCTTTTTCAGCCTTCTTTTCAGCAGATGTTTGAGCATCTGCTGAAAGGTTTTTCAAGGGAATGACTTTTGCCTGAGGAGCTGTCTTTCCTTCAGGTGTTTTAAAATCAACAGGTTTAAAATTCTCAAGAGTACCACACTCATCAGACCAAGTAGGTTTAAATTCATACTTTTCAAGTTCAGTTAATGATGAGGAACCTTCTGGTTTTTCTAGAACAATTTTCTTACCATTTGGTTCAGTGATTTTAATCTCTTGACCCTGTAAGTTTGTTGGTACTATCTCAACAGACTTTTGATCCCTTTTGTCAGTGTTTTCAAAAGCTGGAGCAGTGGTTTCAAAACCAAAACCAAATTTCACATGACTTTTGGTTTGTTTGTTGAGTAGCATTTCAAATCCTCTACATGATTCCACCCATTTCTGACATTCAACTTGGGTGGACTCAAGCTCACTTTTACAATTCTGATATTTTGTTATCATAGTTTGGAGCTGGTCTTTGGTTATGGTTGCTTCATGTTTTAAGCTGCTTATTTCAGATTCCTTTTCAGTTAAACTTGTTTTTAAATCTTTTGAAAGTTTCTCAAATTTAACTTCATCATCTAAAATTTTCTTTCTAAGGTTTTCATTCACCTCTTTGATGTTAGCAAATGCTATTACACATCTGTCAGAACATAAATCCTTAAGATTGAGGAGATACCTTAGCAGCAGCCATCAATGCACAATCACACTTGCACTCACAATCATCAGATGCACCCCAAGGATCTGAGAGATTCACAACCTCTTCTTCAGGTTTTTCACCTGCAACAACTTCATCAACAACATCATCACTCACAACATTAGATTTAGTCACCACCTCCTCAGATTCAACCTCTTCTACCATAGCCATGAAACAAAAGTTTTCTGGTTCATTTTCAGCTTTGGCAACTAATGCAAAATTTTCATCTATTAACTCATCTGGTAGACTGCTCCAATCAACAAAGCCTTGTGTAAAGAAGCTCTGTTGACTGGTCTCTGCAGGAGCAGAGGATGGAGCAAGAGTCGTTTGCACAGGTGCTTGAGCAACAGGTGTTTGCACATAGTGGATCTGAGGAACAGTGGTTTGGACATACTGGACAGGAACAGTGTTTGAGGACTGTGCAAAATGAGCAGTGTTTTGCACATTTGGTCCAGGGGTATTATAGGAATTTTGATAAGTGTTGGTCTGAGGTCTTTGATTTGGATAGGTGATTATAGGTGTACCATGTTGACTCCTACATTCCCTAGCAAAATGACCAAGTTTATGACATTTATAACACTTTATCTTTGATTTATCCAACCCAACCTTTGATCTGCCAGTGAATCCTAGAAACCTTCTCCCAGTTTTCTTGTAAAAATTGTTAGTTCTTACACTGAGAAGGGCCAATTGATGCATAATGTCCATTTCCTCCAAATCATCAGGGTCAAAGTATTTCAGGTCATCATACTCAAAGGATATGTTATCAGATGCCTGGATATCACCACCACTTGCTGTGAAAGCATAGTTTGGTGAATAAGAATCAGAGTTAAAACCTGAGTTAAAACCTAAAGTTATGTCAATGAAATGATCATAACTCTGATCCTTAGTATTTCCAGGCACCTCATCATGACCCAAAAGTGCTGTATTCCCAAATACATAATCATCAGACACTTTTCCAGAGTCCTGGAGCTTCTTTTTCTGGTTAAGCTCTCTCTCATAGGTCAAGAGCTTACCATGAAGCTGGGTCAGTGATAGGTCCTTAAATCCAATTGAGTTTCTCATAACAATAGCAATAGTGTCCCATTTGTCTGGTAATGATCTTAAAAACCTATGGTTCAAAGTTGAATGGGGGTAAGTAAGACCAACCAGTTTTAGTTCACTAATGAGACAATTAAACCTCTCAAATTGTTGAGTTAATGACTCTCCCTTGACATGACTGAATGTTTCATATTGTTTGTTAAGTATTTCACGATTGTTTTTAATAACCTCTTCAGTCCCACCAAATTGTTCTTTCAGTGCATCCCACAACTCCTTTGCACTGTTACAGTGTAACAGCCCAGCATATATATCATTGGGTAGAGCCATGGCCACAATACTGAAGGCCTTAGCATCTAACTCAATTTTCTAAAAATCCTGGTCGGAGTAGTTTTCAAGTTTCTTTGGCTCTTGAACCTTGGGATCTTCAGTACTCTGCACCATCAGAACATGTGGTCCGAAGATAACCGACTTCCAACACCCAGTGTTCTGTTGAGCTAGAACATGGCTCATCCGACGTTGCCAGATATTGTATTCATATCTGACAAGCATCAGTGGCTTGTTGTTCGTGCCAGTGTTATGTGGATCATGATTGATTGAAGCCATTCTCTGATTTTTCAAAAAAACAAAGTCTGTTTTAAACGGTTGAATCGAAATTAAACTATTACTTTATTTTCAATCCAACAGACAAACGATATCAATAATTGTGAGCTGATCTGTTTATATTAAATTGATTGGTTAGATCGAATTTAATTGACCAAGCTCTGATACCAATTGTTAGGATCTGAGTTTGATTGTTTTGATATATTTAGAATAAGATGAGAAATGAATGATGTAAGTATATATGGAAAGTGCAGCGGAAAGATAAACTATAATCAAAACAACAGGAATAAATGTTTTCAATGATCAAATGCTTTCATTAATTGAAAGATTACAATCAGTACAAATACTCCCCCTCAGCCTGATCACACAGTGATTGTTTGTCTGAGAGAATGTTTGTGTGTGATGTGATAGAACAGTACAAGCACTGTTCTATTTATAGACAAACCTAAACCACTGGTGACCTGTGCTGACGTCACCTAAGATAGTGATCTCTAACAGAATAACAACATAAAACATCTGCCCTATACAAACTACTGTTATATTACAAAGCACTGTAAAGCAAACTACTGCTAAGGGAAAACTCTGATGGTCTTGCAACATTTGTTGGAGTCTAAGTGCTGTTGACTCCAACAGACCTTTAGTCTTCAGTATTTGATCAACAGTTGTTTCTTCATCAGACCTTTGGTCAGCAGTTGTTCTCTATCAGTTGTTCTCTAGCAGTCCTTTGTATCAGCAGTTGTCACAGCAGTTGTTTGGATGGAACAGTTGTTAGGGTCAGCAGTCTATTGGGAAGAATATGTTGTAAAGACTGTTTATTTGTGAAATCAACTGTTAGCATATTTTGGCTTTTCAATCATCTGTTCTTCTCCAGGTCAGCAGACCCAACAAGTTCACACAATATTCATTCACTGATGTAAACACATGTTAATCAGATGCAGAAGTGTATAATTGCTCTACTTTTAGATTTTTAAAACTTCTAACAGTTCACCAAAGACCAATCACTTTTCCTGGTTAGAGAGAAACTTGCGGGGTTGGTTCTTTATCGTTGGTCCTGTTTTTTTTAAAAGTCTCCCCGTGTGTTTTTGTAACTGAATATTTCACTCATTAAAGTGTTTGCGGTGCGTTTTCGTTATTCGCGGCTGACACATGATACAACTGGGGGTAAAAAGTAACTTATGTTAACATGTTTCTGCATAGGGGCACATTTTTTGGTTAGGGGTAACTGATGTTCTTTTTGCGCCTCGACTAACATGTGTTACTTCTGTTAGTATGTTTAGATGATGAGTTGGGCACACCGATTAACACCTTATATATTGTTTTGCAGTTGATAATGAAGACCCCCCCCCCCCCACCGGTTATGTTAACATACGAAGCCGAAGGAACCCGAGAAAAATATGTAGAAAAACTTTTAAATAACGTTTTTCTTTTTGGTACTCAATGTATAGAATTGCTAGATTTTTTTTTTTTTGGTAAAGTGGTTAATAGTTTTGTAATGATACTTTGTATTAACGTGAGTTAATAGTATGTATGCTTTATTTCTGTACCAGGAGTTTGACTTACCATTACAATAGAACATCCATAAAAATAAACTAACATGTGTTAAATGTTGTCAGATGATAAGATACGGTTCAGGCCATTAATATGTACCAACCAGTAACCTGGCTCATGCATTACTAATAGGGAGTTACTAATAGGAACTTAAATAAAAAGGGACACCAAAGTCGGGTCACATAGTTTTTTATACATCATGTGTTAACATGTGTTATTCCAAACATGTGTTATCCCATCTCATATGACCCCCCCCCCCCCCATGTTTTTTGGAATCAAAGTAAATTGTACCAGGAGTTTGACTTACCATTACAATAGAACATCCATAAAAATAAACTAACATGTGTTAAATGATGTCACATGATAAGATACAAGATACGGTTCAGGCCATTAGTATGTACCAACCAGTAACCTGGCTCATACATTACTAATAGGGAGTTACTAATAGGAACTTAAATCAAAAGGGGACACCAAAGTCGGGCCACATAGTTTTTATCCTATCATGTTTTAACATGTGTTATTCCTAACATGTGTTATCCTATCTCATATGACATCCCATGTGTTTTGGGAATCAAAATAAACTGTACCACGAGTTTGACTTACCAATACAATAGAACATCTATAAAAATAAACTAACATGTGTTAAATGTTGTCACACGATTACAAAGGTTCAGACCAAATAATATGTACCTAACATGTGTTCTTACTAACATGTGTTATCCCATCTCATATGACCTCCCATGTCTTTTTGGGAATCAAAATAAACTGTACCAGGAGTTTAACTTACCATTACAATAGAACATCCATAAAAATAAACTAACATGTGTTAAATGTTGTCAGATGATAAGATACGGTTTAGGCTATTTAATATGTACCAACCAGTAACCTGGCTCATGCATTACTAATAGGGAGTTACTAATAGGAACTTAAATAAAAACGGGACACCAAAGTCGGGTCACATAGTTTTTTATACATCATGTGTTAACATGTGTTATTCCAAACATGTGTTATCCCATCTCATATGACCCCCCATGTCTTTTGAGAATCAAAATAAATTGTACCAGGAGTTTGACTTACCATTACAATAGAACATCCATAAAAATAAACTAACATGTGTTAAATGTTGTCACATGATAAGATACGGTTCAGGCCATTAGTATGTACCAACCAGTAACCTGGCTCATGCATTACTAATAGGGAGTTACTAATAGGAACTTAAATCAAAATAGGGCACCAAAGTCGGGCAACATAGTTTTTATCCTATCATGTGTTAACATGTGTTATTCCTAACATGTGTTATCCTATCTCATATGACCTCCCATGTGTTTTGGGAATCAAAATAAATTGTACCATGAGTTTGAATTACCAATCCAATAGAACATCTATAAAAATAAACTAACATGTGTTAAATGTTGTCACACGATTACAAAGGTTCAGACCAAATAATATGTACCTGACATGTGTTAACGTGTGTTCTTACTAACATATGACCTCCAATGTTTTTTGGGAATCAAAATAAACTGTAATAGGGGTTTGACTTACCATTACAATAGAAGATCCATAAAAATAAACTAACTTGTGTTAAATGTTGTCACACGATTACCCCTTTTTTATAATTGTGTCCATTTTTGAAGTTTCTTTTTAGGTCTAATGATATTTGAGTGTTCTGGGTAGGTATTTTTTTCCGTGCTAATAGTCTTTTTAATTAGATCTAATAACACATGTTACACTTCTTGCTTTCAAGACAAATTGATAAACGCATGTTACCTTTGCAAACAACCCAATAACAACTATAAAACATAACATATATTACATATTCTGACAAATAACATACACATTAAGGACACAACTACAAAGAACTCTTTTAAGGACACAACCACAAAGAACACCTTCAACCCCTTCTTCTCTGTACACACTGGCCATCCTCTCTGACCGTCTCTGGTCACCTTTTGCCTATAACACATGTTATTATAGTTAAACAAAGAGTCTATCAAAATGGTCAATCTTAAGAAAATGATAACACATGTTAAAGCTAAGTAGTGGTCAATCAATGATACCTTTCTTACTAAATGGTCCAACCATATCATCTATGATGCCCAAATCATCATCTGAAATCTGAAAAAAAAAAAAAATAATAACTAAGTTTTCACCTTCCAATCCAAATCCAAATAAACCCATGAAGACTTGACAAATTAAAAGCAAACCATGATATTATATAATTGTATTACTTTATTGTTGCTGGTAAAAAATAAAAAGAACCATATACGATGTGGACTGAAACAAATTAGAACAAACAGAACAGATCTATAAAGATTGATTAAAAATTGAACAGATTTATAACAAATTGAACAAGAGAGAGAGAGAGAGAGACGTGAACAAACAGAACAGATCTATAAAGATTGGTCCTACCAGTCACCTTCACCGGTGAGTCTCCTTCCCCGTCGTGAACATTTGTCCAACCAGTCACCTTCACCGGCGAGTCTCCTTCTCCTTCCATCACCGACGACCAGCCATGGTTGCTCTGACAGCCAAAGGAAAAAGAAGGAAAGTGGGTGGAATGAAGAAGACGGTTGCTCTTTCTCCTTCTCCACCTTCACCGGCGAGTCTCCTTTTCCTTCCATCACCGGCGAGTCTCCCCACTGGCTACATGTGAATTTTAGGAGAATGGAAGAAGATGGAAAGTGGGTGGAATGAAGTTGGGAGGAGATGGAGTAGAGAAAGGAGAGAGAATGTATTATTATGGTGAAGTTGATAAGAAAGGGGAGAAGAAGAAGAAGAAAGAAGAGAAAAGGAGGAGGTGTCTTTGAAGAAGAAAGAATTTTTTTTTTGAAGGTGCAGGTTTTTTGAAGAAGAAGAAAGAAGAAAGAAGAGAAAAAGAGGAGAGAGTCAAGACTTGATTAATGGGGAGAGAGAGAGTGTGAACTTGATTTACCCAAACTACCCTTTTTTGGTTTGTTGTGTAATATAATATTGTTTCTCTTTCCAAAAAGTCACACAATGAATCTCAACCATTGATCTATTAACATGGATGGTTGAGATAAGGTTTCCAAAGTTTTCCACTTTAGAAGGGTTTTCCATATATCCCTTCCCTATATATATATATATATATATATATATATATATATGATTTGAATCATTTGAGAACCACCATTTAGAGAGAGAACTAAATAACCAATGTGAACAGTTCACATTTTTGTAAATATGAAGTTTGTCTACAAAAAACCCTCCATCAAAAAATAAAAAAATAAAAACATTATATAACCTAAAATATAAAAAAAAAGTAAAAACACCAAAATGATTATCTAGTATTAATATTCCTAATGCACATGTGCATTTCGCTATTATATATACACATACGTATACCGTATGCATATGTGCATTTCACTATTAGATCACACTTTTAAATAAATTGTCAATTACCATAATTAAATGATCATTAAATGGACGCGATATGAAATATAAAGAGGCAAAAATTTTATTCAATGATCATTAAATGGACGCAAAGTGAGAGATAAAATACACTCGAACTCGTCAATTGCGTAGTCATGCATATTATAACATAACTTGAAAATAAGACAACTGTAGGACAACAAACATTAATAAACTTAAAATAACTCTATATAAGAACTATAAAATAAGAAACGTGTACTGCAGGCACATGTGCATTTCACTAATATAGTTAGGTTTTTTCGAGTGGTTTAGTTTCAGGGCTTAGTTTTTAGGTATTGTGGGAGGGGGTTAGGTTTTTTTGGGAGATTGGTTGGTGGGTGTTTTTGAGTTGTGGGGGGTTTAATTATAATTATGCAAATGTGCATATATCAATTTCCTTATCATCAATTTACATACGTCAAAATAATAATCACAAACATAATCAACCTATCAACCATCATATAAGACCACCCACAATATACATATGTGCATGCATCATCCCTCAAACAACAAACTTTATTGTACCCGTCTGTTTTTATTATACAATGATATGTAGTTTCTACCAAACCATCAACACAATAAAACAGATGATAACAAAAAAAAAATTCTTCATATTACAAACCAACCATGTTACCACTAATCACCTACCTACAAACTTCTAATTATCTTCATACAACACTCTTCACACCTCATTGATGCCTCATCTAACATCTCCCTTAGTTAATATGAACAAAATACATATATGCACGTGTGCATATATATATATATATATATATGTATATCTAAATTGCTTAAATAAATAATAACGACCTTTTTTATCTTCATGATCAACAATTATGTCATCATCCTTAATCGCATATGGCTTTTTTTTTTATCCTTTCTCCCTCGATTTCAAGAAAAAAGTTACCTTCCTCGATTTTTTCCCATTCATTAACTACAAATAATAAACAACACATAAGAAAATCAAAATTTCATTCTTAATGCACATGTGCATTATAATGAATAACCGTAATGATTTCAGTATAAATGCACATATGCATTAATAATACTTTTATCAGTAGCAACTACGTTATGCACATGTGCATTAATATTCTTAATTCACATGTACATATCAAGAAATGACACATTTTTAACATGCTTATGGTAAAACAGTTAAATATGGAACAAACATACCTAAATTAAATGCATAATTGTCACAACATCATACTTCAATCATAATTCACCAAACACATATATGCAGACATCTCATCATCAAATACACTTCAAACCTAATTCACCAAATACAAAATCAGTACATCACTAAAACAACACCACTATCTGGCTGATGAATCGATATCTCCTAAATTTCAATTATAATAAACAATTCAACTATTCAGATTCACAAACCACATACAAACACACATAAAATCAATCATTAGCCACATTCTGTAACAAAATAATAATCCTAAAACTAACAAACAAAACATCAATATTGCTCTAACTTCTAAGTTATTTCATAAATTGTTGAAAATAATAATAAACAACATATTTTATCATAATTCCACCAGATCAATTAACAATACAATTCCAAGAGCTCACAAATCAGATTCAGATCGATTAACAATAACAGACATTTCATCGAGCAACTTGTATGCACAATTTAAATACATATTACTAACAATATTTTACTTCACCTGATGAAAGATGAATAATTGGAAATTAAATTATCCTGGAAATCAACTTCTAATGCTTGCTTCAACTCAATCAACTCTAAACAGAGATGATTAATCCCCTAAAACAAATAATAATAATAATAATAATAATAATAATAATAATAATAATAATAATAATCTATATCTATACTATCTTATAATACATTTCATAAGGACCTCATAAAAATTAAGTTTTACAAGCATAATTCCTTATAGTACAACACACAATGCATATGTTAACTACTTTTTGCTGACAAATATGTGTTTTATACAATATTTACATATTTTCCCCTCAACTTTACTCAACTTTTTTTATTTAAATAACAATTACACTTTTCACCCTTATTTTAACCAACTACCTCCACGATTTTTAAACGTCCATAATTTTTTTATACGTTAATATTTTTCTAATATTATTACACCGTATAAACGAATAATTTTTTCTCTTTAATTTGAGTATAGTATTTCTATAGTTTTTTTTTTAATTTAAAAATGATATGTTATGGTTAAGTAATAACCGATACGAAAACAAATGAAAGTGAACCAAAATCATCTATACTATATTATAATACATTTTTATTGACCTCTTAAATTTAAATTTTACAGTATAATTGCTTAAAGTACAACACACAATGCACATGTTAACTAAATGTTGTTTCCCGCCGCAACGCGCGGGCACCTGACTAGTAATAATAATAATAATAATAATAATAATAATAATAATAATAATAATAATAATAATAATAATAATAATAATAATTGTAATAACTAATTCAACACAATGTCCACCTTTTCAATCATGGATCCAAGCTCATCGGATTCGATATCCGACTCCTCACTGTTGGTGAACGAAGACAACTCAGTGCTTGTATCGCCAATGACAGATTGGTTATTCTCCATATGATCATTACCATGATCTCTGAATGGGAATTTTAAGGCAGGAGATGTTTCCATATGTTGGTTTTAGATGCAATAGAGATCTGAAAGATGTGAATGATACTATGAGGAAATTCGGATCTAAAATATGTGCCATTTTGTTTGAAAGTTTCAAGAATGATCTTCGATGCAACAATGCAACGATGAATACACCATGGATCTTCAATGATGATGATGATAAATTTCTGATGAATTTGTGCAAGAAAAATATGTATTGAACATTATCTTGACCTAATTCAACTAATTGAGACATAGTGGTATGGGTTTGTTGTTTAAAAGGTGAATATTTACAATAATGCCCCTATTCACATTGGTTTCTTGGTTCTCACCCTAAAGTTGGTTCTCACATGATCCCTACTATATATATATATATATATATATATATATATATATATATATATATAGGTTTAGGATCCTGTACAAAGTACATTTTTGGTGAGAAGTGTGAGAAGAACTAAGAATTGACATGTAGACATCATGTTTTGGATTTAGAAATGATGTTTTAGGTTGTTTTAACTTGAAAAACACCAAACACAACAATCTAAAACACAATACAATGTATTATAGTCATTAAATTTTAAAAACAGCTAAAACACACTACTTAACGTTTAAAACACACTGTTAATGTTCTTAGCATGGTGTTTTAAGTTTTAAGCCTAAAATACATTGTTTTCGGTTTTTAATTGTTATGTTTGGTGTTATTATAGGCAAAACAATCCAAAACATCACGACTAAGTTCAAAAAATGATGCCTAAGTATCAATTTTTAATCCTTCTCACACTTCTCACAAAAAATACACTTTGTACAGGATCCTGACCCTATATATATATATATAACACTATACGTAGTTGAGTTGGACCGGTTGTTATTACCCTAGTTTGTGTGTTGTTTGATTTGCTGTTGTGTTGAGATGAGTTTCACGACCACTTTTAACTTTTTTAAATGTTTTCTAAATAGGGAAAATATATGTTTTAAATTGTGATGTGACATTAAGAAATATGGTTAACTAATATGGGTACTTGGATAACGGTGAGCCTTATAGTGACGAACCCCATCATGAACTATAATCAATTGTTCTGAAAGAGATGAGGAGGTACAATACGTATAACATAGTCGTAAGGTACGATGAATTGTATTATTGGTGCCCGACGAGGCCCACCCTAAATTGATAGCATTGGTTTGGTATTTTATATACTATAGGGTGCACTATATATTGAATTAAGTTGTTTGGACCATGAAACAACGTAACGGGGGGTCATCGGGATTAAGTTATGGGCTTAAGGATCACCAATTTAACTCTTATCAACACCCACATCCGCCTACCACCGAAACCCTAACCCATCATCAAGGCCATCGTCATTACTAATCGACACCATCTACCACGTATAATTCACCATGACCTATTAATAAAAAGTAAACAAAATTTGTTTACATGTCAACAAAACCCGACACGTCTATTTCACTATGTACAAAGAAACTGTGAAAGATCCAACACCAACCCTATATGAAAATTGAAGTAGAAGGAGGTTTAAATTGGATATCAAGAGAGAGTGTGAAAATTGTAGCGATATCAACTCGAATGGCTAAAGTCGAAGGACTTAACGAGTAAAATAATAATTAAGTTTGTTTATGTATTATTTAAATTATCCATTAGTATTAAGTATTAGATTTAGGTTATGTTTCCAATTCTGTTTGGATGCTTATAGTTTAGTATTATATATTTCTAGTAGGATTAGTATTGCTAGTTTATTTAAACTTTGGTGTTTTATTATTTTCAAAATCCACCCATCAATAAAAGTTTTAGTTTGTCTCCTCCAAGTTTAACAAGTGATATCAGAGCACAATTTTAAGAGTCGTTCTCGAGAAGGGAAAGCAGTCCCTCACGGGGCTGCAATGGCAAGGGAAACTGCGGGTGCTTGAGGATGAAGATAGAGAAAAGGAAAGTAAAATAGTAGAAGCTTGGCAGCTTCTTCCATTTCGTAATGCCCATATGAGAAGTGTAGCTTGTGGGGTAGCACACATGTCATGGTGATAACTCTATGGAATCAAGTTTAAATTAGAGGAGAAAAAAAAAAGTTGATGAATCGATGGAATGATGATGAAGTTGCAAAGCCACGTGGGGATGAAACTTGATGCCCATGTCTATTAACGGTCCTTCTATGGCTCAAAGTGGTGAAACGCCAAATGAAAAAGATAAAGAAAAAAATGGGGTCAACAATTGAATTCACCACATATGAGGGTATATCGGCTGATTTAATTGGTCACTGGAATATTTTATGTTAAGCATAATGTTCCTTAATATTTCAACGCTGGAACATAATTTCAGTCTATGTATGAAGTAGATAGTAGTTGACTTGTATGGGATGAAAAAGGGAAAAAAAAGTTTCGTGAATTTACGGCAAAAGTGAATTGGCAATTTTAGAGTCGGCTAATTATTTGGTGGAATTAATCAGTGGACTGAAGTGAGTTCATTAATGTATAATGCTTGCATGGGCTAATTAAAAAAATCAAGTGGGCTTAGACGAGGAGTCGAGTGCATGGAAGATTATATTTTTGTTTCCATGTTAAGGGGAGCTAATGGACGGCAACAGAATGATGGTTCGGGGTTAGTTTTAACGTGAGGTTCAACCCGAAAAAACCGACGGGTGTGTTGCTGAAGTAACGAAAAAACGAGAAGCTAAAGGATTGAATTCGGGATAATCCGATTATCCAAAAAATTTGAAATATAGGATCCGAATCCGAAATTTCGGATTATCCGATTTTCGGATAATCCTAAATTTCAGATAATACGAATACGAATTTTCGGGTATTTCGGATTTCGATTTAGATTTTTTTGAACAGCCCTACGAATGATACTTAAGATCCATCTTCTAATTCATACATAGCAGTAGTAGTATATTTGCCAATGATCTATAGATCAGGTGGTCGAAAGACTTGATTTCTCTTTAGGAGGCATGAGTGCGAAATGATGCTAACCCACCGAGGGTGGTTCGATCCAGAGCGTCACCCCGATTTTCATTCGACTGTTAGGAGGCATGAGTGCGAAATGATGCTAACCCACCGAGGGTGGTTCGATCCAGAGCGTCACCCCGATTTTCATTCGACTGTTACTTCAGCGAGGCAACTCGTGTAAAGGCAGTACGGTTTCTGGGGAACGCCGCCAAAGCTGACATGCCGGCCCGGATCTAATAGAACACCAAATTCGGCCAGCTTTGACAGAATCACAACTTCGGTTGGCATTGTGACAATGGATCACTCATAAGAAAGTCACCGTTCAAAAAAAATAGTGGTATATTTAAATAAACAAATGGACCATGGTCGTTACCAATAACTCGAACTACATTTAATGATAGAGAAATGAATACATCCTTATAACCATGTTCGTTTTTAATAAACCAGTCATGAACGCACTGTTATATAACTTTTTTTTTTTTTTTTTTTTCATTCTTGAACCGGACTGTATATTCTGGGGTGGAAATATTACTCTATTTGTACCCATGAACAATTCTATAACCCAAATGTATATTATTGGACGCATAAAATTACCTATATATAATTTCCTAACGAAAACATTTGAATTTTGAATAACCAGGCATCAATCTTCCTTTTTATTTTCTATTCTTTTTAGTGCAACGCAATGCTGTCCGAAGGCGAAGGTTGGTTATGTCTTGTTCCTATTGGAAGAAACAAAATAGTTTATCTATGATGGACGCTACACGCCTGTAAACATCTACATCGTATAAATATCCTTCATGGGTGGTATTATGTTTGCAAGAATAATATATGCTTTGGTCCTGGATATGTCTTTTTGCGAGAATCAGATCCGAGCAAAAGAGCAAGGAATGAGTTAATGACTGGTCCAGATACCCCAACGGAGGCAAAGGTAGAAAGAATAACCGTACGTATAATAGACCTTTACATCATATTTGGCTCTTCTTCTCCTTTTCTCACTTTTCTCACCTTAAAAGCTCATTAATCTCATAAGTCACAAATTGTGACTTATGCCTCTTTCCTTCATTTCTACTTTTTAAAGCACAAATTCTTTCATAAGTTCATTTTCAAACAATTACTCAAACACTTTTGTTTTAACTTTTGACTTATTGAATAAGCCATAAGTTAAAAATGGGGGGGGGGGGGGGGGGGATGGACAGCCAAACACCCTCTTAATATATATATATATATATATATATATATATAGGAGAGTTATTTTGAGAACGCTAAATATCGCGAGAACCGTGAGAACAAATAAGAAAACCAATCAAAATCATTTTTTTTCAATACAAACCTAATTATAATCAAAATACAACATTAAAAAACGAATTTTCTTTCCAAATAATTCATCTTTTCTTGCAAAAACACTTTCAAATTAACTTTTACACATGTGTAAATGAAACAGTTTACACATGTACAAACAGTAAATTTACACATGTGTAAAAGCAATTTATTTCCGTATACGTTAAAATTTTTACGCGTAAATTGTGTTTTTGGAATTGTATTTTAGTAATAAAGATAAGTGTAAAAAGAAAATTTTGATTTGAATGGTTTTAAATGACGTTCTCGCGGTTCGCACGAAATATAGGTGTTCTCAAATTAACTTTCCCCTATATATATATATAGGGGATGGTTCAATAGAGAACTCATTTTATTGAGAGAACTCGAGAACTCCTAATTATATACAAAAAAATATAATAAAAAAATCATAACTCAAAATTTAAGTAAAAAAATAGAAAACTAGTTCGGAGCTTCTCTTTCCCACGTCATACCCGTTCGGAAAAAAAAATAAAAAAAACACACCTAAAAAACGCTACTGCACATGTGTAGTATAACCCAAAAGCCTAAACCACCTACCCCCAACTTACCCCCACCCAAAAACCTAATTCCACCCCACCCACCCCCACCCTCACTAAAAAACCTAAATCGCTTACCCAAAAACCTAAACCACCCATCCACCCCCCACCCAAAAACCTAAACCCACCCCACCCACCGCCTACCAAAAACCTAAGCCCCACCCGTCACAACCAAAAACCTAACCCCCACCAAAAAACCTAACCCCCTACCCAAAAACCTAAACCCACCCTACCCACCCCCACCCCACCCCCAAAAACCTAAACCTTACAAACTAAACTAAAAAAAACTAACCTTAAAAGCTAAACTAAACCCAAAAACTAAAACCTAAAGCTAACCGGACATTTACTACACAGGTGCATTAGAAGTTGCCTATTTTTTTATTTTTTTTATTATTTTTTATTATTTTTTATTTTTTTTTCTGAACCGTGATGACGTGGGAAAGAGAAGCTCCGAACCAGATTTTTGGTTTTTGACTTAAATTTTGAGTTATGATTTTTTTTTTCTTAATTTAAGTAGGAGTTATTGAGTTCTCTCCCTAACTATGAGTTCTCAATTGAACCTTCCCCTATATATATATATATATATATATATATATATATATATATATATATATATATATATATATATATATATATATATAGGGGAAGGTTCAATTAAGAACTCATAGTTAGGGAGAGAACTCAATAACTCCTACTTATATATATATATATATATATATATATATATATATATATATATATATATATATATATATATATATAGGGGAAGGTTCAATTGAGAACTCATAGTTAGGGAGAGAACTCAATAACTCCTACTTAAATTAAGAAAAAAAAAATCATAACTCAAAATTTAAGTCAAAAACCAAAAATCTGGTTCGGAGCTTCTCTTTCCCACGTCATCCCCGTTTCGAAAAAAGATAAAAAAATAAAAATATAAAAATAAATATATAAAAATAAATATATAAAATAGGCGACTTCTAATGCACGTGTGTAGTAAATGTCCGATTAGCTTTAGGGTTTAGTTTTTGGGTTTAGTTTAGCTTTTAGGGTTAGTTTTTTTAAGTTTAGCTTGTAAGGTTTAGGTTTTTGGGTATGGGGGGTTAGGTTTTTTGGTGGGGGTTAGGTTCTTAGTTGTGGCGGGTGGGGCTTAGGTTTTCGGTAGGTGGTGGGTGATGTGGGTTTAGATTTTTGGATGGGGGAGGATGGGTGGTTTAGGTTTTTGGGTAAGCGATTTAGGTTTTTTGGTGAGGGTGGACTTAGGTTTTTGGGTGGGGGTAAGTTGGGGGGTGGAGGGTTTAGGCTTTTGGGTTATACTACACATGTGCAGTAGCGTTGTTTAGGTGTGTTTTTTTTATTTTATTTTTTATTTTTTTAATTTTTTTTCTGAACGGGTATGACGTGGGAAAGAGAAACTCCGAACTAGTTTTCTATTTTTTACTTAAATTTTGAGTTATGATTTTTTTATTATTTTTTTGTATTTAGTTAGGAGTTCTCGAGTTCTCTCCCTAAAATGAGTTCTCTATTGAACCATCCCCATATATATATATATATATATATATATATATATATATATATATATATAAATGATAGCTATTGTGATGACATGGCACTCATTGATGCAATCACTCCTCCCTTTTTGTTTTGAAAATATGGTTTATATATGAAGCATTGGGGTTGAGAAATGGAGGTTTGGATTATCTGTGATATTATGTATTTGGTTTCTTGACGTTCTTTTAATCTCATAAGTGGTAGAAAATAAACTAACAGTTTTTAATTGAATGTGAAGGTTGTGGAGAATGTTAACTTGATTATTGGTCCTCCCTTGATTGGCAAGGTATGTCATCTGCACTCTTTTTGTCATCTTTGTTTATTTGATAATTTAAAATACAAGCTCAATTTTAACTCTAGTAATGATTATATTATCTTATTTAGAGTAAATTACCAAAATCGTCCCTATGGTTTGGCCTAATTTGCCACTCCAGCCCAGAAGGACGACTTGGCTAATCCGTCAGAGTCAGTGTCATTTTCATTTTATCGTGGTGTCTTGATAAATCATGATCCTTCTACCATTACTTGTTGTTATTCTCGTTGTGACTACTATCTTTGATATTAGGATGGATGTTGGTTGGTTTCTAGGTCCTATGGATACTATTTATCACACCTTTAATAACTACGACAAGTCTAAGGCTCCCGCTGAGCTTATTGTTGCTGCTGCTTTTATTGTTCTATGGCTGAAGCGAATCCTGTTGTCGTTGCTAAGTATGTAGCTCTTGCTGAGTGTGTTGATGTTGTTGTTTCTATGGCTCTTGTCGAGCTTAATGTTGTTGTTATTTTTTAGGCTCCTGCTGAGGTTACTTTCGTTGACGTAGACGTCTCTACGACCCTTGCCAAGCCGCTATGACCATGTCTGTTTCTATGGGTCTTGTCGAGCTTAAGTGAGATGAAACGCACCGAGGTGCGTGCTCACCATAATGGATCTTCTTGTAGTTATGATTATTGGTCCTCCCTTGATTGGCAAGGTATGTCATCTGCACTCTTTTTGTCATCTTTGTTTATTTGATAATTTAAAATACAAGCTCAATTTTAACTCTAGTAATGATTATATTATCTTATTTAGAGTAAATTACCAAAATCGTCCCTATGGTTTGGCCTAATTTGCCACTCCAGCCCAGAAGGACGACTTGGCTAATCCGTCAGAGTCAGTGTCATTTTCATTTTATCGTGGTGTCTTGATAAATCATGATCCTTCTACCACTACTTGTTGTTATTCTCGTTGTGACTACTATCTTTGATATTAGGATGGATGTTGGTTGGTTTCTAGGTCCTATGGATACTATTTATCACACCTTTAATAACTACGACAAGTCTAAGGCTCCCGCCGAGCTTATTGTTGCTGCTGCTTTTATTGTTCTATGGCTGAAGCGAATCCTGTTGTCGTTGCTAAGTATGTAGCTCTTGCTGAGTGTGTTGATGTTGTTGTTTCTATGGCTCTTGTCGAGCTTAATGTTGTTGTTATTTTTTAGGCTCCTGCTGAGGTTACTTTCGTTGACGTAGACGTCTCTACGACCCTTGCCAAGCCGCTATGACCATGTCTGTTTCTATGGGTCTTGTCGAGCTTAAGTGAGATGAAACGCACCGAGGTGCGTGCTCACCATAATGGATCTTCTTGTAGTTATGTATAGTGGATTAGCTAGGTTGTGTGTCATTCTGTTGTTGTGAATTCATGTTGTAGTGTTACCCCTAGCGATTATGCATTCGTGTAGTTGCACTGTCTTGCTAGTTGTGGATCCATGTGATTGCGTTGTTGATGATGCATGTCTGTTGTTGTGTTGCTCCTATTGCGGTGTTCACTTGTTGATGTGGTCCGCGAAGGTGTTGTTGTCGTTGTCGTGTTGTCCCTACTGCCGTGTTGCTCCATGGACGCGTTGCTACAGCTGTTGGATTGACTTGATGACGTGATGACTTATCGATTGTTTCACTCCTGGTTCCGTCGGGATGGTGACCCCACCCCCAACCCCTCATTGCTATCGTTGATCGGCTAATTCGATTGTGTGGTGTCGACATTGATAACGTGGGATTTTGGGTGCCTAATGGAATTTCCAGGAGTCATACTAAGACACTATAGTCTTAGTGTTAGCACGTGTACCTCCCTAAAGTCTGAATCTCATTATCGTTTGAGTAAATGACCGAATCATGTGTTGACCTCTTTGTACGCTCACGCTTTTCGTGAGCGTTATCTCTTCAAAATCTAAGGCATCAGGGACGCCGTGTCCAGCCTTAGCCTATTAGGTATACTCGGGACGACTAATGATCGGTTATGCAAATCAATGTCGAAAAGAAATCCCAGGTTCAACACATGACGGGGCGAGGCTCGTCATTGTGATAAGGGATTTCGAATGCGTCTTGAACTACGAAGGTATCAAGTGATTGTGAGCAATATTATGACCCATACCTTTGGGACTAGCAAGAGTTGAAAGATTCAACTCATTTATTGCTCTTCCCACTGGGTTCGTTAGACATCATACCTGCTGACGTGTCGTGCTGATGATTACGGAAATACCATTGTGAAACCACCCATGGCATGTGCATTGGTGGAATCCTTGGTACATGATTTCAGAGTTTTTCATGAAACCCTGAGTTCTGAAAGGCATATAAACATGTCTACTTTGTAACTGTGCAACCCTACCGTTTTGAGACGGTCGATCAACTCAGCCTTTCGATTAATGTTGTTATTCCTCAGATGGTAAGTCCATCTTGTCTTGGCATTGTTGCTTCTGTTCTTGGAATAGTGAAACCATTTCAACCTTGGGTCGATACTGGTGTTCCCAGTTATCCTTTTGTAGCCTTGCTTGCGCTAGAGCAAAATCCCCTGTCCTTGAAAGACACGGTTGGAGACACCATAATAAAGTGAGCTGCCAGGTCAATACGGTTAATACCTGATTAACCAAGATGAGCCCAAAAGCTTACATATTGCATCCATATGTGTGATTACCTGAGTCGTTGAATGGGATGACCTATGGGAAGGCTCCAGATTATTGCTTGTTATGCGATCTCGACGTTGGTTGTTTTAAGTAACGATTTTTGCGCATGAAGCCGTCAAGCCCCGAAGGTAAAATCTTTGCCAAATGGATTCATCTATGACTCGATTTCACCTAATACCTCAAAAGATCCCGTAAAGATGGAACCTTCGACGAGTTGAGAGTTCTGGTCTCAGGACTCCTTTCACTCAGATCCCTACATAGGATCTGATAGTCAATTTGAGGGCGAGTGGCCTGTGTTGTTCAGAAATGAAATACTAGGTTGCTAATGCCGATAGGACAACCGATGCCCGTGTGGCACATATAACAGGATAAGTACTGGATACCCATCTTTTGGGGTAACTACTGGTGTTCTATATGCCCGTATCAGTGGAGACCAATGTGTCGATATGTTGTTGAAGCCTTATCCTATGTTCGATGCGGCAACCATTTCATGATATTTCATATACATCATTCCCATGTTGACCATTGTGATGGGGTGATGTGAGCCTCTGGTCTTTGTGTTTGAGTCGGCTTGTAATTCTCGAGGATTATGGAACTATACGACCGGTGTGTCGGATATACGTTATTTACTGTTTAGGGAACTAAGGGGTGAAAGTGAGGCAAAAGCTTTTGATCTCCATCAGTCCATACTAGGCGCCCTAGTACCATTAACCACAATTGCTCATGTGAAAGGTTGTAAGTCAGTACATAGAGGATTCCAGTCCGTGCGAGGACACGATAATACCGTCCGCTACTACGAGCAACCTAGAGTGCCCTCGAGAATGTTGACTGCACTGTGATCCTATAAGATCACCTGTTTTAGTAAGTTGAATGAGCGAATCTAGTTATCATGTCTCCTGAGGCGTCCTGTGGCTGTGATGTGACACGTCGCTAGCCGTAGGAATTTCGAATCAGTGATAGGGCTCTACTCGGAGTTGTACCTTGAAAGGTAGTTGATAAGCATAGAAATTGTAATGGACCAAATTCTTGGTACTCCAGTGGCACAGTCAATTCCTCGACTAACGTGATTCAGGTTGACACTAAGCTATACTATATCGAGAAAACTGATAGATGTGTCGGATTGGGAATTTCAAGAGCTAGGTTGTAGCTAGATCATGGTATTGTGTTTATTAGAACGTTGAGCGTGAACCTGGGTTCACTTAGAAAGGAGGAGATCGCGTGAAGTGGCAAACATCCTGCCATGTTCAAGTATACTAATGTGACGGAAGACTTGAACTGAATTCTGGGACAAAATTCTCTTAACGGGGGGAGAATGTGACAACCGACAAATTCCGTACAACGTTTAACGCAGTCTTAATTGTGCTTTTGGAGTAATTAACCTGTTTTAAGGTTAATTTGGATTAATTGAGCCGTAATGAGTCCTACGATATCCTTCTCGAAGTTCGTGGACGCCCTGATGTCTTTAAAGAAAGACTACGTGTATTTAACATTAACGAACTGACATCAGCAAAAATTTGTCAAAGTGGACGAGCATAAGGCCATTATATGTAAATACGACACGTATTTGCTATTGAAATGACCGAATGTGAAATCGGCGCAGTAAATGGCCAAAAATGCAACGTTTTGGAAATGCAGAAAGTAAGTAACGCGAGAAACGGACGTCAAAATGCGTGGTTTTTTATCAGCAATCTTACTTTCGGAATAATTATTTATCATAAATAATGTTATTCATTAAGTTTAGAAAGGAAACTGATGGTTTAAATGAAGGAAACAACGATCGATTTAACTAACGCGATTTAAATGCGGGTGCCGAACGCACCTGTCTGATGTTGAAAATAATCTTATTTTTGCTCAGTTTAGTTATGTTTTTAATTTTGAATAAAATCGACTAAATTATCCAGATTAGTATCGAATCGAAATAGAAACTGAGATGCTACTCGTTTAAAACAGGTTCGATATGCGGTATAATCCCACCAACCCAAACCCTACCTATTTAAGCATCTCAAACTCCTCCCTCCTTCATTTTCATCAGCCTCAACCCCTCCCTCTCTATCTCTAAAAACCCTACTTTCTCTCTCTACTTTCTCTCTACCTAACCCTCTCTTTCTACGATACATCTATCTTCCCTCACTGCTACAACCGGCTGTGGCCACCATGGCATGGGTCGTGGCTGCAGATGGTCCAAATGTGGTTGTTCAAGGGTGGTAGGCAGCAATTTGATTGGGATTTTTTTGAGGAGGGTGTCGGGTGAAGTTGTGGTAGTCGAGGGTTACGACCGGGAGTCCCGATAGTGATGGTTTCGGTGTGAGGGTTAATGGTTCGGGTGGTGGTGGAGGCTCGAGGAGAAGATGGCTCGCGCTAGTTGTGGTTGTTGTTGATCGTGATTGGGTGGTAGTTTGATGAGGGAGACGAGGACGACAGTAGGGATGGTGGTGTTGGTGTGACTGGGTCGTGTTTTTGTCGAGAAATGGTAATTTGTGGGATCAATGGTGCAGTTTATGTTTGGTGGTGGACTGGTTTTAGGTGACCTGAACAGTGGTGGTTTCAGACCCGGTTATGTTTTGATTTAGTTGACTAAAGGCCGATGGTGGCTGCTGTGGTTTGGTCTCCAGTCAGTCTCAGATCTGGTGTCAGTTCCGGATTTGGTTTTTTTGGATTTGTTTGGCTACTGGTCAGTTTTGAGGTCGTTGTCCTCGGTCAATGTTCGGTACGGATCTTGTGAAGCTTGGTCAAACGGGCCAGATCTGGTGAAGCAAGTCAACGCGTGGTTCGGGACGATGCCGGGTCGGTGCAGTCAATGCATAGATCGAGACACGCGCGTTTGCTTTCGGTATACAATGATTATGTTTTTATTATTTCGCGAAGTATAATATATAAATACGAACGATAAAAGTGAACTCGCGAAAAAGGGCCGATGTAATAGTAAACGAAAACTATAAATTGGACGGTTTATGTTTGTGTATAAAGCGAGACTTATAATATCAATATCGGACTAATATGTTAAACTATGTGTATACTTATATAAAATAACTGTAATTTATATAATAGTCGAAACGTATAAAGTCTCGTGAATTGGAAGTGCGGATAGATGAATTTGATGTCTTGTGTTTTGAAATTAATTTTTGGGAAATTATACACAACTTGTGTTGCCTGGTTCGTACGAAAACAGAGGAAACTCTACCGAAGTTTTATAAAATGCTAAGCGCAACGAAGCTAATATCGTTGTGTATGTTTTGTAAATGATTTTCCAAGTGCTCTAAGTAAAGGTATTATACAAATCGCGAAGTTATGACAAAAATTATTGGTGACAATAATAAGTAAATCCCGGACAATATTTTCAAAACAAACATATCGTTTTTACCAGGCATCAAGCATGACGAAGTTTCACATATTTTCGATAACTAAACACGTTTGTTGTAAAGACTTAAAGCTCATAAACGTTCGATTTACTTGGGAATTATTCTACAGAAATTTATGCTTTGATATTCTTAAAACACTCGAATTTGGGAAATAAAGTAACAATATTTATTGATCAGATTTAATAACAAAAATTGTATTTCCTCAAGTTATGTTTTCATAAAAATAATTATACAAGACAATTACATTTATCCGAATTACGAGACGAGTTACGACTCAAAATGTGTTATACGTTTCGTGGTATTAGTCTAGCATGGTTACACACGAATAGTAACAGGTGCGCAACTTGGGTACTATGTCGTGTATTAACACATGAATTAACATAAGTCACGATCGGTTTGTCGAGTTAAAACACTTAAGACTCGGGTTAGTACACACGAGTCTAGATAGTTGAATAAATTATCTTGTAACCGGAAAATAAGCTAGGCTTATATATGATAGACTTTTAAGGTGTCCTTTGTTGGTAATTATGGCACGAAGAAGTCGGTTAAAGCTTCGGGCTTTGTTTGCTAGCTAAGCAAGGAAATTAAGGTGAGTTTCACGGCCCCTTTTTACTGTTCTTGTTTTAGGGGAAAGATATGTTTTGTCAAATGTTTTTACATGTCAAAATCTTTTTAAATGTTAAAACGTGATAAGTGGCATGGTGAGTACTTGGGTTTGTTGTTTTACACCACTCGGGGTGAGTCCTCGCTACTGTAACCATTTACTCGTGTTTTGCATGTGGGTTGAAATCGAGAACCGAAAGAATATTTGGATAGCACTATTGGTGCCTGACAAGGCCCACCCCTAATCGATAGCGTCGATTATGCAACTGTGTATGCCAGCGGTGCACATATTTTGAATAACTTGTTATTTTATGAGAAACAACTACTGCTCGCGGGGCATTATTGTCTTGGTTTGGTTATGGGCTCAAGGGATTGCTCCTCATAGTTTATAGGAGTTAGCTATTCTTTACAAAGGTCACTACTTGTGTTTGTTCCGCACATGTTGTTGTTGTTAAAATGTTGTTATGGAACTAAAACATGTGAACTCACCAATATTTTATATATTAACGTATTTTTTTTAAACATATCCTTCAGGAAAATAAGTGTTGAATAGATATGTGGCTAGTATGGTGGAATTTGGGATGTCGGACACTTGTCGGGGGTTCATCTATATTTGCTCTTGGGTTGGGACATAGACGAAAAAACCCCATGTTGGAACTTTATGTTTGCTGTTTTGTGGAATGTTTGAAACAAGGTACTTTTTCGACATCTTAATAAAATGATCTTGTTAAATTAAATATAATTTGTGTTAATCATGACTTTGATATGCTTGCAAGCGTTGCGCCGCGTGCTTCCGCCATTGGCATGGTGTGACAGAAGTGTTATCAGAGCCAAGGTTATAGCGAACTAGTATTTTTGAAAATCTAGATTGTAACCGGTTTCATCTCGAAAACAAAACTTTTCAAAACTAAAACACAACACGATATAATTAGAAATGAATAAAAATTGTACATGGGTTGTATAAGGGAAAATTCCGCGCAACTAGCTATGTTTGTCAATATATGAAAAGTTAGGAAATAAGGATAGGAATGTTTATGTTCTGTAGAGATCCGATTTTCTAACTAGGGCTAGTTAATGCATATAAGTAGTATGGATATTTTGCCTGTAAGGATGTCGTGTCATACTTCACCTTTGTCCGCACTCTTGCATCGATCTTCGTTACCAGCAAGTAGGAAGGAGACTGTGGTTTACGATGAACTCACCTGCTTACCTGTGTATGGGATGATCGGAAGGACTAACCTCTATTGTGCTGATCGATGTCGCCATGTTGTTTATGTTGTGGAGACGAATCCATTCCAAGTCTTTTGTTGTTTGAATCCGTTGTTTCTAGATCAGGAAGCTCGGAACTAGCGGGCACCGAGATTACCTAGCAACGCGGATTATCATTACGGGTGCACACGTAATAATAATTTGGAGTGCACAGTAGCCTTGGTAGGCGCTAGGGCCGGAGTTGGTGATCATTCCTTGTCTTGTTTATTCATGTTCTATAGGTTTAGACGTAGCTTTTGATTGGCTAATGGGTTAAAAGGGAAGTCTTGCCGATATCCTTTGATCTCGATCCTAGCAAACCCAATGAGCTTTCTTCAACATTACCTCTAAGGTACGAACATGGAAGAGCTCGAACATCTGTTTATATGAATAATCTGACGTAAACCCCCACATCAGATAGTGACGGGAGGCGAAAGATTCCTTGTATAGGAGTTGAATGCCTTCGCCACAAAGTTCTTCCAAAGGAGCGGACGTATGAGGATGCGCTGTCTACCGAAGCGATGAATGTCTGGTACGATGCGTTGAATGTTATACCTGGAACCCAGTGAGAACCTAGGGTGCGCTCCCAAAAAACTAGAGTGTTTTGAGCACGCGACCCTGTGCAGATCTATTATGAGACTCGTGGCCCGTGTGCTGCTGAGTCCTTATTGTGAGTAACTCACTCTCGATCTAATACATACCCAAGTTGTCTTCGAGGGCCAGGTTTTCCTTCTCCAATTGGAGGAGATAATCAAACTTGCTGAGTTAAGAGGCTTGATTATCTTTATCCAGAAGTCTCGATAGCCCTCGCCTGAATCGATAGTGTTGGTTGTTCCTATGTAGTTGTGGACTGATTGCGAAATCATCTTGCCGTATCGCACATCTGCAAGTCATAGGGTTTTGCTAATTTTCGATGATGTCAAAAATTTCGGCCACTGATCACGATTGAGGCAGCGTTTGCCAGTGTTATGATGACGGTGTGTAGTAGAAAAGCAAGGCCCACCCTGCATTTGGCTATGGACTCACTCGGAAGTGAGTACGATTAACCCATGGGAAGCCACTGCTCGATGTATTGAGTGTTCACGTGTGGTTCAACACCCTTTGCCATAACGCTGGATTGTATTCCGGAAGATAATTTGGGGTAGACTTATCAGTGATGCTTATGTCATACTACTTTCTTGAGGTGTAGATGTCATCGTAAGACTCCTCTACCTGCATCCACCTGTTTGTTTTCGAGGATTATTGGTAGTCTCGCTTCAGTCGATGAACGCTCAAGAATGTTCGATGCATGTGCTGTGTCTGAATCCGTCATAAATCTAGGGGAGTGAAACCACACTTCAGGAATCGAAATCGTAGAGTGTGTGTTCAGTAATTGTTAAATGTCGCAAGATGCCTTATGCTGACATTAAAATCCCCTTGAAGCTCAAATGACTGACAACTGGGAATGGTCACGTTATTCTGTTAAATTCAATTTATCCATTGAATGATTATTCCATTGCTCTCGTTGCAATGTTGAATGTTAGCCACCGTCATCACGGCAATGAGAGTAGTTATATACTTGGGCGACAATTGATGCAAAGTGTTTTCCATCAACCCCCTAGATAACAAGACGTTGCGTCCCCTCGCCTCGGTGGTTTGTAAACTAAGGGTGCGAGATCCATTCGTTATGGACAACGTGACCTGCCTAATCTCTTGTCGTATTTAGATACTCTCACTGCGTGACATATTAGAAAGAAAGTCCATCGGCCTCGCTTAGGTGACTGAAAAGCACTTAATTAGATGATTGTCGATGCTTGTGCCATGAGAGCATGGAAGAAGACCCCAGTGAGAAGGACGACTCAGCTAATCCGTCAGAGTCGGTATCATTTTCAATTTATCATGGTGTCTCGATAAATCATGATCCTTCTACCTCTACTTGGTTTTATTCTCGTTGTGACTACTATCTTTGATATTAGGATGGATGTTGGTTGGTTTCTAGGTCCTATGGATACTATTTACCACACCTCTAATAACTACGACGAGTCTAAGGCTCCTGCCGAGACTATTTTTGCTGTTGCTTTTATTGTTCTATGGCTCAAACGAATCCTATTTCCGTTGCTAAGTATGTAGCTCTTGCTGAGTGTGTTGATGTTATTGTTTCTATGGCTCTTGTCGAGCTTGATGTTGCTATTATTTTTTAGGCTCCTGCTAAGGTTACTGTCATTGACGTAGACGTCTCTACAACCCTTGCCAAGCCGCTATGACCATGTCTGTGTCACTGTGGAGTTCATTGTTGTCAACTATATTTTCTTTGAGGCTTTTATTGAGCCCATCTTTATCATTCCTTGGGTTCCTGACCAGGCTAATATTGGCGATGGTTCTCGGGCTTGGGTTGAGTTTTTCGATGTTGTTGTTGCCATTATTCGAGTGACTAATATCAAGCCCACGGTCGTTCTCTCTATGAACAATATAGGGTTGATAAGTCAGCTAGATTATGTGGAACCCATCGTTACCATTTCTGTTATGATGACGGAAGCACTTGCTGATCCAACCACACCTACCAAAGAGCCTATGTAGTATAGGCTTGGGGCTGAGGATACGGATAAAGATTTCTGCCACCATAAGTGAGATGAAACACACCGGGATGCGTGCTCACCGTAACAGAGCTTCTTGTAGTTATGTATAGTGGATTAGCTAGGTTGCGTGTCATTCTGTTAATGTGAATTCATGTTGTAGTGTTACCCCTAGCGATTGTGCATTCTTGTAGCTGCAATGTCTTTCCATTTGCGGATCCATGTGATTGTGTTGTTGATGATGCATGTCTGTTGTTGTGTTGCTTGTGTTGCGGTGTTCACTTGTTGATGTGCTCCGCGGAGGTGTTGTTGTCGTTGCCGTGTTGTCCCTACTGTCGATGCTCCGTGGACGCATTTCTACAACTGTTGGATTGACTTGATGACATGATGACTTCTTGATTGTTTCACTCTTGGTTCCCTAGGGATGGAGACACCACCCCAACCTCTCATTGCTGTCAATGATTGGCTGATTCGATTGTATGGTGTTGACATTGATAACGTGGGATTTTTATACCTAACGGACTTTCCAGTAGTCATACTAAGACACTCTATTCTTAGTGTTAGCACGTGTATCTCCCTAAAGTCCGAATCTCATGGTCGTTTGAGTAAATGACTGAATCATGTGTTGACCTCTTTGTATGCTCACGCATTTCGTGAGTGTTACCTCTTCAAAATCTAAGGCATTATGGACGCCATGTCTAGCCTTAACCTATTAGTTATACTCGGGACGACTAATGATCGGTTATGCAAATCAATGTCGGTAAAAATCCCGTGATCCACACATAATGGGGCAAGGCTCGTCTTTGTGATAAGGGATTTCAAATGCACCACGAACTCCGAAGGTATCAAGTGATTGTCAGCAATATTATGACCTATACCTTTGGGACTAGCAAGAGTTGAAAGACTTAACTCATTTATTGCTCGTCCCACTGGGTTCGTTTGACATCATACTTGCCGACGTGTCGTGCTGATGAGTACAGAAATACCAGTGTGGAACCACCCACGATGTGTGCATTGGTGGAGTCCGTGGTACCTGATTTCGGAGATTCTCATGATACCCTGAGTTCTGAAAGGCATATAAACATGTCTACTCTGTAAGGGTGCTACCCTACCGTTTTGAGATGGTCGATCAACTCAGCCTTTCGATTAATGTTGTTATTCCTCAGATGGTATGTCCATCTTGTCTTGGCATTGTTGCTTCTGTTCTTGGAATAGTGAAACCATTTCTACCTTGGGTCGATACTAGTGTTCCCAGTTATCCTTTTGTAGACTTGCTCGTGCTAGAGAAAAATCCCCTGTCCTTGAAAGACACGGTTGGAGACACCATTATAATTTGAGCTGTCACGTCAGTATGGTTAGTACCTGATTACCCAAGATGAGCTCGGAAGCTTACATATTGCACCAATATGTGTGACTACCTGAGTCGTTGAATAGGATGACCTATGGGAAGGCTCCAGATTATTGCTTGTTGTGCGATCTCGATCATTGGTTGTTTTAAGTAACGACTTTTGCGCATGAAGCCGTCAAGCCCCGAAGGTAAATTATTTGCCAAGTGCATTCATCTATGACTTGATTGCACCTATTACCTCGAAATATTCCGTAAAGATGGAATCTTCGGCGAGTTGAGGGTTCTGGTCTCATGACTCCTTTCACTTATATCCCTACATAGGATCTGATAGTCAATTCGAGGGCGAGTGGCTTGTGTTGTTCTGAAATGAAATACTAGGTTGCTAATGTCGATAGGACAACCGGTGCCCGTGTGGCACATATAGCAGGATAGGTACTGGATACCCATGTTTTGGGGTAACTACTGGTGTCTTGTATGCTCGTATCGGTGGAGACCAACGTGTCGATATGTTGTTGAAACCTTATCCTATGTTCGATGCGGCAACCGTTTCATGATATTTCATATACATCATTCCCGTGTTGACCATTGTGATGGGGTGATGTGAGCCTCTGGTCTTTGTGTTTGAGTCGGCTTGTAATTCTCAAGGATTGTGGAACTATACGACTGGTGTGTCGGATATGCACTGTAACTGTTTGGGGAACTGAAGGGTGAAAGTGACGCAAAAGCTTTCGATCTCTATCAGTCCATACTAGGCGCCCTAGTACCATTAACCACAATTACTCATGTGAAAGGTTGTAAGTCAGTACATAGAGGATTCCTGTCCATGTGAGGACACAGTAATAACGTCCGCTACTACGAGCAACCTTGAGTGCCCTCGAGAATGTCGACTGCACTGTGATCCGGTAAGATCACCCATTTTTGTAAGTCGAATAAGCGAATCTTGTTATCATGTCACCTGAGGCATCCTATGGCTGTGATGTGACATGGACAATGATTGATCACCATTTGGAACCCTCTCATCCCTTTCTCAATTGTAGTTACAATATGAGGCATATGGATAGCCACCCATACTCTCGGAGAGTCGTGGCTAGTCACTAAATGCCAACTTCTATAATATCGGATTGTAGTAGTCATCCTACCTCGGGGTTCGCCTAACCTTGAACGCAAGCCTGGGATACTCAATCTAATATGAGGATGGCTTGTCATTCTCGAACAAACGAATTGAACGTTCTTGATAGAAGTGTCCCGCGTGACATGATTGATGTATGTGGCACATCGAATTCATGTGCTTCATCGTCAGAATTTCCTATGTGACAAGAATTATCACCCCAACGTTCTGGCTGTGCTGCTAAAGCCTTTGGAGGGCATACGTGTACATCTCTAGTACATTGAATGATAGACGGAGATGGACATATAATATGGTTTGAGTGATTTGGGAGATGACCAATAAATCTTGTAGATTTAAGGCTGATTGAATGAGCTATGAAGCCGATCAGGAAGTTATACTAACCAGGCGCTAGCCGTTGGGATTTCGATTCGCTGATACGGCTCTACTCGGAGTTGTACCTTGAAACGGTGTTGATAAGCATAGAAATTGTATTGGACCAAATTCTTGGTACTCCAGTGGCACAGAGATATCGGTCAAAATTTGTCTCGTGATGAATAAGCTCGAACTATCGCAAGAGCTTAGTGGAACTCTTGATGAATCCTGCAAGTCTAGTCTGAGGAAGCATAGTCAATTCCTCGACCGACGTGATCCAGGTTGACGCTAAGCTCTACTATTTCGGGAAAACTGATAGATGTGTCAGATTGGGAATTCCAAGAGCTTGGTTGTAGCTAGATCATGGTATTACGTTTGTTAGAACGTTGAGCGTGAACCTAGGTTCACTTAGAAAGGAGGAGATCGCGTGAAGTCGCAAACATCCCGCCCTGTTCAAGTATACTAATGTGACAGACGACTTGAACTGAATTCCAGGACAAAATTCTCTTAACGGGGGGAGAATGTGATAACCGACAAATTCCGTACAATGTTTAACGCAATCTTAATTGTGCTTTTGGAGTAATTAACCTAGTTTAAGGATAATTTGGATTAATAGAGCCATTATGAGTCCTACGATATCCTTCTCGAAGTTCGTGGACGCCCTGAATTCTTTAAAGAAAGGCTTTGTGTATTTAACGTTAACGAACTGGCATCAGTGAAAATTTGTCAAAGTGGACTAGCATAAGACCATTATATGTAAATACGACACGTATTTGGTATTGGAGCGACCGAATGTGAAATCGGCGCGGTAAATGGCCAAAAACGCAACGTTTTGGAAACGCGAAAAGTAACTAACGCGAGAAACGGACGTCAAAATGCGTGGTTTTTATCCGCAATCTTAATTTTGGAATAATTGTTTATCATAAATAATGTTATTCATTAAGTTTCGAAAGGAAACAGATGGTTTAAATGAAGGAAACAGCGGTCGATTTAATTAATGCGATTTAAACGCGTGTGCCGAACGCACCTGTCTGATGTTGAAAATAATCTTATTTTTGCACAGTTTAGTTATGTTTTTAATTTTGAATAAAACCAACTAAATTATCCAGATTAGTATCGAATCGAAATAGAAACCGAGATGCTACTCGTTTAAAACAGGTTCGCTATGCGGTATACTCTCACCAACCCAAACCCTTCCTATTTAAGCATCTCTATCTCCTCCCTCCTTCATTTTCATCAGCCGGAACCCCTCCCTCACTCTCTCTAAAAACCCTAACTTTCTCTCTCTTCTCTCTCTCTCTCTCTCTCTACCTAACCCTCTCTTTCCACGATATATCTATCTTCCCTCACTGCTGCAACCGGCTGTGGCCACCATGGCATGGGCCGTGGCTGCAGATGGTCCAAAGGTGGTTGTTCAAGGGTGGTAGGCAGCAGTTTGGTTGGGATTTTTGTGAGGAGGGTGTCAGGTGAAGTTGTGGTGGTCGAGGGTTACGACTAGGAGTCCCGATTGTGGTGCTTTCGGTCTGAGGGTTAATGGTTTGTGTGGTGGTAGAGGCTCGAGGAGAAGATGGCTCACGCTGGTTGTAGTTGTTGATCGTGATTGGGTGGTGGTTTTATGAGGGAGACGAGGACGACAGTAGGGATGGTAGGTGTTGGTGTGACTGGGTCGGGTTTTGGTCGAGAAATGGTTGTTTGTGGGATCGATGGCGCTGGTTATGTTTGGTGGTGGACCAGTTTTAGGTGACTTGGATAGTGGTGGTTTCAGACCCGGTTATGTTTTGGTTAAGACGGTGGTTCAGATGTGGTGGTTCACTATAGTAGGGATGAGCTTGGGACGGTATCGGTACTGAACCGATACCGATCCCGAAATACCGATACTGAAAAGTCCAAAAAACCAATACCGATACCGATACTGAACACATACGGTACGATACAGTATCGGTTCAGTACCGGTATGGTATCGGTATTTTGCCTTAAAATAGCTATACCATACCGATCCCGTACCGATACCGATAATACCGAAACCGAAAATCCATAAATATGGGTACCGATACCGATCCTGAAACCCCTCGGTTCAGTATCGGTTCGGTATGGGATCGGGATCGGGACGGGACGGGATCAATATTTGGCCTCGTATGATCATCCCTACACTAGAGGCCGATGGTGGCTGTTGTGGTTTGGTCTCGGATCAGTCTCAGATCTGGTTCGGTTTTGGTTTTGGTTTTAGGATTTGGTTAGCTACTGGTATGTTTCGATTTTGTTCGGGTCCTCGGTTAGTGTTCGGTACGGATCTTGTGAAGCTCGGTCAGAATCTGGTCAAACCTAGGCCCGATCAACTCTAGTTAACCCGGTCAAACTGGTCAGATCTGGTGAAGCCAGTCAACGCGTGGTTCGCGACGATGCCGGGTCGGTGCAGTCAATGAATAGATCGAGACACGCGCGTTTGCTTTCGGTATACAATGATTATGTTTTTATTATTTCGCAGAGTATAATATATAAATACGAACGAGTAAAGTGAACTTGCGAAAACGGACTGATATAATAGTTAACGAAAACTATAAATCGGACAGTTTGTGTTTGTGTATAAAGCGTGACTTATAATATAAATATCGAACTAATATGTTAAACTATATGTATATTTATATAAAATAACTGTAATTTATATAATTGTCCAAACGTATAAAGTCTCGTGAATTGGAAGTGCGGATAGATGAATTTGATGTCTTGTGTTTTGAAATTGATTTTTGGGAAATTATAGACAACTTCTGTTGCACGGTTTGTACGAAAACAGAGGAAACTCGGCCAAAATTTTATAAAATCCTAAGCGCAACGAAGCTAATATCGTTGTGTGTGTTTTGTAATAGATTTTCCAAGTGCTCTAAGTAAAGGTATTATACAAATCATGAAGTTACGACAAAAATTATTGGTGACAATAATAGGTAAATCCCAGACAATATTTTCAAAATAAACATATTGTTTTTACCAGGTGTCAAGCATGACGAGGTTTCTAATATTTTTGATAACTAAACAAGTTTGTTGTATAGACTTAAAGCTCATAAACGTTCGATTTATTTGGGAATTATTCTACGGAAATTTATGCTTTGATATTCTTAAAACACTCAGATTTGGGAAATAAAGTAACAATATTTATTGATTGGATTTAATAACAAAAATTGTATTTCCTCAAGGTATGTTTTCCTAAAATTAATTATACAAGACAATTACATTTATCCGAATTACAAGACGAGTTACGACTCAGAATGTGTTATACGTTTCGTGGTATTAATCCAGTGTGGGTACACACGTATAGTACCAAGTGCGCAACTTGGGTATTATGTTGTGTATTAACACATGAATTAAGATAAGTCACGATCAGTTCGTCGAGTTAAAACACTTAAGTCTCGAGGTAGTACACATGAGTCTAGATAGTTGAATAAACTATCTTGTAGCCGGAAAATAAGCTAGGCTTATATATGATAGACTTTTAAGGTGTCCTTTGTTGGTAATTAGGGCACGAAGAAGTCGGTCAAAGTTTTGGGCTTTGTTTGCTAGCTAAGCAAGGAAATTAAGGTGAGTTTCACGACCCCTTTTTACTGTTCTTCTTTTGGGGGAAAGATATTTTTTTCAGATGTTTTTTCATGTCAAAATGTTTTTAAATGTTAAAACGTGATAAGTGGCATGGTGAGTCTAACAAGGCCCACCCCTAATCGATAGCGTCGATTATGCAACTGTGTATGCCAGGGGTGCACGTATTCTGAATTAAGTTGTTATTTTCCGAGAAACAACTACTGCTCGTGGGGCATTATTGTCTTGGTTTGGTTATTGGCTCAAGGGATTGCTCGTCACAGTTTGTAGGAGTTAGCTACTCTTTACAAAGGTCACTACTTGTGTTTGTTCCGCACATGTTGTTGCTGTTAAAATGTTGTTATGGAACTAAAACCTGTGAACTCACCAATATTTTATATATTGACGTCTTTTTTTTAAACATATCTTTCAGGTAAATAAGTGCTTAATAGATATGCGGCTAGTGCGGTGGAATTTGGGATGTCGGACACTTATCGGGGGTTCATCTATATTTACCCTTGGGTTGGGACATAGACAAAAACACCCCATGTTGGAACTTTATGTTTGTTGTTTTGTGGAATGTTTGAATCAAGGTACTTTTTCGACATCTTAATAAAATGATCTTTTCAAATTAAATATGGTTTGTGTTAATCTTGAATTTGATATGCTTTCGAGCGTTGGGCCACGTGTTTCCGCCATTGGTGTGGTGTGACATTGATTGTTTATGTAGGTTGGCCATTAGTCGATTCTAGGGAAAGATCATGGACACATTAGGAAGTTCTAGTTGTATTGGAAAGCAATGTGGAATGTCTAAGCTCCATGTTGGTGTTTCATCTAGATTTGAGTGTGTAGTGGATAAGATTGGTGAGTAGTTTGTGAGTGTGTGTATGTATGCGATTGTATGTATGTAGGTATAGGTGAATTGTTTTACAAAATACAAGCATGTATGTGTAACCGTGTGTGTGTGTGTATATATATATATATATATATAAATATATATGATGTGTGTGCGCCTTGTGTAAGCTAGGAAATGTCCAAAATCAAACACGCGTCTCTTTTCTTGGGAATGCATGGGCCGAAAACATTGGGAAAGAAAACTTGAATGTTTTGGTTAGCCAACTTATGGAAGTTGAGGATATAGTGTGGCTCATGTTCCATTCTAAGTAATAAGCTTTGTTTTGGGGTTTGGATTATGTTTAAATACACCCTTTCTTTTTACCTCTTATGAGGCTTAAACTTCCAACCTCACCTTTGAGATCCCAACATCTTTAATAAAACAAACATAATTTAACAAACATAACTGGAATAATAATATATAAAAAAAACAAGTTACTCTCTGATTTCATAATATAGACTTTGTATTAGGTCATTAAATTACCCTATACACCACTATATATTCTCTCTTATTTCAATTAAATAATATTTTTTATACATTTATCATTACATTTTCTCTCTTTCACTCATAACAATTTTCAAAAAATATAAATAAATTTTGTTAGGTGAACAATAGCTTTTCAAATATACAGATGATCAATAACATTTTCTCTAACCTCTACCCACAACCCCTCAAACCCAATTTTTAAAATTTAAAGAACCCACTCACAAAATATGATGAATGGGATGTGAGTGATCTAATCACCATCTTGTTGCCATACTTTTTGCGAAAGGGTTCGAGTATTATCACCACAGCCTTTGCCTAGGACCCGCTTCCATTAATATCGCCTTCCATCGAGTCCCACATCATTGACCAAACTTGGAGCGGCAAGATGTGGCCAAATTAAAGCAGTAAAAGGAATCATAAAAAACCACATACCTCACAGGCGTATTCTAAATCGCATAAAAATCATATATCAAAAGTAGATTTCGAGCACAAAATATTTTTGGTCTAAACAATAAAAAGAAAGATTTGTCTAAAACCAGTATAAAAAAACGAAAAAAATGGTCCGAAACGATCATATTGTCCTTCCTATATGCATCATAAGAAATGCGGACGTGTATTATTTTTCACAACCTTTATTTCTTTGTATCCGAAACATTCCAGGCCCACCCGCAACTCAGATCTTAGATTATTTCAAACATTCGTTGGAATGTTGGATGCTAACTTCTCAGTTCTCACCAAGTATGATTGCCAGCTCCAAATGTAGTCATATGTAGTGGCGAATTTTGACACGAAATTTTGGGGGGTCGGAAGTCATCGGGGGATCGGAAGTCACTAGTTCCGGGGGGTCGAAAACCAGTTTCGGAGGGTTGAAACCTTATATACCAAAAAATTTCTATACGAAAACTATATAATCGAAACTTCTGAGCGAAAATTCGGGGGTCGACCGCCCCTCCCCGCCCTTTAAAAGGATCGCCACTGGTCATATGTTATACAAGTTCTCAATTTGAATAATTTGGGGAAAAAAAAAGTGGGCAATATAAGAGGCCAAGTCAAATATACCAGAAGTAGAACCAACTATCTTCAGTACACTAAACTAATTTTTTATAATATATTAAGGTAACTAGTTTTTATCCCGGGAGCGTCCCGGGTTAAAATATCTAATATGACATAATAAATATATATATATTATTATTATTATTATTATTATTATTATTATTATTTTAAGCAAATCTCTGTCATAAGTTATCATATTCAAATATAAAAAAAACGAATCTCTGCGTTGGGGTATAAATCTAGTGCCATTACAAATGAATTCGGAAGTTTGTAATCGATCATTCTAAAAATAACTAACATGAAATAAGAAAAAAAAAAGTTAATTATTGAAATATCAAACGCATTAGTCTACGGGTTATGTGATGCGTTAAAAAATTCATGGGTATATGATCGGGTATGTAGTTCGGGTATTTGAGTATGTTGTTTCGGGTAATCGGGTCGGGTATCACCTAATCCCAGACCCGACCCAAACCCACAATTTTTTTTAAACTAATCCCAAACCCGACACAATACCTGTCGGGTTACAAAAAATAGTCATTTTTTTTCTCCGATTTTTATATAACACTATGGTACTCGTTGGAAAGATAATAAAACGCTCGTTAATTTGGTGTAATTTTTTCTTTAAAAAAACTCGTATATAAAAGATATTAACGTTTAAAAGTTATGGGAGGAAACACGAGAGATAAAATAATAAAGGTTTAATATTTAGATTTGGTAGATTAGGTATTTAATAGATTAGGTTAAATTATATTTATTTCTTTTTTTTAATTGGTTTAGGGTTGCCACATCACATCCTATGTGGCATCTTTCAAAGGAGAGATTGCATAAAAGCATGACATGTAGGATTAATCCCTTTGCAATATATATATATATATATATATATATATATATATATATATATATAGGGGAAAGGGAAAAGAGAAACCCTCTAAAACGAAAAAACTCCCGAAAACCTAACTAGTGGTTCTCATTAATCCACATCACTATGCTTTCTTTTGGAGGGAAAGGGTATATTAGACTTTTGGCTTTGGTTGGATTATCTATGCTATGACACCTGATTTGTACCAAAAAGTGTAGATCATTATTATTTACTTTCCCCATATACCTTCCCCCCCCCCCCCCCTTTCCACTCTCAATAATATACACCAACACCAATGTCTTCTTCTGGGCCGTCTTCTTCCTCTTATTAACTTCACTGAAACCTCAATAACATCACTTAAAGTTCTTCCTGCCTCATTAACTCTTTCATGCGATGGAATCGAATCCTCAAATCAATCCACATTCAATGATCGTGGATTCTGTGAACAACCATGCACCGTCTGATTTTGTATCAGAAACAGAGCATGATAGTGGTGATACTGGATCTCAAGGTTTGTACATGATTTTTTTAACGCCGATGATATAATATTGCCTAGTATGTTATAGTACTGTTACAGTTCTTGAAATCGTCTGCTCATGATCATAGGGTTTTATATATTTTAGAAAGTAGCAGGGTTTTATATATTTTAGAAAGTAGCATTTTTTTGGTTGTTCATGTTTATAGTGTTGTCATAGTTATAGTGATGTAGTTATAGTTGTCTCAAAGTTTCCAATATTTTTTCTTAACAGGGTTACATAGTGTTAGGATGTTTTTTACTGGTTTTACTAGTACCATCATCTAAGGGTTTGTAATTTTTTTGTTTTAGTGTGGTTTGTAATGTTTTATATTTTTTTGTTGTTTACAGACCTTAATGCTGGTTCCTCATCTGGGTCTTCATCTTTGTTGAGGAATGTTGATGGATGGGAGCCTGTTGATGGAAATCAAATAGGAGGAAATAAAGAGATATATGCAGGTGTTGAGTTTGGTAAGCAACTTTTGCCAAACATGGACTTTACTACTAGTGGTTGTGGTGGTGATAGTAGTGTGTGGTTTAAGCTATTTTTGGCCAAAGCAGAAATTTTTTAAATTATGGACAGAATCTACATTATATATGTTACATGTGTTACATAGAAGCTGTTTTGGTGTAGCAAATTTTTTATCTGAATATATATATATATATATTTTTATAGCTTTTTTTGTGTCTTATATACTTTAGGTACAACATGCTTTATGTTAAAAAATAGACTTATAACGTATGTAACACATACTTTCATAAACTATAGTAATCTATCATGATCAACCATAAGGGGACTATAAATATAGAAATCTAAGATGTTTTTTATTTAACAGGTGAAAATGAAGACATTGAGCCGTACTATGTTATTGCAACCCCGAACGCCACCCAATTCTGGATCCCCAATGTTAGCCCCCGGTATTTGCCTGCTATTGGTCAGACTTTCCCGACGTTTGAGGCTGCAATGTCCATGTATAAAGAATATGCCCAGCATGCCGGTTTTTCAGTTAAGAAGGGACAAACCAAGGTTTGGATGGGGGAACCTACACATAAGTACATGCGTTGTTGCAAATATGGTAAACCTCAGGTTAACAAAACCTTTGACACTTTAGATGAATCTTCTGTTAAACCCCGTAAAACTTCGTTCAGCCTTTCGAACTGCCAAGCCCATGTGTTAGTGTCAATCACTTGTGGAGGTTCGTTGTTTAAAGTCATTCGTTTAAACGATGTTCATAACCATCAGCTGTGGGATAAAGATAACATTGACCTTAGTAAGATTTCTCGTAAACTTTCTTTCTCAACTAAACAATTCATTCATAACATGTCTCTTAATCGAGTTGGACCTGTGAAAGCTCATCGGTACTTAGTGTCTCTTAAAGGTGGTCACCATAATGTGCATGGAACTGCTTCTGATTTCAAGAACTTTAGTAAGGAGCTTCGAATTTTTATTGGCGAGAGGGACTCGTCTTTATTCCTTGACCGCTTGCGTGATCGACTTGAAAACTTGCCAGACTTTTTTTATGACTTTGTGGTGCACGATGGTAAACTGCATTATGTTTTTTGGGCGGATGAAATTTCAAAATTGAACTATAAGGCCTTCGGTGATGTTGTGGCGTTTGATGTAACATACAACACAAACAAGTAAGTTACTTTAACGTGCGTTACAGGTTTTATGTGTTTGCATTTTTTACTGCTTAACATACGTAAATAACATGCATCTGTTCATATAATGTGCAGGTACAACATGATATTTGTCCCTTTCACTGGTGTGGACCACCACAAGCAGCGTGTGACTTTTGGTGCAGGATTGATAATTAATGAAACCATAGATTCGTACGTTTGGTTGCTTGAATGTTTTTTAAAAGCTCATGGTTCACAGCCCAGGCTAGTGTTGACTGACCAAGACCCGTCGATGATGCAGGCTGTACCACAAGTGTTCAGCGAGGCTCGCCACAGGCTATGTATGTGGCATATAATGAAAAAACAACCCAACAAGGTAATGTTATGTAGGCACGTACTTATGTGTATTATGTTATGGTATAGTTAGATCCTAACGCACATGTTAAAGATGTCTTACCTTTATTTATGCTTCTGCACCTAGGTTGCTATTGATGTTTTAGCCAACACTGAATTCCAGTCCTGCATTCACAAATTGGTGTGGAACATTTTCATAAAACCTTCAACATTTGAATCTCGATGGAATGCGCTGCTAGAGACATTTAGTCTTGAGGAAAACCAGTGGTTGAGCGATATGTTTGCAATCAAGGAACTGTGGGTGCCGGCGTACTTCAGGGAGATTCCAATGTCATGCTTGATGAAAACAACATCCAGAAGTGAAAGTTCCAACAGTGCATTCAAAGTCAATTCCACTGGTGCCCACACACTTGTTCAGTTCATGTTATGTTTTGAATCCCATCTCGATAGCCAACGTTACCGTCAGCGTGTTGCCAAGTACAAAACCTCATCGATGGTTTTTTATGGGTCTACGGACTTAGCCATTGAGCAGCATGCGTTTAGTCTGTATACCAATAATGTGTTCCAGTAAGTTAAGAAGGAGATTGTGAAGGGGAAGTTTTCGTGCTACATATCGAATGTTGATGAAAAGGACAACATGCCTACCGTCTTTTCAGTCACCCAACTCGACAAGCATTGTGATGTTACCAATGTTTAACAGGTACCCATTTTTTCAACTTCCTGTGTTTTAGTTTTTTCTGTTAGAAACTACTAATTTTATTGTTATAAATGTTTTAAAAAATTCTGTTACCTGTGTAACAAGTTAGTTGTACCACACCAGTTCAGGGTTTTTTACTTTTAATATGGTCACCATTGTTATCTTTTTCTTCCCTAATTACTATGTTTTAACACTTGTCATGTACCCATTTTTTCAACTTCTTTGTCTTTTAGGGTTTTCTGTTAAAAAAATGCTGCTACATGTGTAACAAGTTACTTGTACCACACCAATCAGGGGTATTGGCCCTTGTAGTGTAGCCAATGAGATTTAGGCTGAATATTAATGCTAGACATAATAAATCCTCCTGTTACATGTGTAACAAGTTAATTGTACCAAACACCATATATGGTATTTGACTGTTTTGTACTTCTGGTTATTTAGTTTTTCTCTGTCAAAACTCCTTGAAGTTTCTTATAACTGCTAGAAATGTTGCTACATGTGTAACAAGTTAGTTGTGCCCATTTTTTCAACTTCCTGTGTTTTAGTTTTTTCTGTTAGAAACTACTAATATTATTGTTATAAATGTTTTAAAAAATTCTGTTACCTGTGTAACAAGTTAGTTGTACCACACCAGTTCAGGATATTGGACTTTTAATATGGTCACCATTGTTATCTTTTTCTGCCCTAATTACTATGTTTTAACACTTGTCATGTACCCATTTTTTCAACTTCTTTGTCTTTTAGGGTTTTCTGTTAAAAAAATGTTGCTACATGTGTAACAAGTTACTTGTACCACACCAATCAGGGGTATTGGCCCTTGTAGTCTAGCCAATGTGATTTAGGCTGAATATTAATGCTAGACATAATAAATCCTCCTGTTATATGTGTAAAAAGTTAATTGTACCTAACACCATATATGGTATTTGACTATTTTGTACTTCTGGTTATTTAGTTTTACTCTGTCAAAACTCCCTGAAGTTTCTTATAACAGCTAGAAATTTTGCTACATGTGTAACAAGTTAGTTGTGCCCATTTATTCAACTTCCTATGTTTTAGTTTTTTCTGTTAGAAACTACTAATATTATTGTTATAAATGTTTTAAAAAATTCTGTTACCTGTGTAACAAGTTAGTTGTACCACACCAGTTCAGGGTATTGGACTTTTAATATGGTCACCATTGTTATCTTTTTCTGCCCTAATTACTATGTTTTAACACTTGTCATGTACCCATTTTTTCAACTTCTTTGTCTTTTAGGGTTTTCTGTTAAAAAAATGTTGCTACATGTGTAACAAGTTACTTGTACCACAACAATCAGGGGTATTGGCCCTTGTAGTGTAGCCATTGTGATTTAGGCTGAATATTAATGCTAGACATAATAAACCCTCCTCTTACATGTGTAACAAGTTAATTGTACCAAACACCATATATGGTATTTTACTGTTTTGTACTTTTGGTTATTTAGTTTTTCTCTGTCAAAACTCCCTGAAGTTTCTTATAACTGCTAGAAATTTTGCTACATGTGTAACAAGTTAGTTGTGCCAATATACTTTGTCAGTGTACAGTATTTGCATGACTTTGGATTACACAGCCGTTATAATTATGTACTTTTAATACTTGTTGCATTCCTTAGGTCTTACCATTTCTACAATGATGCAGGTGCGGTTTGATAGCATTGATTCAACGGCTGAATGCTCATGCCGAGGTTTTACGCGTCTTGGTACCTTTGCCGCCATGTCTTTGCAGTTTACATGATTAAGAAAGTTGACCGCATCCCGCAGCAATATGTGGTCGACAGGTGGTTACGTGATATTCTACCCAAGAAAGTGTTCTCCATTTCTGGCCGTTACGGTGTTGACACTCATCCAGGTTCTCTGTTGAGGAATGAGGTACTTGAACTTGTAACTGAATGTGTAGATGTTGCCAAAACTGATGAAACCGCGCTGGCAGACTTGGTTGAGCAGCTCAAATCTATCAAACTGCACTTGTTATCCAGGGAACCGATTTCTGTTATTCCGGATCAACCGTCTCCAACGGACGTGGAAGAAATTATTGGCCAATCGGCTGATACTGATGTGGCACGCAACAAGGGTTGTGGGAAAACTCGAAGAATCTCTGGTGCTAGTGAGAAGGGCAACCCAAAGCGTCCGAAAATGCCTAAGGCCCCACGCTTATGCAACAACTGCCACCAATATGTCACGGATCATGATGCAAGGAATTGTGAGAAGGTTGTTGCGATGAAAAGGGCCAAGGAGGAGGCGGCACAAGCCCGGAAAGCCTAAAGCAAGTTGATGGCAATTAATGGGGCAGCATTACTAATCCCTGCTTTTTGAACCATGTTGGACACTGGTAACAGTTAGAAGCACATGCAGTCCCTTTGTTGTTACGTGTGTAACATGGTTGCCACATTTTGATGTGTTTGTTGTTCCCCAGCTACTTCTATTTTTTTTTTGGTACAACTAGTTTTATGTATAATGTTCACCCACTAGACATGCTTTTTTGTGGTTTGTAATATATAATGTGGTGTGTTTTAGGATCTATGTTCTGTCTTTTACATTATTGGTAACAGGGGCCCCATTGGTAACATACGCAACAAAAAAGTAGTTGGGGCAATCTGATTATTATATTATATCCCCATATTACATATCATTTTTTTGTGGGCCCATGGACAGGACACATGGGTATGTGTTGTAGATTTGGTACGGAAGATAACCTCCCAAAATCTAATAAAATATGTACTTGACAAAGTAACAAATGAAGAGAATAAAATATAAATTTAACACTCCCTATCACCCAACAACTTTATGACATGTTGATTTGACATAAAGCAAAGTCTACCACTATACCATTAAACAAAAATTAAATTATCACCAACCACCCAACCACCTATCCTTGAACTTAGTTTTTATACCACATTTTGGTTAAATAGACTAAAGTTCCATCCCATAATAATAGTGTTCCTAACTTACCAAAAGAAACACTTTCTGCAAATGGAAAGCCCTTCAAACCCTCATGCAGCCAAGCGCCAGAAGACAAAAAGTGAAGAGGAGGTCACTTCAAAAGTAACTGATTTTTGGGCGTTACTGGAGCGTACCGAACACCAAGCCATTCATGGTTGGAAGAATGTTACTGATACCAACGAGACCACACTACCGAACAAAGGCGTCGACACCCCAATGATGGAAGACGGTAATAGTACACAGGCGACGTCGAGCGATGCACAGATGGAAGTTGATGGAGGGGTGTCAGTTGGCACTGCGTACTCGGTAACCAAAGAGGATGTACCAATATCGGTCGTTGCATGTCCAGGTGTTGAGTATGATCACGAGTATTGCGGTTGTCCATTGTGTCCAAATTCACCAAATACCCTCGCCAGGTGGGCAAGCTATAACCCTTGGGAAGACGAGGACAGCGAAATGTCGGAGCTGAGCTTGGAAGCACAGTATGGATCATTCTCGCCATAATGGCTGCAACTTACGATGGTTATACTTTTGTTGATTAACTTGTTTTGCCAGGTAGTCGTACTTTTGTTATGTGTTGTTGTCTAAGCCTTAACCTCATTAATGGTTGTCTATGTAGTTTTTTATTATCATGGGTTTGTTTAAGACTAGTATGGTATGTCACACTCTGACCATGTAGCTATCTGTTATGTATGTAACAGATTTGTTAAGTAGTAAAATAACATATTAACCCTCTCTTATGTAGTATCCTATAACTCACTATCAACAACACTCAGAATACCTTACTACCTTACCTTTTTAAACGATATTAACATATGTAACACTCTTACATAACATATGCTAAAAACACTTTAACATATGCAACAGAATAATATTATAAGCGACGCAGTTAGGCGTTCAACAGGTGACCATACTAGTTAAGTTATGTTATAGAACCCAGCAGTATGTTAGGTGTATTATCACCGAAAAAACAGTTTAAAACACTACATAATTGACATACACAGTTGAACAACCCCCCCTTCACGAACGTTCCTCCTTACTTCAAATGTGCCCTAGCTTCCACCTCACCCTTCTTTGTGTTAACCGTTGAACGCAAAATATGTAAATATGTGTTGTGTACTTGGACCGTAGCTTGTTGATCTCCCCTTCTTTAGTGCGCCAATGTTTACTGAAATTGCATTCAAATGGTACATGAAGCCCCATGAATCTCTCCATGTGTCTCATTAGGAAGACCCCACAATCCGTGGCATTACCAGCCGTTCCCCACTCTATATCCAACCTATGTATCTCTGCTGTAACACCCCAACCGATGGCGGAAACATCGAGGTGTCACGTATGAATGATTGTTCAGTAGCTCATGGTAATACATATGTTTAAATAATCATTTATTCCATTACAATATTGAGTTACATTAAAGTCTTGAATGGAATCTAATACGTCAAACAAACAACGAAACTTCAAATAACTCCTCATGCTAGCTCTAGACTTCAAGCATCAATATTTCCTGTTGAGTTTGGAAAAATGGGGGGGTCAACTAGAAGTTGGTGAGAATACATAAGCCATGTCAAGCAAATAGTTTAAGTATAAAAGTTTAGCAATTCATATGTCTATCGTAAGTTTAAGTCTACATGAATAAACATGATATGTTGAATCGACATAATCAAACCTCCGACTAGTTTAGGTCCATCCCGTCATCCACGGTTCACCTTAATAATATGTTGGAACGATAACAATCACCCACGCTACCTATGTAGGAGGTACACGTATCCGGGTGGGATTGTCAATCCAATAGATCTATTATTGAGTATCGCCGGCTTGGCCATAGCTAATGATTATGTAATGTTGAAACTCGTTGAAACTGTTGTTGTCTAAATCATGAGGCATTAAAGTTTACAACTAGACATGCATGTAGAATTGCTTAAGTATATTGTTGCAGGTATGAAGAATTGCATAAACATGGTTACGTAAACTCACCTTAGCAAAAGTATTAAGTCTCGAGAAATAGAATATGTGTAGCCCCAAAGTTGCCAATTACAAGAGCTTTATAATCAAAGCTTCAATTGTAGAAGTAATATACTATACAAGAAAGGTATGAGGGAAAGTTTAATCGGATTGAAACAATCGATTTAGAGGTGCAAAGTATAATGGGTCATAGGTGGGTTTTTATACTAGTTTTGGATTCAATTAGCCATTAAAATTGGTCAACACCATAAAGTAAGGTTTTATGATGAATTGACTACTTGACTAAGACTTTGACTAGAACTTTGACCAGGACTTTGACTATTTGACTCAAGGCTTTATTTAAGAAATAAAAAAAAAAATCATTAGCTTGAATTAGAAAATAAAAAAACACCGTCTTATAAGATGACGATTTTATAAAGAGAATTAGGATAGGACATATGTCATGATTGAAGATTTTTTTTTTCTTTTTTTTTTAAGTACAATGATAAAAGGAACTTAGAAAAATAGAGTGCACGAATAAAGACAAGAATACTTAGAAATAAATTAGACTTTATATCAAGGATCGGGAAATACTTTAATGCAAAATAAATGGGAAAATTCGTGAGGTTACAGTCTCCCCTACTTTTAGAAACTTCGTCCCGAAGTTATAAAAAAACACTGGGTTGAGGGTGATTGGGTAGAAATTAGGGCAACTATGGTTTGGAAAATTTGTGTTAAGGCATGACATGAATATACAGGTAACAGAATAAACTGTTTCGAATAATTTGGTAAGAGGTTTGATAGGTGTGGGTTTTAAGGGTTGGATTAGGTTCGTCTAAAATAGCAAGGAGAAAAAGAATCTAGCAAAACACTAAACTTTAAGTTTTAGGAATCTTAAAAAGAAATGCATGAGTTAATTGACTATAGAAATACTAAACAGGTAACTAGAGTTTATAATTGGTTATCTACCAAAAACCTTGATAGAATTTCACACTACCTTAACGTACCTGTAAATTCATGATTACGTTTCGGACCGTAATCACCAATTTACCTTACATTAGGGTTTTGTGTCCTTCTATGACTCTAAACACACATGTAAGTAATGCAAAATAACCTTGTGATTGATTCGTATACAATGTATCCAAAAATGAGTCCAACTGTTGAGCAGGAAAAAGACTTCTACCAGACAGTGAATAAGAACCTCTACCGATTGTTTAGCAGGTGCGATAGCTCTACCAGTCGTTGAGCAGGTTGTAGGGCCTCTACCGACTGTTGAGCAGGCATGATGACCTCTACCAATCGTTGAGTAGGTTATTTGGTACTCTACTAACTGTTGAGCAAGTACTTCATCTTCTATCAGCTGTTTGATTAAGTGCACCAATTATTACACACATGAATTGCAAATTGATAATATGTACATGTAAGCAATCAAGTATCAAGTATATCATACGAGTTGTAATAGAGTTGCCCTAGACAAGGTTAATGACTCTAGGTGTGTCTATAGCAAATAGTTTATATTCTATGAATTCTAGATTCAAATGTTCAAATATGGCAGATAGTCGAATCCTCATGTAACTAAGGATTATGTTTGATGCAACATACAATCAAATTTCAATAGTTTGGTTATCATGGGTAACTAGCTCATGTGTGAGAAGGTGAAAGATATGAATTTAGTTCTTGAGAGGATGATGAAAAATCTTGAAGCAGAATCAAGGTTGTGAGAGATAGTGAATGTGAAGATAGTTGATAAAGAGTTTATTTTATAGTAAGGAGATTATGTAGCAGTGTAAATTTTGGGGTTTGGATCAAAGGTTATAATCAAGTGTATAAGAAAACATGATTGTGGTATATGCCAAATATTGTAAAAATTTGAACAAGTTGAAAGTGAGTGAGTGTCGATGGAGAATTTAGAGGCTAGATATTATTCCTATGGATAAAAAAAATCTTATTTTCAAAATTGGTTTTATACATAAAGAAAAAGTTGTTAAATAGTACAAGCTAAGTGGGCTTTAATTAAAATATTCCCGTTAGTTGGAGATTTCAAACATGACATTAGGTTTTGAAGATCAAGGTTCTATTAAGTGATTTTTAATAGTTTAAAGCATTATATAGAAAATTGTTTGTTACGTCAATAAATAAACAATTGAATTTAAGTTCGAGGACATCTTTTGACAAAAATATGTACTTTGTAAAGTTACTAGGTAATGAAAATACAACAGGATTTAGAAATCTTTAGTTTGTGCTAAGGTATGAGGTTATAGTTTTTAAAAATAAGTAACATGTGGAGAAATGAAATAATATGATTTGGGTAGGGTGTTGAATATTTAAAAAAGTGGCTAAGATGGTAAGGTGAAGTGTGATTGTAAAATCCATAGATGGATATGAAATGAGATTGATTTAAGCTGTAAAATTTTGAGATTTTAGAGCTTAGTTTAAGGAAAGTTAGTGTAATCATTTATTCATTAATTACAACGAATAAACGAAAAGGTTGACTTGTCAAAACTTCTAGATTCTAATAACATAATGAAGACATGCTTTAGCCTATAAGTGAACACTCATCCCGAGAATTCCCAGGTAGGCATCCGGGTCCCTCGTCTGATTGGGATATATGCGCAATGCCAGCCTAGACAGAAAACTCAGAATACAGGCGTTCACCCTTCCAGATTGCACGTGTTCGTTATTAAAATCTAGAACTTCGACGGGATCTTCAAAGCAGTTCAGGCTAAAACTGAGTATTTGTCCTATTAGTCTAAGAGTATATCTTGTGATGGAGAGCACTCTTCTTGTAGGGACTAAAGTAAGGATAAGAAGTAGGATAGAGAATATAAACAAGTAAGGTTGCAAGTAAAAGAAGAAAGTACTGATTAAAATCCTATGGTTATAGAATAGATTTTTTTTCTAATAACCTAATTCCCTATAACCATGGCTCTGATACCAATCTTTAACACCCCAACCGATGGCGAAAACATCGAGGTGTCACATATGAATGATTGTTCAGTAGCTCATGGTAATACATATCTTTAAATAATCATTTATTCCATTACAATATTGAGTTACATTAAAGTCTTGAATGGAATCTAATACGTCAAACAAACAACGAAACTTCAAATAACTCCTCATGCTAGCTCTAGACTTCAAGCATCAATATTTCCTGTTGAGTTTGGAAAAATGGGGGGGTCAACTAGAAGTTGGTGAGAATACATAAGCCATGTCAAGCAAATAGTTTAAGTATAAAAGTTTAGCAATTCATATGTCTATCGCAAGTTTAAGTCTACATGAATAAACATGATATGTTGAATCGACATAATCAAACCTCCGACTAGTTTAGGTCCATCCCGTCATCCACGGTTCACCTTAATAATATGTTGGAACGATAACAATCACCCACGCTACCTATGTAGGAGGTACACGTATCCGGGTGGGATTGTCAATCCAATAGATCTATTATTGAGTATCGCCGGCTTGGCCATAGCTAATGATTATGTAATGTTGAAACTCGTTGAAACTGTTGTTGTTGTCTAAATCATGAGGCATTAAAGTTTACAACTAGACATGCATGTAGAATTGCTTAAGTATATTGTTGCAGGTATGAAGAATTGCATAAACATGGTTACGTAAACTCACCTTAGCAAAGTATTAAGTCTCGAGAAATAGAATATGTGTAGCCCCAAAGTTGCCAATTACAAGAGCTTTATAATCAAAGCTTCAATTGTAGAAGTAATAGACTATAGAAGAATGGTATGAGGGAAAGTTTAATCGGATTGAAACAATCGATTTAGAGGTGCAAAGTATAATGGGTCATATGTGGGTTTTTATACTAGTTTTGGATTCAATTAGCCATTAAAATTGGTCAACACCATAAAGTAAGGTTTTATGATGAATTGACTATTTGACTAAGACTTTGATTGTTTGACTAAGACTTTGACTAGGACTTTGACCAGGACTTTGACTATTTAACTCAAGGCTTTATTTAAGAAATAAAAAAAAATCATTAGTTTGAATTAGAAAATAAAAAAAAACAGCGTCTTATAAGATGACGATTTTATAAAGAGAATTAGGATAGGACATATGTCATGATTGAAGATTTTTTTTTTCTTTTTTTTTTAAGTACAATGATAAAAGGAACTTAGAAAAATAGAGTGCACGGATAAAGACAAGAATACTTAGAAATAAATTAGACTTTATATCATGGATCGGGAAATACTTTAATGCAAAATAAATGGGAAAATTCGTGAGGTTACATCTGCCCCTCCGATCTTTCCCGCCTTCGGATGGTTGATGCTTTTATGGAACTCCATAAACATGTGCTTCTGCAATAATCGTGGAACATGAAACCCAAAAATAATACGTCAGCGAAAAAAACATTTGTTTTAAATCACCAATGTTTTATTTTTTACGCTTTTCAACTGTGATTAAAGCAACTTACATATTTGTGTACAGTATCCTTTTTTGTGAAAGTCAGCATGATCCTTGCACGTTCGCCTCCCTCGCTTTTTGTCATTATCAATCAGCATTATGGCAATATTCTTTAGCTCAAAGACCAATAAGTAGTAGTGGGCCCTTTCAAGGATCGGGAAAAAGATGATATCATATCGTTTGAAGTCACGGTTGGTCTCATAGGCCGGCACTGCAGCAGACATCGCGTTTGAAAACCTTGAAGCTCGTCGGATTGGATCACACTTGGTATCATTAAGCATCCATGGAACCTATTTTTTTGTTAGCAAAATAAAAAAAAAATCCTCAATAGCAGTTTCATAACATACGTAAACCGATGTTGGCTTTTTAAATAACTTACCACTGCGGTTGTGCTTACAAACAAACGAAGAGGGGCCCCGTCCGATTTCAACCTCTCCTCGTAGTTTAACACATCCACCCAACAGTCAATGATCACATCCATCACCTGCTTCCCCAGATTCAAAGTTTTGATCATGCTACGTGTGGCTTCCACGTCACATAAACTTTTAAATAACACCTCACTGTATATATTAACAAAGATAAATTTAGGAAGCAGTCTTATAAGTTTAAAAAAAGCCATGGTCTTACTTGGCAAGCGCATTATCTATTTCATCATCTGGTATGTCTACATTTTCCACCTGTTCTCCATACTCTAGGCTGAAAAAAACAGAAACCAAAATAACACAAGTTACACATGTTACACCAGTTCAACAAGTTGTTACCACATACATTGTTCATCTTACTTACCGATTCCTTATGGCTACCCTCCTTCTTTCCTCAGAACCACACAACATATTCAACGGATCCTCGTCCCTGTAAACAAAGTTCCACACAGCATCATCATCCTTTGTGACCCCCTCTCCCAAATTTACCCCCATTATGTGAAAAGGTGACTTATGAACGTAGGTCACATTCCTTTCACGTAGGGGGTTTCGCTTGGTTGCATCCATCTTTGCAATCATTTCTTGACGCATCGCCAATGTCATGTTGTCTTCATCTACCTGCAGATTACCAGCAGGGCCATACTCATTGTATTCTTGAGTCTGTGCGTCATATGAACTCACGGGTTGCACCAACGGATACACCGTTGATGCGACAACGTCCTGGCAAACTGTCTTTTCATTTGGAGCCACACCGCCACCATCTGTAACGTACATCACAACTTTCGTTAGCTGAGTGATATGTTCCAGCAGTTCAACATTGTTAACATATAGAGTTGATACCTGATTCACCTAGTTGGTCCTTCAAACCACATTCCATTTTCTGAGACATTGTGACAGATCCTGTAAGATACGCATTAAAAACTGTTTAAAACACAGAGCATTTATATAACATTTCTGTATTTTTTATTTTTAAGAACTGAATTCACACCCGACTCCCCCTGATCTGTTGGTTCTGGCTGTGTTAGGCCAAAGCTAAAAGTTGGCGCATCGTTGCTATCTGGTGTCGACATATATGGAAATATCCAGGAGATTCCTGCAAATGTATTACACCAAATAATCTGTGGACCTTTTTGTGGATTATAAACGTATTTCATTTTGGTTTTATTTGCGTACCTGCTTGTGTATCTTCCCCCGCTTCAGCAACCTGCTTGCCCCTATCACTAGATTGCCCTATCCGGCTGTACTTCTGTAGGACATTTTCGCACGAGCCCACTTATAACACATTCATATCAGCTATGCATGTACTTATAAAATTTACAATATCATACCTGACTCTTTGTTGCTGGTTGTGGTCACCTCTGCTTCGCTGGTGGAAATTTTCTCATCGCCTTAAATACAACGTTAAAAATACGTGCTTAGTATGTTGTTTGTTTTACCAGCTTTTACTAGTGGATATATATGGTTTTATAATAATACCTGTTTTGTCCTCTTGCATTTGTTCATCTGTTTTTGGGTCTCCCACCTTCACACTTGAATCATCCTTGGTGTCTTCGGCAGTAGCTTCATGTGCTGGAGTGCCGCCTGAAAATAATGTAACATACGTCAGCAAATAACAATCATCAGACAGTTGTATACATTAGCAATTTTATAATAGTCCACGGGCATACCTATTGGTTCACTTTGTGTTGCTGCCCATGGTTGTGTGCTCACAAACTCGTGTTCAATCTCATTGGTTGGCGCATCCAATTTCGAAACAACAATATTATCCCGTCCTTAAAGTTAATTAACATTTCACACGTAGTCAATTTTCAGTATGTGGATTTTACGATTTTACATGTGTATAAAAAAGAATTCATTCTTTACCTAATTCTTCCTTTTGTGTTGCAGCCAATGGTTGTGTGCTCACCAATTCCTCTTCATTGCAATTGGGTACCACATCATCTAACACATTCTCAGCAATTTGTCTACTGGCATCGACATCTGGAACAGATCATAACATTACAATCTTAACAAATACTCCCCACCCGCTGACCTATGTGAATACTATGCGTATGTAACCGAACCTACCCTAGCTACTTTGCTTACCTTCTTGTTGTAGTTCCCCTGATTGTCCTGCTACATGCTGTTCATTTTTCCCATCTTCACTAACCTCAGAAAATTTGCTGGTTAAATTCCGGGCCAGATCTTCATTTTCTGTTACATATGTTAAATACATAAATAGTCAAACACAATGTTTCCTAATGATTGGAATGTGCATAGTGTTAAATACATAAACAGTGAAACACAATGTTCCTAATCATTGGAACAGCCAAACACACCTATTTTTGAACCATCATTTTTTTGCTTTGCGCTGTCATGCAGATTCTTCCTGTATTGGCTTAGAATTGGACTTTCCAATGCCCCCGCCTCATCCGACGTGCCACCAACGCTTTTCTTTTTTGATCGTGTAATTGGGGACTTGTTTAGCGGCGAATCACCCAAACTCAAACCATCATCCTCGGCTGCTTGTTCTTTGTTGCTTTGTTCAGCCTTATCTGCTGATTTTCAGATATAGAAGTTCAATGGATTTATAGTTTACAAAATTGGGTAATGGGCTTAAACATCAAACTTACATGTACCAATGGTGCTACATTTACTTATGGCTGCTAAAACAGAGGAGATTTCTCCATCAGCATTTACACGCGCAACAGCTTCGACCTCATTCGCCTTCCCCATGTCTTTAATGAACGCATCATACCTAGACTTGACAGCAACAACTTCTTTTCTACCTGGATACTCCTCATCTAATTTGCAGATGGCCGATTCAACCCTCTTTCTCGTTCTAATCAAAACATCTACCAGATCCCCCACACTTGCTACCCTTTCCTGTTTGATAATTTTTGTTAGCATACCATATATATGTAATACGGGGAATACATGAACTGTTTTGTTTGTAATACATAACATGTTACAAACCTCGATGCTTAGTTCATCTATTCCAACCTTCACACCCTCGTATGAAGTTAACGGTTTCACAGTACCCCTTCCGAAACCCCCTCCTTTTATTTCAATCCTTTCTCTGTCTCTTAACCTTTGGAATGTCCAGAAACTCATAGGAACCACTGAAGAATCAATATCAATACCTTTGCATTTAAAACTATCGACGTATAAAAGCTGCAAAATAGATGTCGTATACATGATTAGTAACAAGAAAAGAAATATGGTCAGTAGTACCTATGTGACTATGTAACATACGTAAAAAATTAACTTACTGTCAAAAAGGTTAGTGGGCCTTTAAAAGGTGGGTCCAAACTGTCTCGTCTCCAACCAATTTTACAACTCCTAAGGACCTCCACTACTAACTCACACCAGTCCAGTCTAGCAAAATCCAAGTCATCCGTCAGATAGTCTAGTATGTTGTCCTTCAAACTGCCTTGTTTGTGGCAATCAACCATGATAGTATAGAAGCACATTATAAAATCCATACGGAAATTAAAGTCATCCTCACCATTGGACTCTTTCTCAATCATATCAACCATTTGTTTTGCAGATATAAATCTACTCGGCGGGTACCTCTTTTTCCATTTAGCTATCCCTTCATCATGTTCGTCCCTACTCTCTAGCGCATTGAAAGACACCCCTCCAATCGGAATACCGAGTATCTTGTGCACGACCTCAGCATCAATGCCAAGAGTTGCAGACGGCAAGGTCAACTCCAAACTATCCGGGTCGAAGTTATCCACAACATAATGCCCTAACTTCGCTGGTATCCCATCCATTTTTAGACTAAGCAGCCGGCCAAACCCCATTTCCTTCACCGCCAGCCGTTGTTCGTCGCTTAGTATTTTTATGCACCTTGTAAACTGTGTTGGTGATGATCTAGTATGTATTCCCAGCCACTCGTTCAACTTTGACCTTTTGCGCTGCTTACGAGGCTCAAGTCCATCGTTCCACGATTTCTCTGCCCTTTTACGTTTATTTGCCTTCTTTGGTTTGTATTTTTGGGCCTTGGTATTTCAGATGAAATCTGTAACGCTCGTGCTTTTGATCGGGTCATCCTAACCGGTGAGCTCGAGGACACATCATAGACAGGCATGGCTTGTTTACCTGTTACACATGTAACCATTTTAGGTATTAACTTTTTAGTAATAATAGCAATGTAAATATCAATTTATCTGAACTGCTCCACCTTTCTTTGTTTTTGTTTGAACTGCTCCACATGCTATATTCTTGTCTGCTTTTACAAAACATAAAAAATCAGGATATATGGCTGAACGACATCACATAAAACTGATTTACATACGTAACCGACAAAGAATCGAAAACACATTTTATCACATACCTTTATTTTTCGCTGCCTGTCGAAGACGTCGGTTACAAAAAAAGGATGGCTTCTCTGCTTGACACAAAACACAACAATTAGCCAATTAAAGCATAGTAATCTACTTAACATGGCTTTAAAATCTATTTTTAATACCGACCCTTATCCTTATGTGCCTTCACGCTTGACTCATCATCATCACTTTTTCCCGCCCCGAAAAACTCCGCATCACTATCATCAGACACTTCAATGGATGTTTTTCCTCCCTCCTCATCATCTGTAGGTTTCCTCGTAGATGGCCCTGGATCATCATTCTGACAATATTTGACGACTTTTTTACACCGTATCTTTAAATTGACAAGCGGTGTGTCCGAATCATAATCTAACAACACAACATTTAACAACACAACATTTAAGAAAACATAATTACATTCTAAACAAAATATCATCATTAATACAGGATTAATACAACTACAAATAGAACCAGGGCAGAATATAATTACATTATATCATTTATAAAGGAAAATATCCTCATTCATTAATATCCATAATATATGTAACACCTACCTAATTGATGCTTTACTTCTTCATGGTCAGTAGTTGATTTTCTAGTGCGTTTACCACGCCTTTTTGATGTTGAATCCTCAGACAAAATGATAACTTTTCTTTTCCTCCTGTTTCAAACAAAGTATAAAGGTATTCAGGCCATATCTCCATTTCAACATGAGTATGTCACATTCACAAAGATACCCTATAATTATTTATACTCTAATAAACAATTTCGAGAACCCCCAATTCAGGCCATATCAACTATTCCAAATTCAAAAACTTCGATACCCAATAATTTATTGCACCAGACTCGAGAACCACCAAAACTTTTTTACAGTAAATAGTAATGGTAATCAAAAACATTAAACACATACCTTTTTGAACTTTTCTTCGAACCTAACCGTCGAGCAAACGAAGATAGGCTCCCCATGAATGATCTCATCCTTTCGTTGATGGTTGATCACTAATTGTTTTTCTTGGTTTCTTCAAATAATCTTGTTTGGTGATGAAGAACCACTGTCGATGCACAGTTAGAGAGAACAGGGTTGGAGAGGATTTTTGAATTTGGGAAGTTTGTATAAGCAATAAGAGAGAGGGAATGATTTGACGGTTGTCTGCAAAGCATGCAGTAACCAACAGGCAACAATGGTCAATTACTCTAATACCCTTCTTAATGCCCTCTCTCCTCCTTTAATGTACTTTATTGAATTTTAATATGGAGAATAAATCTAGACCATCCATCAAGTTTAATCAATGGCTATAAATGGGTTTACAAGGTTTCTTCAATTTAGGTGGGTTTTTATTTTAACCACCCCCTATATATAAATATATATATATATATATATATATATATATATATATATATATATAGTGGAAGTATAGGGAGAAAACCTCCCCAAATGAAAAAACCCTAAAAAACCCATTGAATTGACCATATTAACCCACATCAACCAAGCCAAGATTTTATAATATAATATTAGGAAGGGTAAATTGGACATTTACACTACCATCCTTCTCTCTCTCCATATATATATGGTTTCCCCCTCTTTCTCTCCTCATTTTTTTTTTCAAATTCAAAACACATCCTCTCTCTGCCTCCTCTCTACCTTCGTCTCTCTCTCTAGAACCACCACCACCTCTTCTCTCTACCTTCCTCTCTCTAGAACCACCACCACCACCACCACACATACCTTATCACCACCTCTGCAACCTTCCACAAAACCCACCTACTGACCACCAATGTTATCGTCACCGGCGCCGGAGAGTTAACCAAAACCTCCAACAGCTGCTGTCTGTTCAGATTCCCCAATCCACCATACCTAGCAACATTATTTTTACAAAATCGAACCAGAGGAAGAACATATTACATGCATCGATTCCCAAACACAGATCTGTGCTTTCAAAAACATAATATTTGATGGAGGAAAAGGAAACGACGACGTGATCTATGCTTTCAAAAACATAATATTTGATAGAGGAAAAGGAAACGAAGACGTTTAAGGTTCGGTTTTGAGTTTTTTGTTGTTATTATTATTATTATTATTATTAGTATTGATGGATAAAAAGAAAAAGAAAACAGATCTGCTTGCTGCTGTATGTTAAGATGAGAATAGGTGAAAATCGATTAATAAAGCTGAAATGATTCCAGTTAACGGTGGCTCCGGCGAGAGCAAGGGTGGCTCTGTTAATAATATTATTGTTGAGTATACTAAGCAACAAAGACAGATTGTCTATACCTAAAGAAGCTTCAATGCAGCAATGCTAGTGGTCCCTTTATTATCTTAAAATGACCTAAAGGTCCTTGGTTTTGGTGAGTGTGTCATGGATGGTGAATGGTCATGGAGAGTGGTCCCTGGTTTGTTAGGTGGATTTATTATCTTAAAATGACCGAGATCCATAGGGCAGATCATTAGAATAGTTTATACATGATTTATAATATAAGAATTAATTATTAGAAGAATTAATTAGAGGGTGTGCAAGGTTTTTTCATTAGTTGTATTCTATTTAATATTTTTTTTGTATGCTATTTAATATTTTTTTGGCTAACTAACACATGGAAAAATTGGCATATTTTTATATTCTCATTAATATTTTTTTGGTAAGTGAAAGTGTGATGAACTCGACTAGGGTGCATGTCTATTTTTTGCGGTCTGAGTCTTGTATGCGCACACACGTTAGTGATGCTAACACATGCTAGTATATGTCCAAACTAATAGGTGTTAGGGTCCATACGACATAAGTTATTTTCAGTAAAACATATGTTTTAGAATATGCTAACACATGCTACTGATGTCTTTTATTATATTATATATTTCATGAATATGAGCATAATTTTTTGGTATATGGATTTGGATAGGTGCTGATTTGATTTTTTAAATTTATTATTGTTGGATTTCAAACCCTATTAATCGTATTAGATTAGTTGTATTAATATAGTTGTAAAATTGAGTATGATACACACTGCAAATTTGGTGTTTTTTATACACATGTTAGTAATGCTAACACATGCTAGTATATGCCCAACTAACAGGTGTTAGGGTTCACATGACATACATTATTTCAGAAAACATATGTAAGTATACGCCCTTTCACATGTTAGTGATGTTAACACATGTTAGTATATACCCAACTAACATGTGTTACGGTTTGTATGACATACGTTATTTCAGTAAAACATATGTTTTAGAATACACTAACACATGTCATTGATGTTCCATTGTGTGTTTTGTAGAGCCTATCTAACACGTGTTTACTTTTTCTGTAGGTGAATAGATGTTTTGAGTTAAAGATGATGATGAGGATCAAGAACGAAGCATAGCTAGATTTTTTCTATGTTGTTATGATAGTTTTTTTGAAAATTCACAAATAATTATGTTTGTATTAAACGGTTTTGATATGTTTTTAGTGTTGATCGTTTTTATCATTTCTTAAATAAATACACATTTTATGTGTTCTTTTAATATGTTCTTTTAGTATATGGCTGGTAACACATGTTAGCGATGTCTCACACAAGGTCAGAATTTTTTATCATTTCTTAAATAAATACACATTTTATGTGTTCTTTTATTATGTTCTTTTAGTATATGCCTGTTAACACATGTTAGTGATGTCTCACACGAGGTCAGAATTTTGTATCACAACACTAACGTACGTTAATTTTTGGTGCTGGAAAAAGTGTCATAAAGTAGGAGAGAGGTGACTTGACAAGTGTCAAATCAACTTTTTTAAACCTAGGATTCAGAAAAAAGTGCCATAAAGTAAGATTACCTTAATGCCCTTATGTCTATTTTTTTATTATAATGGCCCACTTGCTTTTGAATATTATATACAAATTAATTATGAACCATTGATCAAACTTGATCAATGGTCATAATAGAGTTTGCAAGGTTTTTCCAAAAGATAGGGTTTCCATATTATCCACACCCTATATATATATATATATATATATATATATATGTCTAGGATCATGTACAAAGTACATTTTTCGTGAGAAGTGTGAGAAGGACTAAGAATTGACATGTAGACATCATGTTTTGGATTTAGGAATGATTTTTTAGGTTGTTTTAACTTGAAAAACACCAAACACAACAATCTAAAACACAATACAATATATTATAGTAATTAAATTTAAAAAACAGCTAAAACACACTACTTAACGCTTAAAACACACTGCTAATGTTCTTAGCATGGTGTTTTAAGTTTTAAGCCAAAAATACATTGTTTTCGGTTTTTAATTGTTATGTTTGGTGTTTTTATAGGCAAAACAATCCAAAACATCACGACTAAGTTCAAAAAATGATGCCTAAGTATCAATTTTTAACACTTCTCACAAAAAAAACCACTTTATACACGATCTTGACCCTATATATATATATATATATAAAGATATAGATAAGGTATCATGAAAAATAAAAATAAGTTTCTTTCATTAGAATGCAACTGTTCAAAAATGAAGAATGGGCTGGTGAGAAGCCAAATGTGAATTTAAAATTCAAACCTCTAGAAGATAAGATTGGAGCCAAATGATCCTCCATAGCTATTATCTAGTTCCATACCTGAAATTGGGTTCTCTTTGTTGCTTCTAGGCCCTCTAGGTTAATAATAATAATAATAAAAAAAAAAAAAAAAAAGAACTTCAATGTCAAGTGCCATTATAGGTATGTTTGGTAAGGAGTTTTTATGAGCTTTAAGTTTTTAAGAAAAAACTCCTATTTTAATGAAATTGTTTAATGAAATTGTTTGTTGTATCATCTATTTTACTTAGGGGTTGTTTGGTAGCCTCTTAATGAGGCTCTTAACCATTCAGCGCTGAATGATTCAGCATTCAGTGTGTTTGTTTCAGCTTCTGAATGGAATGGTTAAGTCTGAATCATTAAGATTTGAGATGTTGCTGAACCATTAAGCACTGAACTATTAAGCACTGAACTAAGCTGAACGTTAATGAGGCTCCCCTACCAACGTGGGACAAGAAAATTAACCATTAAGAGGTTCAATTTAATGATTCAGCGCTTAACCATTCAGACCTCTTAACCATTCAGACCTCTTAATGATTCAACACTTAATCAACCAAACAGCCCCTTAGATTGTATTAATGCACATTTATTGTTCTCTGCTACATTTTATCTCTAATACCCAAACACACTTTCTTCTTGTGGTGTGATGACCGTTAGCGACCTCAATGAGGCTAACGGCTTCCTTTATGTGCTCGCAAGTGCTATCGATGATGTTAGCGCAAGACCTTAGGGACACTCTTCGCGAGTATGGATCCACAATTGTAGAAGTCTCGTTGGCATGTGAATGCCGCTCATAAAAATTGTTTGGGTTCGACATGACTTCTCTTTTAAAAACTCTCTTTGACCATAAGGTCAAGGAGTGGAAGAATGGAGTCTGTACTTTCTGCTGGTGCATAACCACCACAATTTCGAAGGCTGACATAGCGGACGGTCAGTGGCATCAATGGCACCAGCAATGCCATGTGTTGCAAATGATCTTATTAGTTAGGTCCATGACAATCATAAACATTATTATTATTACTAAAGTAAAATATATAAAGCTCATATTATTTATGCCCATAACAATTACAAACTTAATAAAAACATAGCAATGGCATATGTATGATAACTGCAATACCAGTGTACTAGCTAAAGAAGTTCATATAAACTATCATCTACCAACCCAGTATAGTCTAAACTTATAGAGAGAATTTTGAGATCAGCTTGTCAACATGAATGATGATGTCATCGATACGCGGTCGGACAGTGGCTTGAGGTTGAAGCATCCATGATACAAACTGATGCAGGGCTTCTGGATAAGGCGGTTTTGGACCTGCTGGCCACTTTATCTGCCCGTTCATAACAGCCAACTGCAAACTTCCCCCTGATTCCCCTAAAGCGTACTCAAAAGGAGATGCCCCGTACCTATTAAATATGTAGCATATTTTTAACAATTTTTTTAGATAATCTTATGTCAAATATGATAACAAAAAGAAAATATTATTTTAAAATATAAGGTTAACATTACGAAAAACAAAGAAACTTCTTTTTTTTCATGAAAAAAATTCTCAACCTAAGGAGTTTAATATACAAGAATTTGTTTATTGACTTTTTCCTGTATATTTTACATGTTGACTTTAACATTTCAAAATTAGGTTGACGAAATGTTTCATGAAAAATAAGAAAGTATTTTGTTTTTGTAAGAAATTAACCAAGGATACTGAATAGAGAAATTCAGGTTCGATTTATTAACCAATGGTTGCCTGGTTGGATTTACATATTAATTGCAAGAGTTCTTACATTATGGCAAACAAACTGCAACCCAGTGACCATACATCGGTTCGCTCATCAATGTCTGTCTGGCTAGGGCAATCCCACAATTCGGGAGCTCTGAAGGGTGCTGAAACATGCTCAGATGCCCATTCCTGACCATTATTCAAAGTTCGAACAAACCTATAATCTGCACAAAGGTTAAATTAAAAATTTAAATAAATCATAAATAATCACCTGTAATTGCAGTGCCTCTGAGCGAGAGCGTATTTGTCTTCTAGCAGGGCGAGCGCTTCCAAAGTCCATTAGTATTGCTAGAGGCGGTTGTCCTTTACGATGCGTTAAAAGCACATTGCCTGGTTTTACATCATTATGTGCATATGGTGGATCAAGGGTATGCAAATGCTTAAGTCCTGCACAAAGCTGCAACCCAGTTTTTTTTCTTTGTAGGAGAACTTGTGGTGGATATTGAATGGAAATGCGGTGAAAAACGACGATCCAATTATATGAACATGTTTTTATCACGAAGTACGTGTGCACGCATGGAAAACACAAGCATGGCAAAATATATCACCAAGCTCTTATAGGGCAAATTCGACCTGCTTACATATGAAAAAATAGGTTTGGACTTTGACTTGAGTTTGATCTTTATGGGGTATTAGAAATTTTAGCTAAAGGTCAGATGGTTAAATCAACCAATACTTCTAATGCATAAAACTTCCTACGTACTTCTAATTAGTACATTAATATCTACAAAAGAATGGACAAAAAAGCGTATGTGGCTCAATCAGACCTGACCCAGACTGTTTCAACCCGTACTATATAATGATCCTGTTTTGACCCGTATTTAGACCCGTCCTTGCCACCTTCATATGAAACAGTGTGTCATGTCTCCATGCATGTTGATCAACTAGTTACCTGTCTGAAAATTTGAAGAACATCAGATGTAGAAAAGAATTCCTTTTTAGATTTCATTGTTTGTGTATTGTCCAACAATGTTCCATCCAAATGCACCGGGAACAACAGGTATGCTTCATGTGTCCAAGGTTGTTCCGCTGTGCCCTGTCAAACAAAATAGAAGCTTTTTCAGGTGTAAGCAACTCTTTGCTCAATTATCTTAACAACCAAAGGGCTTGTCATCTAACGATATCAATTAATTTGGTACGCTACCAACTCGGCCGACTGGGGAGTTGCGAGTACTCGGCCTAGTCGGGCGACTACTCGGGGGTCAAATCGGCCTGCGGGGCAAATGTTAAATCTATAACCCTACAATTAATTTGGCTAGTCTCTACTAATACACTTATATTTTTCAGTATAAAACATTGAAACAAGCCAAATGTTAAATCTATAACCCTACAATACATGAACTCTAGCATCACAAACCTTAATGAAAATAAACCAAAAACATAGGTTAACTACCTTTACTGGAATAATGGTATGATCAAGCAACGGTAGCAGATTCAGATGGCAAAACAGCGCAGATACACGGATCTCTTCCTTAACCAATTCCAGTTGATCACTATTCTGAATCAATACTTTTTTCATAGCATAAGTTCCATCCTCTGCACACAAACCATCTATCATCATAAACTTCATAATATCTTAAATGAGCCGAGCCGAGCCGAGCCGAGTCTAAGCTCAAGCTCAACTCACTTAGAATTCTATTTCCAAGGCTTGAACTCGGCTCATTAGTACTTTTTCAAGCTCGGGCTTAGCTCGGTTATTATATACCTATTAAACATATACTTAGTCTCTCATACTTATTTATTAAACCCGCTTACATTTAGGCTCGATCTTACACAAGATCAGCTTTAAGTCTAAATCTCACGAGTAGCTTGACTCATTTACTCTCCTAAGTCAACATGTCATTCCAAATAAAATTTCACACTTGGTTTATCCTCTATGCACTAGATAGATATGTATTATGAAATTCTCGCAGTTCTAAGCATACCTTTTATTCTGGAAAAGAAATGCACCCCTATCTTAACATTATACATTTAATATTATTATTATTATTATTGTGTAAATTTATATTTATTTAATATAATAAGTAAAATTCAAAACAGGGGAAATGTAATGTAATTACCAGAGATATGAGAAGGGTCTTTGAATTTGGCGGAGACACCAACACCGGAGGCGTCAGTGATAACCTCCTTAACAAGAAAGACGTAGGCAAACCCACCTTCACCAAGCTGACGTACGACCTTGAACCGATTATTGTTGATCCAGACATCAGCGCCACCGTTTACGGCGTCGTATAGGGCGTTGAGTCCAGAGAAAGAACACCCCATTTGTGTAATAGTTAGTGGGGTTTAATTATTATTGGGTGTTTGAAATTCAGAACAGATTGGAGATCTGATCTGAAAAGTTGGTGTTGGTTACAGGGTTTATGTAATCGTAACTGGAATTGGATCGAGAAGTGTTCACAGCTGAAAGTTTTGTTAATTGTATTTTTTTTATATACTAGCAATACCCGCACTACGGTGGAAACACAAACATTTTCTAAAGGTGTGTATGTTCGGTTCGGTTCGGTTCGGTTCAGTTCAGTTATTAGTCTCAACAAAAATTAAGTTTATTTTGTAAGATTGTTGGTTTTTAATTCGATTCAGTAAATATTTTTTTAATAACCAAAACCAAACATTGTCTAAAATTTTGGTTTAGAGGTACATGAAATGAGGGTATAAAACTACAAATACATGATATGGAAGCTAAGAATATATGAAGTGTTCGATGTTTAGTTTGGTTAATTTTGTTTAACTAAGACCATTTGGTGTGGAGTCGAGGAGAAGATCGGTGGGGCTGAGGTGGCAAGACCACCGATCGAGCACACAACCCCCCTCCCCCCGAAATATTTTCAGTGAGTTGGGTGAAACTTCACCGAGCTCTTTGATTGGCCAGGGCTTGTGAATGTTGTGAATTTTTTTTAATTCTTAACATTATATATATATATATACACACAAACATCACACTTGTAGATCTGAAGATGAAAGAAGATGAAGGGCGATGGTGGCTAGGGTTGTAAACAAACCAAACGTTCGGTGAACAGTTCGTAAACCGTTCGGCGGGAAGTTCATTTGTGTCCGTTGGTTTAATAAATGAACGAACACGAACAAAAAATTCCGTTTGATTAACTAAACAAACAAACACGAACAAATGTCTCGTTCGTTCGATTGTGTTTGTGAACGTTTGACAATGTGTTTGTTTACGTTCGTTTATTTATATCCATTCGTGTATGTTTGTTTATGTTCGATCACTAGTTAAAACTTAGGATAATTATGAACTTTTGAATTAGGAATATCATGTATTCATGCCTATGCCTAAGTAATTTTGGATAATTATGTCTAAGTTAGTACAATTTGACTTATCGACAATGTTTAGTAGATGTACCTTGTCTAACGGTTAATATTAACAATGCTTTTTTAGTTAGTTGCATATTAAATGTTTGTTTTTGTTTGTTTGTGTTCAAGACCCGTGTTCACGAACAGTTCGCAAACAACTTAATTTCTTAACAAACAAACACAAACATAGAATTATGTTCGTTAGTGTGTTCGTGAACGGTTCGTTTGTCCATGAAACCTTATCAAACAACACGAACAAAGCCTTGTTCATGTTCGTTTGGTTTGTTTACAGCCCTAACGGTGGCTATGATCGATGGTGGCTGTGATGGCTGGTGGCTATGATGGTTGAGTGGCGACGGTGGTAGCTCTGACGGTTGAAGGTGCTGGTGGCTATGATGGTTGAAGATGGTGGCTGTGATGGTTGAAGGAGGTGGTTGTGATGGTTGAATGTCTCTGTATGTGTGAAAGGGTGAAAGAAGAAGAGTGGTGTGTTTGTGTGTAAGAGGAAGAAGAAGAAGAGCGTTTGGTGTGTTTGGGTGTGAATAATAATAATAATAATAATAATAATAATAATAATAATAATAATAATAATAATAATAATAATAAAAGGAAGGGGAATTGAGGGAAACCATTTCCAAACTTTGGGGGAGGAAAGGGGAAAATGAGGTGACGCTGATGTGACACTTGGGAGAGTTGGGGGAAATCTATACCACACTATATAACCTAATGGTATAAAAAAACCCGATAATCAATTTTAAGTTAATTCGGTTGTTGGGTTAATTCAGTTTTCAATTTATTTGGGTTGGTTATGTCTGTTTTTGATAATTGCTCACACCTGGATATTGTTAGTCACGCAACACATCATTTTTTTTTTAAAAACTATAAAATATGATTAATATTATAAACCATGAACTCCATATAGATGAATAGATCGTAAACAACAAGTTAATATTACCTCTATGCAAAGCTACTCTGGCCACCAATTGATCGATTATTCCAAACCATGTATGTTAGTTCAAATTAAACCACAACAGTTCGTTCCAGACGAACAACATTAAAAATCAAAGTATATAAAACGATAAAGCGTGTTAAATCTAATACCATTGATTTTATCTTGATCTGGTCTAAACAACAACAAAAAACTTCAATAACTAAATATTGCATGTTAGATCATAACCAATGTTTTAAAAAAGAACATGGATAGAAACATTAGTAAACTTAGTGTAGCATTGACGAGGAGAAAATGTGCAGGCAATAAAAAATGTGTAGTGGAGGTTGAAGAAAAGAAAACAATGGCGAAGGGTTAAGTTTTTTTGTTAGGTTTAATAAAATGAGAAATTAATGATCGGGAAATTTGAATTCTAAAAAACAAAAAGGGCGTGTGATATTATCGCCTCCACACTTCCTGTTAATTTGTTATACATGCTCATACAGTTCTAATACTCTAAATTTTAGAAGTCCTTTTTATTTATTTTTTTGTAAATTACCATAAATATTTGTAAAGCTCTAATTTTTTAAAATGATGTCTGCACAATGCGAAAAATAACACATGCACTTCTAAATGTGTGCATGATTTAGTTTAGTTTGATTAGTAATCTCAACCAAAACCGAAGTCATCGACTGATTGATCCTATTAGCCAATCGATTAATTGGTTTGGTTTTTGGTTATATTGTTAGTTTTTAGTTCGATTCAATTAGATTTGGTTCATAACCAAAATTTGGCTAAAATATTTACTTATAAGTATATGAAATGGAGGTATAAATACATGAAATAATAGAATGAAAGCTAAAAATATACGCATGCATGAAATATTCGTTTTGATTTTGTTAATTTTGGTTTGATTTTTGCTGTTTTTTGTTTAGTTTTGGTTAACAATTTAATTATTGTTTACCCTAGACATTGCTAATCACTTAACATTTCAATTTTTGACCTAAAAAATAATTGAAATACTATATTCAAATTAAAGAGAATAATGCTCATTTTTATGGTGTATTTTTTAGATAATATTAACGTATGAAAAAATTAGAGTCGATTAAAACGTCGACAAAAATGAGCAGGTCGTCACGTTATTTTCAAATGTTTTTAAAACACAATAATTTAAAAGCTATAAATTATGATATGATTAAATCAAAAGAATTATTATTTTGTAGGGGATGGGAAAAAAGTGTAACTAATAACTAAAATTGAGAGAACTAAAGTGTAACTAAAATGAGATACTAAAATGTAAAAATGTTTCAATATTTTAATGTTGTTAATGAAAACAAAGTTTTTAACTTTTGAGTATGTTAAACTAATATTCTCTTATGCATTATAATATAGAATAGATTATTACTAGTTCATACCTCGATAGCTTCCCGATATATACAAATCTAATAACAATTATTCTAAATTTGACCTGTTAAAATGAAAATTACCTAAGAGCATTCACATTTGGTCCACCAAATATGGGGTGGGTGTAGATGTCTGTGAGTGAATGAGAGAGAAAATATTTGGTGGAAGCACTATTCACCTTTATATTTGGGGGAAAACTGTTCACCCCTATAAATATTTTAAGATTTTTGTAAGTGGTTATGGGTGATGAGAGAGAAAATATAATTCTAAAAGTATAAAAAGATATTATTATTTTAATTAGGAGATAGACTATTTAAAAGTGAAATAGTAATTTTTAGTAGAATTTGATGGACCAAATGTGAATGCTCTAACAATATTGTTCACAAAGAGAATGCTCACCGATTGTTCTCACTCTCTCTCACCGTACTTTAGACTTTCTCATGTTGGATGGATGATCTCAAACAGGTGCACTGATTCAGTGAACAAGTACTAAATATACTTTTATATTTATTAGTAGGGTGCTCGCATGATGCAGCGGGGAACACAAACACTTCTAAGGGTGTGTGTGTTCGATTCAGTTCGATTATCAGCCTCAACCGAAACTAAAACTAAAGCCATCAGTTAATCGATCTTATTAAACAATCGGTTACTTAGTTCGGTTTATATGGTTAGATTATCGGTTTTTAGTTTGGTTTATTTAATTTTGGTTAATAACAAAAACCAAACTTTAGCTAAATTTTGTTGCATGGAAGTATATGAAATTGAGGTATAAATCTATACTACTATATAGTGTATCCTGAACGGCTAAAATGGTCATTTCACATTCATCTTCATGGGTAAAAGAGTAATTTTATTAAATTGATAAGACACATTTAAGAGAACAATTAAATCTTTATCAATGCAATAAATTTCATTAAATTATTTAATTTCCCTCAAAATACATATATAGTCCATTTTTTTTTTTTTTTTGAAAGGTATAGATCAACTAGAAACCCACTAACTACTCCAACCCTTTTTAACGGTAGTAGCCACCCGAGTTCAAATGAGGGAGAGTACGCATTGGCAAAGCCTTGCCTCTACCTCTATAAGGGAGAATAAAATCTTACCCACAGCCATGCTCGAACTCGAAACCTCAGGGCAAGAACCCTGAAGGGAAAACCTTCTCACCTCCCCACAAAACCAATTGGTCTGTAGATCATTGGCACATATATAGTCAATTACATGACCATTTTTTTAATTTAAGAAACTAAGGTGCTGTTTGTTTTTTCTGCAGAAAAATATCTGCAGTCTGCAAGAAGAAGACTATTTGTTTGTTAATGTCTGCAGGCTGCTGAAATAAACTGAAATTTAAATAAACTAATTTTTTATAGCAGTTTGGTGGGAGATGTAACACCCCAACCGATGGCGGAATCATCGAGGTGCCACGTAGTGACGATTGTTCAAAAGCACATGGTACTAAAATGTAAATATTATTGAATAATCCAAAATTGTCTTACATGAAAATGGAAAATACATTGTCTAAATGAAATATAAATATTGTAATAACTGAAATAAAATAAAGCACTAAATGTTCCTTGCTAAAGCACTAGATCAAACTGCACCTGAAACATGTACAAAATAGATTTGGTCAACATATGAAATGTTGGTGAGCATTCCTAGATTTGATATGTATAGTAGGTTAAAAAGTTATACAATTCAAGTGCAAGCTACAGTGCAAATATGTAAACTATGTATCATACAAATGAGCGAAATCAACCCTGTGACTGTATAATGTACTGTATGAACTGTAGTGTACTTATCCAATAAATGGATAAAAGCTTAACACTGGCCACGGATTCTCCGATGAAAAAGGGGGAGAATCAATCTAGGCGGGTTGTCAATCCAAATAGCGCTATCCAATGTTAAGGTCGGCTTGTACCATGTTAATGATTTCACTAAGTACAAATGTAATCCACATGTAATGTCTAAGCATAAAGCACGTTGTAAGCAATGCACATAGTACTAGAATTGTATTGTAAAAATGTAAACTTGTATTTGAAATTGTAATAGTGTACATGTAACACCCCAAAAATGTATAAAAGCAAAAAGGGGTAGGAATACTCACTGTTCACGTAGTAACTTGAAATTGAACTTGGACAACGAAATATGAATTGAGATTACTCCCAAATGATCAACCTAAAGTATTCGATAATGTGTAAGAGAAATAACTCTAGGATACATGTATTTCTAGGACTTCGAATTGGGGATAAACGTTTATTTGATTAATAAACAAATTGTTTATTAAATATAAGAAATTTAATAAATAAATAAACAAAAGTCTTTTTGTAAAAATTTAAGTTGAATATAATCACAACATAAGGTTTTAAGTATGAAAATAATTTTTATAAAATTATTTTATTGAAAATAGAATATTTAATCTAATTACTCCAAATTGCCAAAATACGACTTTAATATCTAAAAATATTAAAATCAAAGAATTCTTGAATTAAAAAATTGTATTTCTGTTCCAAATGAATAGAAATAATTTATGTAAAATTTTGGTACAAAAATATTGTAAAATGAATTTATTATGAATTATTTATGATTAAAACTAACAAAAATTAATTAAAAATATAAAATAAATGGTTTTTCTGAAATAAAAATATTTTCTGGAATGTTTAAGAATATATAAGTTTAGAATAATTTTTGTGAGATTTAATAAAATCGTTTAGATATTTTTATTGAATTTAATAAATATAAATGAATAAACTTGTATTTTTAATAATATATATTAAATAAATGATTTTTGTAAAACTAAAAATTGGATGATGAACTTTATCAGTGGAATAGCATAAAATAAATTTTGTAGAATTTATAAAATAGATTTAGTATTTTAAAATTAATTTGAAAGATAAAACAATAATATATAAAGAAAGGAAAGTTTCAAAAAAAAAGAAATGTGTGTGGTGGGGTTCGAACCTGGGTACAAACCCGGTTCAGTGTTTTGGACACACACTTCCCACCAACTGGTCTGGATCAGTTTATTGTGTTTTATCTCATTTCAATTTGTTTTTATATTATAGCATTTGTGAGTCATCTTCCTCAAATAAACATAAGAACCCTAGCTTTTTCAATCGAACAAATCACACATCAATAACCCAATTAACCTTAGGGTTATTGATGTGTGTATGCCGAAGATCAAAACCCATCAAAAAAATCACACTTACAGTAGGCATAGGATTGATATGACGGGTCAACCGAAAAGTCAAAGCTTCGAACAATAACACTTGAACAGAGGGATTGAACAAGAATTGAGGATTGGGGTTTGTTAATCGGCACATAGAGGTTGTCAAGCGAGGTTCAATTTATAGGGATAGGGCTTGGATTGCTCGATGGAAGGTTTGACCATGGTTTACTATAAACGCGTGAATTAAGCATCATTAAGAGCTGAATTCATGTTCAAATCGTTGATACAGCTGCGGAGATGGAGTATTAGTCATTAGATGAAATTAATTGGTCAATGGTTTCCTAAATGAAGGCTAAATCAGTGGTCAAGGTCATGGTTGACCAAGTTGTTTGGTGTTTGGTCGCTGCTGAACGTAGCAGACAAGGGGAAAGAGGAGTTTGAGGTTTTTCTTTGAGGGTTAATATATAATATGGGATGGGATTATTTCAAGAGACAAGTGTAGCTCAGGTGGTTTGTGGTATGTGTTGTGTTTGATCGGACCGCCCACCTGCCCGGGTTCGAGTCCCGGCAGGAGCTAAACATTTTTTTTTTTTTTTTTAAAACAAACTGATAAGGGATGGCTTGGACAAGTGGGCCGGTTATTGGGCCAGACAACTGGTTTGGGCTCTGAATTAACAAGGGAGGTTGGGTTTGAGTTGTGAGTGGGTTTGAAAAATAAAAACAAGAGTGTATATATATATGTAATAAAATCTGAATTTTTTTTTTTTTTATTATTATTATTATTATTATTATTATTATTATTATTATTATTATTATTATTAAAAGTGACGGATGTCACAGCATCCCCTACTTTTAGAAACTTCGTCCCGAAGTTATCAGAAACATAGGGTTATGGATGCTTGGGTAGAAATTAAGATAACTGTGGTTTGGAAAATTCGAATGATCTGGATAAGGTTTTGATAGGTGTAAGTTTAGGGATTTGGTTAGGTCCGTCTCGAGTAATAAGGAAGATAAAGATCTAGTAATTCACTAAGTTTCAAGTTTTAGGAATCCTAGAATAAATGTACGAGTTTGATTAACTACAGAGGGACTAAATGAATTACCAAGTAAACAGAGTTTGTTCCTGGTCCGACTTCCAGTCTCACTTTCAATGCATCATTAGTGTTTGTATACAGGGTGTACCGCAGCCAACCCACCACACCTTTGATACCTTGAAAACGTACTGGATGCCTACCAAAAACTCTAATAGAATTTCACACTACCCTAATGTACCTGTAAATTTATGATTACGTTCCGGACCGGAATCATCAATTTACCTTACATTAAAGTTTTGCGTCCTTCTATGACCCCACCGATTGTTGAGCAGGTTCGATAGCCACCAGCCGTGGAGTAGGTTGTAGGGCCTCTCCCGACTGTTTGAAAAGGCATATTGACCTCTACCAATCGTTGAGTATGTTCGATAGCCTCCACCAGTCGTGGAGCAGGTTGTAGGGCCTCTCCCGACTGTTGAAAAAGGCATGACGACCTCTATTAAGTGCAGCAATTATTATTCACATAGATTGCAAATTGATAGCATGTTTATGCAAGCAGGTTTGTAAGTACTACAACCATTAAGTGTAAGTGTTATCATGAATAATTAAATGTTTACGAGTATCATGAATAATTAGATGTTCAATGCGTAGTCAAATTAAGGAAAAATCTAATTTCAATCAAGCAATGATGTTTTCTTAGAAAAGCATCTGTAAGTTCAAGTATCAAGCCCAAACGTTTCAAATAAATGTAAGGTAGAGTCTTGTATGATTAAAAATAAACGTAATCAATATAATAAATTTCCAATCTGTGTTAATACGCAAGGAAATTTCTAGATGTTGTATGCTAATGAGTGCGACAAAATTGGGTACAAAATGAAAATAGGATTATGAAAATGAAAACACAAGTATCATGAATAATTAAATGTCCAGTGAATAGTCAAGTTAAGAGGAAGTCAAGTTTCACAAACAATGGTGTTTTGGAAAAAATCCTGTAGAATCAAGTATCAGGTTTTTAGTAGTTTGATTAGCATGGGTAACTAGCTCATGTGTGAGAAGGTGAAGGATATGAATTTAGTTCTTGAGAAGATGATGAAAAATCTTGAAGCAGGATCAAGGTTGTGAGAGAATGTGAAGATAGTTGATAAAGAGTTTATTTTATAGTAAGGAGATTATGTAGCAGTGTAAATTTTTGAGGTTTGGATCAAAAGTTATAATCAAGTGTATAAGAAAACATGATTGTGGTATATACCAAATATTGTAAAAATTTGAACAAGTTGAAAATGAGTGAATCTAGAGACTAGATATTATTTCAAAAAAAAATTATTTTCAAAATTGGTTTTGTACACAAGGCAAAAGTTGTTAAATAGTACAAGCTAAGTAGGCTTTGTAATAGTTTAAAACATTATATAGAAAATCGTTTGTTACGTCAATAAATAATCAATTGAATTTAAGTTCGAGGACATCCTTTAAAAAAATATTATGTACTTTGTAAAGGTACTAGGTAATACAACAAGTTTTAGAAATCTTTAGTTTGTGCTAAAGTATGAGGTTATAGTTTTTAAAATAAATAACATGTGGCGAAAAGAAATAATATGATTTGGGTAGGGTGTTGAATATTTAAAAAGTGGCTAAGAGGGTAAGGTGAAGTGTGATTGTGAAATCCATGATAGTATGAACTTGTAAGCAATATATGAAAATCGTGAAATACAAAATATTGTATATGAACCGAGAGAGTATTATTGAGAAAGCTTGCATAAAATGCTTGGAGTGCCCTTGTCTGGCTGTAAAGCCCAACAAGAACGTTGACTTTTCAAAGGAATTGAACCCAATGGTGATCAAAGAAGACGTGCTTTAGCCTATAAGTGGACACTCACTCCAGGAATCCCCAGGTAAGCATAACAGGTCCGTAAATGGATTTATGCGCTATGCTTGCCTATGCCAGAAAACCCAGTGTACAGGCGTCCACCCTTCCAGATTGCACGTGTCCTTATCACACTCATTAAAGTTCAACAACTTTGAAGGAGCAAAATAAGAGTAGGTATTATGTCTAAGAGTGTCTTCATAAAAGGTACTGCTCCCGTTCTATGATGATGTAAGCTTTCCACTCCCTGTAGGACACCATCTCTATGCACCATGATGAAAGATGGGAAGAATGGAGAGGGAGGAGAAGGGAAAGATGGAAGAAGGAGAGTAGAGGGAAATGAGGGGTAGGGTAGTTTAGGAAATATAATGCATGAAAGTTGAAGTTCGGTTATAGTCTAGGCCTTTTTTATCTAATAACCTAGTTCCCTATAACCATGGCTCTGATACCAATCTGTAACACCCCAACCGATGGTGGAATCATCGAGGTGCCACGTAGTGACGATTGTTCAAAAGCACATGGTACTAAAATGTAAATATTATTGAATAATCCAAAATTGTCTTACATGAAAATGGAAAATACATTGTCTAAATGAAATATAAATATTGTAATAACTGAAATAAAATAAAGCACTAAATGTTCCTTGCTAAAGCACTAGATCAAACTGCACCTGAAACATGTACAAAATAGATTTGGTCAACATATGAAATGTTGGTGAGCATTCCTAGATTTGATATGTATAGTAGGTTAAAAAGTTATACAATTCAAGTGCAAGCTACAGTGCAAATATGTAAACTATGTATCATACAAATGAGCGAAATCAACCCTGTGACTGTATAATGTACTGTATGAACTGTAGTGTACTTATCCAATAAATGGATAAAAGCTTAACACTGGCCACGGATTCTCCGATGAAAAAGGGGGAGAATCAATCTAGGCGGGTTGTCAATCCAAATAGCGCTATCCAATGTTAAGGTCGGCTTGTACCATGTTAATGATTTCACTAAGTACAAATGTAATCCACATGTAATGTCTAAGCATAAAGCACGTTGTAAGCAATGCACATAGTACTAGAATTGTATTGTAAAAATGTAAACTTGTATTTGAAATTGTAATAGTGTACATGTAACACCCCAAAAATGTATAAAAGCAAAAAGGGGTAGGAATACTCACTGTTCACGTAGTAACTTGAAATTGAACTTGGACAACGAAATATGAATTGAGATTACTCCCAAATGATCAACCTAAAGTATTCGATAATGTGTAAGAGAAATAACTCTAGGATACATGTATTTCTAGGACTTCGAATTGGGATAAACGTTTATTTGATTAATAAACAAATTGTTTATTAAATATAAGAAATTTAATAAATAAATAAACAAAAGTCTTTTTGTAAAAATTTAAGTTGAATATAATCACAACATAAGGTTTTAAGTATGAAAATATTTTTTATAAAATTATTTTATTGAAAATAGAATATTTAATCTAATTATTCCAAATTGCCAAAATACGACTTTAATATCTAAAAATATTAAAATCAAAGAATTCTTGAATTAAAAAATTGTATTTCTGTTCCAAATGAATAGAAATAATTTATGTAAAATTTTGGTACAAAAATATTGTAAAATGAATTTATTATGAATTATTTATGATTAAAACTAACAAAAATTAATTAAAAATATAAAATAAATGGTTTTTCTGAAATAAAAATATTTTCTGGAATGTTTAAGAATATATAAGTTTAGAATAATTTTTGTGAGATTTAATAAAATCGTTTAGATATTTTTATTGAATTTAATAAATATAAATGAATAAACTTGTATTTTTAATAATATATATTAAATAAATGATTTTTGTAAAACTAAAAATTGGATGATGAACTTTATCAGTGGAATAGCATAAAATAAATTTTGTAGAATTTATAAAATAGATTTAGTATTTTAAAATTAATTTGAAAGATAAAACAATAATATATAAAGAAAGGAAAGTTTCAAAAAAAAAGAAATGTGTGTGGTGGGGTTCGAACCTGGGTACAAACCCGGTTCAGTGTTTTGGACACACACTTCCCACCAACTGGTCTGGATCAGTTTATTGTGTTTTATCTCATTTCAATTTGTTTTTATATTATAGCATTTGTGAGTCATCTTCCCCAAATAAACATAAGAACCCTAGCTTTTTCAATCGAACAAATCACACATCAATAACCCAATTAACCTTAGGGTTATTGATGTGTGTATGCCGAAGATCAAAACCCATCAAAAAAATCACACTTACAGTAGGCATAGGATTGATATGACGGGTCAACCGAAAAGTCAAAGCTTCGAACAATAACACTTGAACAGAGGGATTGAACAAGAATTGAGGATTGGGGTTTGTTAATCGGCACATAGAGGTTGTCAAGCGAGGTTCAATTTATAGGGATAGGGCTTGGATTGCTCGATGGAAGGTTTGACCATGGTTTACTATAAACGCGTGAATTAAGCATCATTAAGAGCTGAATTCATGTTCAAATCGTTGATACAGCTGCGGAGATGGAGTATTAGTCATTAGATGAAATTAATTGGTCAATGGTTTCCTAAATGAAGGCTAAATCAGTGGTCAAGGTCATGGTTGACCAAGTTGTTTGGTGTTTGGTCGCTGCTGAACGTAGCAGACAAGGGGAAAGAGGAGTTTGAGGTTTTTCTTTGAGGGTTAATATATAATATGGGATGGGATTATTTCAAGAGACAAGTGTAGCTCAGGTGGTTTGTGGTATGTGTTGTGTTTGATCGGACCGCCCACCTGCCCGGGTTCGAGTCCCGGCAGGGGCTAAACATTTTTTTTTTTTTTTAAACAAACTGATAAGGGATGGCTTGGACAAGTGGGCCGGTTATTGGGCCAGACAACTGGTTTGGGCTCTGAATTAACAAGGGAGGTTGGGTTTGAGTTGTGAGTGGGTTTGAAAAATAAAAACAAGAGTGTATATATATATGTAATAAAATCTGAATTTTATTTTTTTATTATTATTATTATTATTATTATTATTATTATTATTATTATTATTATTAAAAGTGACGGATGTCACAGGAGACGGTGGTGGTGGTGGTGGACCATGATGGTGGTGGACGACGGTGGTGGACGGTGGTGGTGGTGGTGGATGGTGGTGGTGGTGGACCGTGGTAGGTAGTGGTGGACGGTGGTGGTAGTGGATGCATTGGCAAAGCCTTGCCTCTACCTCTATAATGGAGAATAAAATCTTGCCCACAGCTATGCTCGAACTCGAAACCTCAGGGCAGGAACCCTGAAGGGAAAACCTTCTCACCTCCCCACAAACCAATTGGTCTGTAGATCATTGGCACATATATAGTCAATTACATGACCTTTTTTTTAATTTAAGAAACTAAGTTGCTGTTTGTTTTTTCTGCAGGAAAATGTCTGCAGTCTGCAAGAAGAAGACTGTTTGTTTGTTAATATCTGCAGGCTGCTGAAATAAACTGAAATTTAAATAAACTAATTTTTTATAGCAGTTTGGTGGTAGACGGTGGTGGTGGTGGACCATGATGGTGGTGGACGACGGTGGTGGACGGTGGTGGTGGTGGTGGTGGAGGACCATGGTGGTGGTGGACGGTGGTAGGTAGTGGTGGACGGTGGTGGTAGTGGACGCATTGGCAAAGTCTTGCCTCTACCTCTATAAGGGAGAATAAAATCTTACCCATAGCCATGCTCGAACTCGAAACCTCAGGGCAGGAACCCTGAAGGGAAAACCTTCTCACCTCCCTACAAACCAATTGGTCTGTAGATCATTGGCACATATATAGTCAATTACATGACCTTTTTTTTAATTTAAGAAACTAAGGTGTTGTTTGTTTTTTTTGTAGGAAAATGTCTGCAGTCTGCGGACCACATCTGCAGGAGAAGAGTTGGACCAAAGGTCTGTAGTCTGCAAGAAGAAGACTGTTTGTTTGTTAATGTCTGCAGGCTGTTGAAATAAACTGAAATTTAAATAAACTATTTTTTACAGCAGTTTGGTGGTAGACGATGGTGGTCGTGGTGGACCATGATGGTGATGGACGGTGGTGGTGGTGGTGGAGGACCATGGTGGTGGTGGTGGACCATGGTGGTGGTGGACTGTGGTAGGTGGTGGTGGACGGTGGTGATGGTGGACCGTGGTTGGTGGTGGTGGTGGTGGACCGTGGTGGTGGTAGACGGTGGTGGTGGACCATGATGGTGGTAGACGATGGTGGTGGTGGACAGTGGTGGTGGTGGGTGGTGGTGGTGACGGTGGTGGTAGTGGTGGTGGTAGACCGTGGTGGTGGTAGACGGTGGTGGTGGGTGGTGGTGGTGGGTGGTGGTAGTGGACCGTGGTGGGTGGTGGTGGTTGGTGGTGGTGGTGGGTGGTTGTGGTGGACCGTGGTGGTGGTGGTGGTGAGTGAGGAGAAGAGAAGTGGAGAAGACCTTTGAAGACCTTAGAAGACTTTGGAACAAGTCTGCACCAAGAAGAGGTCAGGAAGACCTTTTTGAGTGAAAGGTCTTCCAAAAAACAAACAATATGCAGACCCCAAACGTCTGCGCGCGTCTGCATGGCGCAGACAAAAGAGGTCAGAAGTGCTTATGAGCAAAAAACAAACAACACCTAAATGTATGGACTTTAAAGTGAACATAGACAAGGGTACGTCTGTTACCCCTCGATTATCTTGGCGAAGAGGAAAATTTTGGTTTTTTAAGGTATTTTTATAAAATGTTACCCCTAAAACAAATTTTTTGTTACTCCTTAAAATAATTTTTATAAAATGTTATCTCTTGTTTTATTTTCTAGATCCGCCACTGGTTTCATGGTGTGCATTGATTCGACGTACGTTCAAGAAATGGTTGCTTTTATTTTTACGTATATGAGTTTACTATGATTATATAACAAGTCACTTTAGTTCTATGAACCATCTGTGAAATGTTTGTATGAAAGTTTGTTTATTTTTGTTCAATTAATCAAATAAACGCAAAAAAAAAAAAAAAGGACCAGTTCATTTAACTTGTATTTGCATGTTACTTTGGTTTAGTTTCTAGAAAATAAAGGGATCTTAAGAACTAAAATAATGTGCATGTCTATGAATTAATTACCTTGTCACTTGTGATCCCATTAAGAAAATTAATGGGCACAAGTGTCTCCGTCCGTTTCAATTCGTTCATCTTCTCCATTGAAGGAGCACCATTGTTGTTCGTAACCAAACATTCAGCAACGAAACTTTTGCCAGACACTTCAATTTGTAACGGACCGATTTAATTGACAATTATTATGTGAAGAAATTAAAACCGACTTCTTTTCTTCTAAGCTCATTATTTAGCGAAAAATTAAACCAACAATATCTTTCAAAATTGCGGCATGTTCGCCAGAAATAACAAGCCCGACACATCAACACCAATCAATTAACATCGTCACAGAGCCATTGTTTTGCATATGCGTTAGTTTGATTCCTAACAAGTATAGGATCCACGTTCTCTGATCCACACATATGAATTGCTAATCGACCCATCCTTACCTTTTTCTAACTATGTATTGCATTTCGTTAATCGGTTCCGAAGACTTACGTTGAATTGGAGCATAGAGCACGACAGGTTCCTAATATTCTTTCACTAACTGGTTCCTGACATTTTTTTCGTTCTCTCATTTGTAATACTTTAATTCACTAATTCTTGGGTAACAACATATCGTCTCGGGCTTTTATTCTTATATTGAAAGATTGAGGTGGTGTTTGAGATGCAAGAGTTGAAGGCTAATGAAATAAAACAAAAAATAAGTTATTTGTTTACCATCCAAGGATGCAAAGGCCATTGCATAAGCAATCTGGTCGTTATTAGAAACTAAGGACTTATAGTAGAATTAGCTGTCGATCAGGTTTGTTCGTCCAACTACAAGCTCGCCACTGCAACACCAACCGATTAACATCATCACAAAGGCATTATGTTGCACGTGTGCCAGTTTGAATCGTAACCAGTTCTAGCATTTGCTTTCTCCGATCCACACACAGGCTCATCCTTTCCTCTTCCTAATCCAGTATCATATTTTGTTAACCAGATCCGGTGATTTACGTTGAATTGAAGAAGATTAGCTCTTTAACTCATTATCCCTTGGTATCATTCATTTCCTAAATGACAATACACAATATTTATTTGTTGGCTACATTCGAAAAACTATGAATCAATGATCATTTTTAGCTATTACGTTCTTTGTTTTTTGATATCTTTATGTGTCATCTACTATTTCCTAATTCGGTAATGTCACATCGAGTAATATTTATTACAAATTTAATGTGTTAATCTACTATAATGTATACACCTATTTCCTACTCAAATTGTACACCATCCAATCATATATTACATATTATCAGCATGTTTGTATAATGAAGAATGAAACTATCACCAGACGTCACTAATGAGGCGATTGACCAAACGCAACGACCAAACATCATGCAACCCCACTGCAAGGCGCGGGTTCCTGCCGAGCACTTATTATTCTTTGGAAGGAAGAATTGGGATTTCATATATCTATCTAAAGTAAAAATAAGTGCTTGATTTCATATACATAAATACATGATAACCCATAAAAGAATTGGGATAATACACATTGCAATTCGAGACCGAAGAAATAAACCGAAATCAAAGCCCTTGAAATTTTTGAAATTAAAGCCCTTGGAGGCTCTTTAGTCTCGTTCTTATTCCAACCTTGTCACACCCCGGATTTCGACACCCCGGACGTGCGACCATTCGGTTGGTACCTGTTTTGAGTAAATACGCAGCGGAAAAACATTTGTATTTCTTTAGAGATTTAAACAACTCATTATTTATATAAAAAAACATATATTTATAAGCGGGGAATTAAACACCCATTTTATTCTTACAAAACGTTTCACATATATATGGCAATCAAAACTTCTGTCTAGTGACAGTTTTACAAAATTTCCTCAGCCACGAGGTTCCATAGTGCCTAGGGAATAGTCCTCCTTTCAGCACTATCAGTATCGTCATAATTATTCAAGATTATCTGAAAACGTTTTGAAAATAATGCATCAGCGAAAAGCTGGTGAATAACATCTAACAGACACAACTAATTTTAAGCATGAATAGTACTAAAGCCATTTAACCATATTTGTGTTAGTAGCCTACACATTCAGCAGGACTATGATCAACCCGCCATATCCTGAGTGTACAACCACTGCACACACTGGCATCTTTGCTAAGGTAGGTTTACTACTCGGGTTTCTGCCCAAGTTTTATGTCTTTCCTACTACAGAGACCGTGCCAGTCCTATTACGGCCTTTCATCCGTAATACGTGTATCAATTGATCAAACAATACGTGTACCTATGGCCTGAATGCTTATCCATAGACTACCTTATGCATCAAATGTATTTAATACATCAACATGCTATTTTTCAAAGATATAAAGCAATTTAAATTTTGTAAAAGAGTTAAATGTATTCACCTGTTATCTTCGAAATTATCTCAGCTTCACGTTCCTGTGTTGCTATTACTTAATACCACCTCACAGTCGTTTATTATTGATGGGCAATTACTATCACCACTGGTACTATAAATTACTACTTTTTGTATACAGCTACTCCCACTCTCATTTCATGTCTCGAAAAATTTATCACTATATTCTATATATAAAAATTTTATCACATATAAACAATATGGTTGACAGATGTTGGCAAAGAAAAAGTGTTGGGCAAGAAACTTAAACGTGGTGGGCTATACCCCATATAGTAAGTGTAATTTTGTAAAATACGTGTCAATGGAATATTGATGGTTCTTATCCCAACTAAAATTTATATCTTTTACTATATACATGTCTAGATGAATATTGAAAAGGTTATATCTAAAATATTCACACAAATGTGGCAATTGAATATATATATATATATATATATATATATATATATATATATATATATATAGGGGAGGGATAATTTGAAAACCCTCTCCAGTTAAGAAAACCAATGAAACCCAAATCTTAACCATCCATCTAAACTGATCTATGGTGGAGATTGTTTTTTGCTTTTGATCAAAAGTTATGATTCATATTTAGTGGCAAAAGGGTAAGATAGTCAAAGATTTATGTGTTCTCTCTCTTCCTGTGCTTGTAACTGACAAAGAACAACCCTATAACTCTCACATCAGTAGGCTTCTTTTCTACCTTTTAATTAAACAAATGATAAGAGATGAGAGAGATGGTAGCTAAATCATCATTTATTCTAACCATTCAACAAAACGACCACATCCTTCACTCATCAGTTTACTTTCCTCTCTCTATGTTACAAAAGTAATCTTACTAAAAACATATATTTTATATTTTTGAAATAAAATATAAACCAATACCAAAAAAACATATGTTTTCACAAACTTATCTCATTAAAAACATATAAATTATAACAAAGAACAAAAAGCATATGTTTTCATAGCTTAACTCATCAAAAAAACATATAATGAAATTATAACCCAATAACAAAAACATATGTTTTCACACTTATCTCACCCCAAACATATAATAAATTATAACCTAACAGCAAAAACATGTGTTTTCACAAACTTATATTACTAAAAAAATCATATTACAAATCCAAACAACAAAAAAAACATATGTTTTTAGATGAAAACCAACTTTGATATTCTTAAAAATTGAAAGTGTAAAAAATATATGTTTTGACCAAGTATTCAATGTATCAAAAAAAAAAAAAAGATATACAAAATATTTGACAAATGACCAGCTCCATAACCTAAAAGTGCAAGATCAGTAAAAAAAATATATGCTATAAATTTATCTAAACTTATTAAAAGTGCAACATCAGTAACATAACCTAAACAATTTCATTGAAACCCATATATAGATTTTGAACACCATAACACCAAAACCATCTCCGCCTAACCAAGATCATTAGCAAAAACCTAGATGATTGAGATCCCTATAAATACCAAAACCATATGATCAATTTCTGCACTTTTCAAATCTTGAACGCTAACACATCAAAAACCTCTAAACCACGTCGTACCACCACCGTCTCCAACAAAGCATCATGTCACCCCTTGTTTCGACGACGACAAAAACCAACACAAATGCAAAGGATCTAGGTGGTGTAAAAATGCAAAGGATTTGGGTGGACTTGAGAACAATCATTTGGTTTGTAAGGATCTGGGTGGTGTAAAAATAAATTTAATAGAGAGAGGGGAAATAAGAATGCAGAGAAACTAATTCTTTTTTGAAGATTTGAATAAGTGTTTGAGATGAGAGAGGTGATAGAGACTTTTCATTGTCTTATTATGTACTATGTATACAAAAATAGGGAGTGAAAAAAAAGAGACAAGAAAGAGAGATTGTGTCAGATTGAGTAGAAGAGGAGATGTTCTAAATTAACTAAAGTACCTAAAATGCCCTTTTATAATTTATCACCAATAGAAACGTGGAGAAATCTCAGCCTTATAAAGAGGTTTAATTGGTTTCTTCAACTGAAAGTGGTTTGCAATTTAGAATTGGCATATATATATATATATATATATATATAGGGAAAGGGTAAAATAAAAACACACTTTTCGTAAAAGAACAACAGAAACACACTTTTCCACCACACACTTATTTTAATCAAAAAAGAATGTGTGGCTCATAATTAAAGTTGAATAAAATAAAAAAGGGAATATTCCCTTGCCTAATAAGACAAAATACGGTGGGCCATGGGCGTTTACACTGCTGTAAAATATATATATATATTTTTTTTTTTACGTCGAGGTTACCCGTTTTTTCATCGGTGGAAAAAAAAAATTTTAAAAATTCACATTTTACGTCGGGGTTCTCGTGGTTCTTTTACGAAAAGTGTGTTTTCATTGGAACCTAATCCTATATATATATATATATATATATATATATATATATATATATATATATATATATATATATATTGACGGCACAAGTATTTTACTTTCATTAAACCCAAACTCACTTCAAGCTATGTATCCATATTGCACACATATAATTATACCTAACGTATTTTATTTTTAAAATATATGATTATATATATTTCTTACCATAACACTATCTATTAATTCTATTAATATATATAAAAGAATTGATAGTTGCTGACGTGGCGTTCAATGGTGGTCTCAACCCCTTTTTAAATGTGCCACGTGGCATAATGAGGTGAGGATTTTATTATTTTTGAATTTTTTCATTATGTATATATTCATCCTTCTCTCCCAAAACCCTAGAAAGCTTCCACCAAATCTCCTCCATCTCCATCTCCAAAACCAATCCTTCTTTACAACAGAACCCAAACATTCCTATCGACAACCTTCTGTTCATCTCCTCCATTATTCCTCTAAAAACGATCTCCTTCTTCTCCCCACCTCTCTCTCTCAAGAAACCCTAAGCCACCTCTCAATCTATGCCTCTTCTTAAGTTCTCTCCGTCTTTCAGGTAGCAATCAAACGTTAATTTATATTCTTAATTTGCAACCCTATTCTTTTGTTCATCGTTTATATTGTCCTTAGAAGTTTAAAATCAGGTCTCTTTGTGTTGTAGTGTAACCCTAATTCAATTTCATCAAGAAATTGAGTGTCGTTCATCGTATTCACCTTGCTATATCCATATCTATCTATTATATATACAAACACATTCTTTAAGCCAGAAGCCACGAAAATCTCGATCAGTCTTGATGAGGTATGTTAGTTTTCTGTAAAATCTGCTATGGGTTTGTGTTTTTTTTTTGTTGATTGTTGTAAACTAACGATTTGGGTTTTGGATTCAGGCAGTGTTTAATTTTGGTGTGTGAATTTTGTTGTGATTGATTCTAGATCTTGCTGCGTTTTGGATGATAGAAATTGGTACTCTTTGTTTAATTGGCTAATGTGTGTTATATTTTAAGAGGTGTCTGATATTTTAATTATTTTGAACCTAATTTTTTTTTTAAAAAACAGCATTTAATCACTCAAATTTGATTAATGTTAATTTATATTGAAATCAAGTTTTGCTAAAGGGCCCTTGAAAGTGACCCGACTACCTTCTTGATTTGAGATAAGTTATCCTTCGCCACTGTACAAGTGTAATTAAATAATACTACGCCTAATACCCATGGAATGAATATTGCTATCTGTTATTTACACATGGAATTCGTTTCCTATGTATATTGAATTTTATTCAAACAACTGTTTAATTATGCAAACTGTTTATGTTATTTGATGCATGATGATTGGCCAGCTACAATTATTTTATGATTCCAAATAACGTGAAGTTTAAGTCTTAAGAGTGCAGGTGGTATAGTTATTACAAGAAAAGTCAGGATCCTTAAGAGACTTTGAGCTTCTTCGTATAATATGTTATGTATCTTTTACCGATTCGGCAAGGTTTTTAGTGATTCTTCATGTTAAAGTATTAGGTGTTAGCATTGGATTTATAGATTGTTTTAGGTTAGGTATTGAATATTGATATTAGAGTTATGTATTTTTTTTTTAGCCTTTATGACATGTGTTAATATTAGAGTTATACATTGTTTTAGGTTATGTATTGAATATTGATATTAAAGTTATGCATTTTTTAGCATTTATGATAGGTGTTAATATTAAAGTTACACATTCTTTTAGGTTAGGTATCAATATTAGTATTGTGAGACTTGGTACATAGATGTGTTAAGTTTTTTAATGGTTACAACTTCCAACTTAAGTGATTGTTTAGTTGATTAGGTTAGAAATTATAGGTGTCATTAGAATATGAGAGATTAGAGAGATGTGATAAGTTTTTGAATAGTTGCAGCTTACATAACTGATTGTTTAGCTGATTACTGATTAGGTTTTAGGTTAGGGAATATGAGTTATTACTGATTAGAATACTATGGACATGCAGTGATTGAGAGATTATGTAGTTAGTTAACTTGAGCCATTTGCAATAGGTTATCACGTCATATTAGATTTTTCAACCCCGGGACCCTCCCGGGGTAATCAGCTAGTACTTATATATATAAAACATAACGTTTATAAGGTTACAAGTATGTATGTCATTGGATTAATCTAGTTATTTTTCTATACATTTCAACCTAAGTTTCAATAAAAACGGAGCATGATCAAATATAATGTATTTTACTATTATCACTAGACGGTTCCTATTAGTAATAGACGGTTCCTATAATAATACATGCTTGTCTAGATTACCCCTATTTGAAATAGTCATTTTCCCGTTACTATATATATATATATATATATATATATATATATATATATTTTGACGGCACAAGTATTTTACTTTCATTAAACCCAAACTCACTTCAAGCTATGTATCCATATTGCACACATATAATTATACCTAACGTATTTTATTTTTAAAATATATGATTATATATATTTCTTACCATAACACTATACTTATATATATAAAACATAACGTTTATAAGGTTACAAGTATGTATGTCATTGGATTAATCTAGTTATTTTTCTATACATTTCAACCTAAGTTTCAATAAAAACGGAGCATGATCAAATATAATGTATTTTACTATTATCACTAGACGGTTCCTATTAGTAATAGACGGTTCCTATAATAATACATGCTTGTCTAGATTACTCCTATTTGAAATAGTCATTTTCCCGTTACTACTTGATTAACAATATGCTGAATAACAATCCGAATATTTTATATCTAAAATTTCAGGTTGTTACATCCTCCCCACCTTTGTTCAAATCTCGTCCTCGAGATTTAGTTGAACAAGTGTGGATACTTCCTCTTCATCTCTGACTCCAGTTCCCATGTATATTCTGGACCTCTTCTCGAATTCCATTTAACCTTAACCAACTTAAGTCTTTTCCTCTTTAAAAACTTTATTTGTCGATCTTCTATTTGTATTGGTTGTTCTACAAATTTTAACTTCTCGTTTACTTCTACATCCTTAAGTGGCATTATCAAAGATTCATCGACCAAACACTTACGCAAGTTTGCCACATGGAATACATCATGTATCCCATTCATCTCTTCTGGAAGCTTTAACCGATAAGCTACTGGTCCAACTCTCTTGACAATTTCGAATGGTCCTACAAAACGTGGACTTAGTTTTCCTTTCTTACCAAATCGGACTACACCTTTCCAAGGTGAAACTTTTAATAACACTTTATCTCCGACCTTAAATTCTAGTGGCTTCCTTCTTTTGTCCACGTAGCTTTTCTGTCTGTATCTGGCCGCCTTTAGACGTTTACGAATTTGTAGCACTTTGTCAATCGTTTCCTGAACTAACTTCGGTCCTGACAATTGGCTCTCTCAAACTTCTGACCAACATACAGGTGTTCTGCACTTTCTATCATACAAAGCTTCAAACGGTGCTGCCTGAATACTCGTGTGATAACTATTATTATATGAGAATTCCATTAAGGGTAGATGATCATCCCAACTACCTCAAAAGTCTATCACACATGCTCTAAGCATATCTTCAAGTGTTTGGATGGTCCTTTCACTTTGCCCATATGTTTGAGGGTGATAAGCGGTGCTAAGATTTAAACGCGTACCCATAGCTTTTTGGAATCCTTCCAGAATCGAGATGTAAAACGACTGTCTCTATCAGACACATAGATAGTGGCACACCGTGTAAAGATACGATCTCATCAACATATAATCGTGCCATTCTATCCATGCTGTAAGTTTCCTTCATGGGTAAGAAATGGGCGGACTTAGTCAATCTGTCTATGATTACCCAAATCATATCATTCCCACGACTGGTTCGGGGAAGTTTAGTAATAAAGTCCATTGTTATCATTTCCCATTTCCAAACTGGTAATTCTAACTGTTGTAGTAAACCAGAGGGTTTCTGGTGTTCTGCCTTCACTTGTAAACAAGTGAGACATTTTGCAACGTAGATGGCAATATCCTTCTTCATACCCACCCACCAGTAGTTTCCTTTCAGATTTTTATACATCTTGTTGCTTCCTGGATGCATCATGTATTTTGATTTGTGAGCTTCTTCTAATATTCTTTCTCGCAGACTCCTAGCGACAGGCACCCAGATTCTCTTATTCATTCTTAAGATTTCATCTTCTCCTTAACCAACTGGTCCATCATACCTTTCATTCCTTCTATCCCAATGTTATTTTGTTCCTGAGCTAACCTCTGAGCCTCTTTCAGCTGACCTATTAAATCAACTTGGAGATTGAGCGGTAAAGCACGAACTCTTTTTGGCTTTTCTATTTCTTTCCTACTCAGTGCGTCAGCCACTACATTAGCTTTTCCTTCATGATAGCAGATTTCACAATCATAGTCACTTAAGACTTCCATCCACCTTCTCTGCCTCATGTTGTAACACCCTAAACCAATTTACAGAAAAACGTGCAGCGGAAATACTAACCGAAAAATTTATTTCTTTTAAAACAACCTTGGATGTTTAGAACCCAAATCTACTAAGCATTTTAGGTATTACATCTTTTAAATATGTTATATTACATACATGAAGCTCTCTCTCAAACCCGAGCATGAGTACACATATGTACTATAAATGAGGTTTGGAGTTGCTCGGGCAAGGTACGGAAGCATAAACAAGCTGAAAAATCAACATCCAAGGCCAAAGGGGGATTTGGCGTAGGGTACGCCAAAAGTGGCGTAGCCTACGCCACTTGCGTAGGCAAGGGGTGACAGAGTGGCGTAGGGCAGCAGAATTTGGCGTAGGCACACCAGACTTGGCGTATCCTACGCCAAAACTGGCGTAGGGTACGCCAACAGCAGGTCTTGCACAATTCATTCCTTTTTCAACGCAATATCTATCCTGCCATCCTTACCCACAATTTCCGACATTCTAGCAACTCATTTACTACTCTCCCACCCATCATTCCACACATACCTTGATCAAGCCTCGGATCGAATACACACCCCTACGAGCTTCCGGTTTGAGTTCAATTGCCTAATATACTTGATTCGCTCAAACCTTGTCTACACTAGTTACATTTACCAAAAGACAATGTCCAAGTTAACTACCATGTGGATCCTTGACCCATAACCAAAACCATGTACTCCTTTAAGATTCCCATTCTATGTGAACATATTTCAATATCATAGATGCGAGTTAAGTTCGGGAATCACTTACCTCAAGTCCTCCAAGTTCATGCTTGTTTATTTGCCTCCTCTTGACCCATTAGCTTCCCATGGTTGAGTCCATCCTTCCTATCCTTTCATATCATCTTGTCACATCATTGTTAGCATACATGATCATAACACACTAACAACCATTCTCAACCAATATCACATTGACTTTCATTAGTCAACTTCTATCATATCTAAAACATACATTCACAACCACATTTATTCTCACATAGTAATACCACTTATTATCATATATGTCTCATAGTTTTAACATGTTATGCGTCACATAGTGTTTCTAATCACACAATCAAGTTTGGGAAGCATAACCATGTTATTTTAACATTGTTGACTTTCCAGAAAGTCAACTTCCAACTATACCAACATCCTACTTAGAAACATATGTCCATATTGATGTACTAGATCATATAAGATTCACCATAAACATCATATTCACATCTTATTAAGATACAAGATCATTCATCACACCAATTAATCAACGCATCGTGACATCATAATATTTAAGCATAGTGTACACACTACTAATGCATACTTCTTACCAAATCATACAATCAACTAATTCCCACATGATCTCTCTCTAAGACGAAATCCCCATGTTAACCTACTATCAATTGCACCAACTATCACATTACTTTCATACTTGTCGAGTCTTGCATACAAATCCATACATTATAGAACACACATACAACCATAAGATCACTTATGTGCATACCTACATACAATCCATTATAATTCACACATGGTTTCCATCAAAACACATCCTTTATATTAATTTCCTACAATCATCATATCCCATTCATTCTCATCAATTACTTGAACGCAAGTTCATCTAAACATTTCATCGAACACATGGTGTGCGTACAACATTCTAAGCTTAAAGTACAAGCTCCTAATACACACATTCTACCACAACAACATAATCACCTTAAATTATGACCAATTTCCACATGCATATCATCAACTACACATTATTCCTACAATTACATGGATTTACCACTCATTTAGCAACATCAAAGCTCTAATGAAAACCCAATATCATCATCTTTTGCAAACAAGCAACTTCTAGTGATTAGCTCACCTCTAGACCATTAGAGATGATCAATATCACTTAAAATCAAGCAATAATATGAATTTAACATCATTTGCTCAAAACCCACATGTGGGGTTCGAACCCTACACGAATTTAGGGGTTAGGGTTCTTGCCAAAGCTCAGTTCTTGAAGATTAACCTTCTAGAACACACCCTTCATCCATTGCTTCAATATCTTGCATTAACTTCTTCAATTGAGGATTTATTAGGTTGGTTTTTGGCTCATGGATGCCCCTTTGTGGCTGAATACGTATGACCCCCAAATGGGTCTTATCCACCTTCTTATGTTGACCAACTAGTTATATTAATGGTCCCTCAAGTTTTCCCTTCTTCAATTTTATTATGAAACTTAACTAACCAAGTTAATTCCTAGTGTTATATACTTACATATTTAGATAACACTAACAAGGTTATTTCCATATTGGAACATAGCCCACATTCTTATCATCCCGTTTTATTATCCGTAAGGGTTCATTCTACTATTTAATTCATCTTGTCATTTCTTATGCACGCCTATTAGTGTAATTAAGCAAAATGGATTTCCGGGATGTTACACATGTTAAGTTCTTTCTAACCAAAGATATATTTCAAACTCTTTTGGTAAGTGAAAACAGTAAACTTAACTCCATAAAGATAATGTCTCCATAACTTTAGCGCGAATACTATGGCACCTAACTCCAAATCATGAGTAGTATAGTTCTTCTCATGAGTTTTTAGTTGGCGTGATGCATAAACAATGACTTTGTTTCGTTGCATTAACACACATCCCATGCCGGTGTGTGAAGCATCACAATAGATAACAAAATCTTCAATTCCATCTGGTAAGGCTAAGATTGGAGCGTTAGTCAATTTTAGCGTTTCAAATGCCTCGTTCTGCTTTGGTCCCCACTCAAACTTGAGAGACTTACGTGTTAAAGATGTCAAGGGAACTGCAATTCGGGAAAAGTCTTGGATAAATCGACGATAGTATCCTGCTAAACCTAAGAAACTGCGAACTTCGGTTGGCGACTTTGGAATCTCCCATTTAGTAATGGACTCGATCTTTGCAGGGTCCACTTGAATACCACGCGCGTTAATAACATGTCCAAGAAATTGTACTTCAGGAAGCCAAAACTCACACTTAGAGAATTTAGCATACAACTTCTCGTTTCTTAATAATTCAAGAATCACCCTGAGATGATTTTCATGTTCTTCTTGATTTTTAGAATAAATAAGTATATCGTCAATAAAAACGATAACAAATTTATCTAAATACGGTTCATCATATCCATGAACGCGGCTGGAGCATTAGTGAGTCCAAATGGCATAACTGTGAACTCATAATGTCCATACCTTGTTCTGAATGCGGTCTTTGGAATATCTTCTTCTTGGACTTTCAATTGATGATAACCAGAACGAAGGTCTATCTTTGAAAAGTAACATGCCCCTTGTAGTTGATCAAACAGATCATCGATTCTAGGAAGCGGATATCGATTCTTAATAGTGACCTTGTTTAGTTCACGATAATCTATGCACAAACGCATCGAGCCATCCTTTTTCTTGACAAACAGAATCGGAGCTCCCCATGACGAAGAACTTGGTCTAATAAAACCTTTCTCTAACAACTCATCTAATTGTTTCTTTAACTCTTGCATCTCGGTTGGTGCTAGACGGTAGGGAGATTTAGCAATCGGTGCTGTACCTGGTACCAGATTTATCTTAAATTCTACCTCACGATCTGGTGGTAGTCCTGGTAATTCATCAGGAAACACATCTGCATATTCGGCTACTACGGGTACGTCTTCAATCTTCCTTTCTTTATTATCAACTGATACCGAAATTAGGTATGTTAAGCATCCTTTCCTTATGCACTTCGCCGCTTTCATTACTGAGATTATTCTGATTGGGCCAGTTAATTTGTCTCCATATACGGTTATCACTTGTCAAGTAGGCGTATGAAGTTCAATGGCTTTCTTGTCACAGATGATTTGGGCTTGGTTAATCGCTAACCAGTCCATGCCCAGAACAATGTCGAATCCTGCCAAAGTCATTGGCAGTAACCGCACAGGAATATCGTATCCTAGAAGTGTTATTCTACAATTATCTAGGATTTCAGAAATCTTAGTCAGGTTTCCTTCAGCAGTTTCAACTATACATGTTTGTGCTAGTTTAACTAAGGGCTCGTTCAATAGACTACAAAATTTATAATCTATGAAACTTTGGTTCGCACCGGAATCAAGTAATACCCTAGCATAAACATTATTTACGAGAAACGTACCGGTAATCACATCCGGTATATGAGCAGCCTCATGAGTGTTTAGCGCAAAAGCTCGTGCATTTCCTTTCTTTGCTCCACTATTCCCACCAGCTCCACTTCCACCAGCCTGGTTTTTACCAACTTCATGTCCACTTGGTTGTTTGAGTTTTGGGCAGTCAAACTTGAAATGTCCTTGTTCACCACAATTGTAGCACACCATTCCCTTTTTCTTAAAGCAGTTCTCGGTTGTATGCCCCGACGTCTTGCAATGGTTACAAAAAGTTGTTTTCTCATATCTGCATTTTCCTAAATGCCTTCTTTTACACGTCTTGCATTCAGGAAATGAGTAATAAGTATCTTTCTTTTCAACCTTTTTATTTTTCTTCTTCCTTTCTTGCTCAACCTTTTGTGTCATTTCCTTCTTCTTATTTTCTTCTTGCGTTCTCACCATCCAATCAGTTAATACTCCAGCTAATTCAACAGCCGAGTCAATGGTCTGAGGCATTGCGGCTTTTACTATATCTCTGATCTCACTAACGAGACCCCAAATGTAACGTCTGATTAGATTCGATTCAGGTTGTGCCAAGTGTGGAACTAATCGAGAGTATTCGAAAAATTTCGATGTATATTCACGAATGTTGGCACCCACCATTCTGTGATTTAAAAACTTCACTTCCATCTGCTCCCTTTCGTTCATGGGACAAAATTTTTGTTTCACCAACTCACAAAAATCCCCCCATTCCATTGCATACACATTCCTTCTCCCTTTGGCTTGAATAATGGTATTCCACCATTCCAGTGCCTCATCTTTAAATGAGTTAGAAGCGTATAACACCATGTCTTCATCAGCACATTTACTGATGGCAAGTACCGCCTCCATATTTTCTAACCATCGTAGAGTTGCTACGGCTCCCTCATTTCCTGCAAACTCTGTTGGCTTACAAGCTTGGAACGCACGATAGGTACATCCCTCTTGTTTTATCTTCTTTTTCTCTGGTTCATACATATCAGATTTATCTCCATTGGAACTCTGGCGATCTTCTTCTGTTCGCTTCAATTTAGAATCTTCTTTATTGTGGCTAGGAGATTCATTCTTTTTCAACACATCTATAATGGTAGGAATAGCTTCAGCGATCCCCTTTGCAATCATCTGTTGAATTTCAGCTGTTAGGATCTGAGTTTGATTGTTTTGATATATTTAGAATAAAATGAGAAATGAATGATGTAAGTATATATGGAAAGTGCAGCGGAAAGATAAACTATAATCAAAACAACAGGAATAATTGTTATCAATGATCAAATGCTTTCATTAATTGAAAGATTACAATCAGTACAAATACTCCCCCCTCAGCCTGATCACACAGTGATTGTTTGTCTGAGAGAATGTTTGTGTGTGATGTAATAGAACAGTACAAGCACTGTTCTATTTATAGACAAACCTAAACCACTGGTGAAATGTGCTGACGTCACCTAAGATAGTGACCTCTAACAGAATAACAACATAAAACATCTGCCCTATACAATCTACTGTTACATTACAAAACACTATAAAGTAAATTACTGCTAAGGGAAAACTCTGATGGTCTTGCAACATCTGTTGGAGTCTAAGTGCTGTTGACTCCAACAGACCTTTAGTCTTCAGTACTTGATTAGCAGTTGTTTCTTCATCAGACCTTTGGTTAGCAGTTGTTCTCTATCAGTCCTTTGTATCAGCAGTTGTCACAGCAGTTGTTTGGATGGAACAGTTGTTAGGGTCAACAGTCTTTTGGGAAGAATATGTTGTAAAGACTGTTTATTTGTGGAATCAACTGTTAGCATATTTTGGCTTTTAATCATCTGTTCTTCTCCAGGTCAGCAGACCCAACATCAGCTTTCTGAACCACTGGTTCAACTTCACCGTCAACTTCAACAGTTTTTTTCTTGCGTCCCCTAGTGTTTCGAGAGGGTCCACTATCCTCCACTGGCTTTGACATTCTAAGGACGAGAATTTTACAAAGAAATGTCTTAATTCTACGACCAGTGTTTCGATAAAACACAACCATATATTAATTTTCTTAAATGATTATCTCATAATATAATATCATACGATATATCATTATACAGATTACATCATTGTCTTTATAGGTTAATCTCTTATCTCCAGATTGTTTCCCTGCCTATCATTTGCTTATTTCAGTACAATAAGATATTTGTGAGATCAAGGCGGTGTCATACATTAACCTTCATACTGGCCAGGTATGAAAGCAATATATGCTACACACCATGATACCCTCGACTATCATATGGTGCTTCAACCATACAACATTTGGCATATATTTCAAATTCCATTTATTTATATCCCTATTTTACTTTGGGTGTGGCATATATCTCATGATATAATAATTAATATACAACTACACTATAATAATATTGTAATTATTTATTAAATTTATCAGTATATGCATAAAATATGCATTTCAACATGCAGACCTATATGAATAATACTAGTATGCATCCACCATACTATTAACATGCATACTAGCACATGTAGAATATAGAAACATGTATATTATATATATATATATATATATTCTATATTATCTAAAGGCATCATAACTTAGTCCGGTTAAAGCCTAGATACTAACCACGTATCTAATTCGCTGAAACCTGTGGCTCTGATACCAACTTGTCACACCCCGGATTTTGACACCCCGGACGTGCGACCATTCGGTTGGTACCTGTTTTGAGTAAATACGCAGCGGAAAAACATTTGTATTTCTTTAGAGATTTAAACAACTCATTATTTATATAAAAAAAACAAATATTTATAAGCGGGGAATTAAACACCCCTTTTATTCTTACAAAACGTTTCACATATATATGGTAATCAAAACTTCTGTCTAGTGACAGTTTTACAAAATTTCCTCAGCCACGAGGTTCCTTAGTGCCTAGGGAATCGTCCTCCTTTCAGCACTATCAGTATCGTCATAATTATTCAAGATTACCTGAAAACGTTTTGAAAATAATGCGTCAGCGAAAAGCTGGTGAATAACATCTAACAGACACAACTAATTTTAAGCATGAATAGTACTAAAGCCATTTAACCATATTTGTGTTAGTAGCCTACACATTCAGCAGGACTATGATCAACCCGCCATATCCTGAGTGTACAACCACTGCACACACTGGCATCTTTGCTAAGGTAGGTTTACTACTCGGGTTTCTGCCCAAGTTTTATGTCTTTCCTTCTACAGAGACCGTGCCAGCCCTATTACGGCCTTTCATCCGTAATACGTGTATCAATTGATCAAACAATACGTGTACCTATGGCCTGAATGCTTATCCATAGACTACCTTATGCATCAAACGTATTTAATACATCAACATGCTATTTTTCAAAGATATAAAGCAATTTAAATTTTGTAAAAGAGTTAAATGTATTCACCTGTTATCTTCGAAATTATCTCAGCTTAACGTTCCTGCGTTGCTATTACTTAATACCACCTCACAGTCGTTTATTATTGATTGGCAATTACTATCACCACTGGTACTATAAATTACTACTTTTTGTATACAGCTACTCCCACTCTCATTTCATGTCTTGAAAAATTTATCACTATATTCTTTTTATAAAATTTTTATCACATATAAACAATATGGTTGACAGATGTTGGCAAAGAAAAAGTGTTGGGCAAGAAACTTAAACGTGGTGGGCTATACCCCAAGTAAGTGTAATTTTGTAAAATACGTGTCAATGGAATATTGATGGTTCTTATCCCAACTAAAATTTATATCTTTTGCTATATACATGTCTAGATGAATATTGAAAAGGTTATATCTAAAATATTCACACAAATGTGGCAATTAAATATATATATATATATATATATATATATATATATATATATTTTGACGGCACAAGTATTTTACTTTCATTAAACCCAAACTCACTTCAAGCTATGTATCCATATTGCACACATATAATTATACCTAACGTATTTTATTTTTAAAATATATGATTATATATATTTCTTACCATAACACTATACTTATATATATATAAAACATAACGTTTATAAGGTTACAAGTATGTATGTCATTGGATTAATCTAGTTATTTTTCTATACATTTCAACCCAAGTTTCAATAAAAACGGAGCATGATCAAATATAACATATTTTACTATTATCACTAGACGGTTCATATTCGTAATAGACGGTTCCTATAATAATACATGCTTGTCTAGATTACTCCTATTTGAAATAGTCATTTTCCCGTTACTACTTGATTAACAATATGCTGAATAACAATCCGAATATTTTATATCTAAAAATTCAGGTTGTTACAAACCTCCGCTACATTTCTTCACTATTACGAGTAATAGTATGTCATCGGGGATGGTAGCGGTGACAGAAGTGGACGCGGTGACAAATTAAGGAGCAAAGGTCTACCAAGAGAGAAAGGGCAAGCGATTTATATCAATATGTTTGTATAATGTACAACACCAACAATGTGATTGACCAAATACAAGAACCAAACATAGTGAAGCCTCGCCGCAACGCGCGGGTTCCTGCTAGTACATGAAATAGAGGTATTAAAGCTAAAGATATATGAATATATATATATATATATATGATTATGTTTCGATTTGGTTTATTTTGGTGAACTAAGTGCACAAAAAACAATAACCGATTTTAAGTTAATTCGTTTGGTTTATTCAATTTTTGATTGCTTTTGGTTTAGTTCTTCTTCTTTTTGTTCGGTTTCAGTTAAATGTTCAATTATTGTTCACCACTCGATATCTATACTATATATGATATATTTGATACGGACATTTTAAGATACTCAAAAGTTAAGAGTTAACTTTTGTTTATTTAAATAACAGTTACACATTTTTTTCCTTATTTTAAGCCAATTGGCAACTACCCCTATGAAATATAAACGACCATAACTTTTTCATACGTTGATACTTTAAAAAACTATATTATAAAAACGGGCACTTTATTGTTTATAATTTGAATATAATATAACAATTCTTTTAGTTAAAAATATTAATACGTTATGTGATTATCAATATCTAGGGTGAAAAATAACTAAACCTTAAATTGACCAAAACTGATATGTTATGTGATTAACAATATCTGCTGCCTAACTTTGTTTAGATGAAAGAAAGGGAAAATCGCCACAACATTTTAATTTATTCCGGGTGTAAAAGAAAGAGAAAATCGCCCTAACTTTTAATTTTATCAGGGTGTGAAAGAAAGGGAAATCGCCATCACTTTTTATTTATGTTTTTCTTGCACAAACTTTCACTTACCTCATCTTTGAGTTTTGAGTAATTGACCATTTGTCATTTTCCTTAAAAAACAAAAATAAATATATAAATACCATAAGTGCATTTGAACTGATGATTGAAATCACAATATTTTGTACTAAAAGTGCATTTAAACTTATGATTCCTAACACCCGTTCAATTATGTGTGTATGTATTATTATAATTATAACTAGATGATATTGTCCCAACAGTTACTTCAATATACTTCATGAACAACTTGCATTATGCTTTAAGCCTATATGAATTCCATCAACATGTTAATCCAACCAAATTGGATCTTTTTAGAAGCCTTCAAATTTAAACAAAGAGATTAAAAATCACTATTCAATGGAATGAGATCTAAAAAACTACAAAGATAAAAATGACATATAAGCTAGAAATTAACCATACAAAAACTTGTTCAAATGAAATCAAAACACAAAAGAATCACCTGTGTAAGATTACTATTCAATATAATCCATGAGCTCTATAGTGATACATAGAGTTTGCGTAAAGCCAGAGACAAACAAGATGGTTTTGAAGAAATAGAAAAAAAAGGCAAAAAAAGTGGCAATAATAAATTATTCAAATTTCAAAACCCCCTCTACCCAGCTTCAAACCATATTATGAGTATAATTTGCTATATGCTTTTTAATTAAAAATTGTTTTTTTACGTGATTAAACATATCTATGGGTGAACAATAATTAAACTCTTAACTGAAATCGAACAAAAAACATACAAAATCGAACCAAAAATTAACCAAAAATCGAGTTAACCTACCTAATAACCAAAATTAACAAATCGAAAGTGCAACATTCATGTATTTTTATCTTTTATACATCCCTTTGATGCATTTATATCTCCATTTCATGTACTTTTAAGCAAAATTTTTAACCAGATGTTGGTTTTGGTTATTAACCAAAATTAATTAAACCGAATTAAAAACGACAATCTAACCAAATAGACTGAACCAATTAACCGGTTAGTTAATAAGATCGATAAATCGATTTTGTAGATTTTTGTTTAAGTTGAGGCTATTAACTAAACTAAGCCCAACCATGCACTATTAGAAGTGTAAGTGTTTCCTACTACATCGTGAGGGCACGCTGTTATGAATATATGAATGGTTCCTTTTCAGTTTGACTGATTTAAGTTAACTAAAGATACAAAAAAAAAAAACCGATAACTGATTTTATGTTAAATCGGATGTTGGTTAGTTCAGCTTTCAATTAATTTTGGTTCAGTTTTGTCAGCTTTTTTGGTTCGGCTTTGGTGAAAGGTTTAGTTAAATCTCACTCTTAGATACTGTTAATCACGTAACACATAAAAAATTTTAAATTAAAAAAATAGCAATAATATACTCAAATTAAAGTAATAAAATGCTCTTTATAAGATGTAATTTTTTTTTAAAAAAGCATCAACATATGAAAAAATATGACTATTTAAAAATCAGGAGAATAGTTTGCTTAAAATAAGAAAAAAGAGTTTAACTATAATTTAAACAAACAAAGGTTGAGTAAAGTTTAACGGATTAAAGTGTAACTAAAATAAGGTATCAAAATGTAAAAGTGTTTTAATAACTATTTAACCCCACTTTAAGGTTGTTAATGAAAATAAAGTTCTTAACGTTTGAGTATCTTAAACTACCATTGTCTCATGCATTATAATATAGTATAGATAGAGAAATGAAAACTACTGTTACATATGGACAGTTAGTTTCAAATGACTAGGATCACATAACTAAAATAACAACTCGTGTAAACGAACAATTTATCAAAACAACATTACAAAACACACTTGCTGACTTTTGTTGACCAGCATATCTTCAATATAGCAGTCTGGATCTTTAATATCAGTTGTTTGACTAATCAAACAGTTAACTGCTCAAACCAGCTCTTCAGTCTTCTAACCTTTTTGTCTTAAATCTAGCACCTTACTGAACAGTTCTGCAAATGTTGTTATTTTGAAGCTTTCAAGGGAAAAGTTTGCTGATAAAGACTCAAAATTCTTTATTTGAATGAATGGAATCTTTAGACCATAAGGAGTGGGGGAGAGGGGGGAGGGATGAAGCGTCATGTGGCATTTTTGGGTCCCACATGAAAGGGGGGGAAATTGTGGGGAGTGGAAGGGGGGATTCTTTTTTTTTTTTTTAATTTTCTTTATAAATAAAGTTTAATAAGGCAACAAAAACTATCTATTCTAGTTCTATTATCAGCAATGGGGTTGAATATAAGAGAAATTCTAGAGAATGTTTGCTATCAATTGATAAACATAATAAAAATAATAAATTTAAAATATTTTAAAATTTTATTAAAACAATCTGAAAAAATTTATTTATTAAAAAATTATATTTAAATAGTTAATAAAATTTATTTAAATTCTTAATAAAAAAATATTATTTAAACGTTTGAATTTCACCGCCAGTTTTCTAACGTTTGAATTTCACCGCCAGTTTTCTAACGTTTGAATTTCAAACGGTTGAATTTCAACCGTCAGTTTTCAAACATTTGAATTTCAAACGTTTCAAATTTATGACCCTATAAATACAACATCAATGCTACCATTCCCAGTCACAATTCTCACCAAAACACCAATGAAAGATATGAGTGGCGGTTATCACGAAGGTGCCGGATTTTCCGGTCTCCGGCGATACTCTTGCCGGGGACGGCGACTACCATTTTCATCTACCCCTTCTCCTGCTGCACAACCAACCTTTTCATCTCCTCTTCCTGCACAACCAATCTTTTCATCTCCTCCCCCTCCTGCACAACCATGGTTCTATCATCCTCCTCCTACACTACCAACCTTTTCATCTCCTCCTTCTCCTCCACAACCAAGGTTCTATCATCCTCCTGTTCCATAACCAACCTTTTCATCTCCTCCACCATATGATGATTTCACTAATGAGGAGTTGGTCTGAGCCTTGGATTATACCATGTCTCTGAGGGAAATGAACCGTCTAAGGTTGTTGGCACCCACCCCCAGTGTAGGCAGAGTACACACACCCCCCCCCCCCCCCCCACCACCAGGGTACACCCACTCCCCACCACCAGGGTACACCCACCCCAAACCCTCCTCCTCGGGAGCCATATGAGGAGGATTACGAAGCACTTAGAGATGTTATGAAATGGAACGATACGAGTACTACTCGGGATCAACTTCTGAGTATTGCCGTATCCCCTCGGATGCAAGGTCCGACGGTCGCGATAGCGATCGTTCTGTGTCACCACCAGCGTATACGCCGGAGGATTGGGACAATTACTCTCCGTAGTGGGGAGTTTATGTTTAATTATGTAATGTTTAGTAGTTTAATTATGTAATCTTTTAGGTTATATTATGTAACGTTTAGGATAATGTAATAAGTAATTGGGATTATGTAATGGTTTTATTTAATGTTTTTATGTAATGTTTTTATTAATTTTAATAGGGTTAATTATGTAATGTTTTTTTTTTTTTTTTTTTTTCTTTTAGTTTTTCATACCCAACATTACTTATTTTTTATTTGTTCCCTCTTTCTCTATTATGTGGTTTTATTTATTTATTTATTTTTATAAAACTCAAGCCCCAATCAAATACCCACACGTGACAAAAGAAAACCCCCCACCCCGGTGCCATCTTCCCCCCCCCCCCCCCCCTTTCCCGCCCCCTCTCCATGCCGGTCCGAGCCGGTGTTCCCCCTTCCCTTCCCTTCCCTTTCTCCGCCCCACTCCGTTCTGTTTTAGGTTGGCTTTCATAACAATTTATATGATTATTAAATAGATGATCTAAGCATAATTCATTTAAGAATTTATCATGTGGATTTTAGACATGGTTATTCAAAAAGTGTTTGAAATTTAAAGATTCATATTTTTTTCACCAATATGAGTATAAGACTGACTAATCTTCCATCTTCAAATTTATAGTACTTTTTAATTTCTAGTGACTTTATTCATTCATTGATTCTAAGAAAACCCGTAATGACTTGTGAATTGGGCGTTAAAGGGGCAATTTCGCACCCCTTTCACATGGAAACACCGCCCGCTTGTGGGTTAAATGGGCGCTAAGGGCCTCTGCGCGAATTATTTCGCGTACGCCAAATCTTCCATTGTCCAATTAAATTGCTCCATGTGGCAAATGTTCAAAAAAAACATATATATTTAGCCGCTTGGCTTTGCAACGGTCAAAAAAATAATAATTATTTATATAAATACATCCCATTTTTAAAACAAACACATATCAACAAAAAAAACACACATCTTCCCAACTATTTTATAAAGTTTACCAAATTATTTTTATAAAAATATGAGTTCCCCAAACTCCTCATCTGGCATACGGGATAATTATTACAAAGAGTTTTTAGGCGATACGGGTGAATCAACCGACGAGGAGATCGAGCAGGAAGTGGTTACAAGTGCCGAGAAAACGACACGCGACACCTTAGAGCATTTTTGTCAAGGTACACTACAATTTCTTATATTATTTATTTATTTATTTATTAATGTTATTTAAAATTTATTTATTCTTATAAAAGTTATATTTAGCGTTGGATTTGATACAGCATGCATGCTCGGTTCGATATATTCCGCACGGGGTGACGAAGAAGAGGAAGAGGAAGAGGAAGAGGAAGAAGAGAATGACGAGGAAGATGAATTGTAGCTTTATTATTTTACGTATTTTTTTTATTTTAGGATTACTGTTTTTTATTTTCCGTTAATTTTTAGGTAATTTAGTGAATTAATGTAATTTTTTATGTTTATCTAGTTAAATATTTAAATTAAATAATAGTTAAATATTTAAATTAAATTATAGTTTTTTTATTTTAAATTTAAAAAATAATATAAAATGGCATGTGACCCACATGTCACATGTCAAAAAAATGTCCCACACCAAATTTCACCCACCATTACACCCCTTGCCCCATTAATGCCCCTTTCACCTACCAAATTGGCCTCACATGCCACACGTCATAAAATGTCCCTTTAAGGCTCATAGGTATGGAGACGCCCCATAGCCCCCGTCCCTCGCTTTTTGCCCCGTCCCCCCACCCACACACCGCCCCCTGCCCCGTCCCACACCCCCCCCCCCCCCCCCGTTCCCTACGTTCCTCTGAGGACGCGATGGCCTGACCAATAGGGATTTTTCTTTTCTTTTTCTTTTTTTTGAAAAAAGTGACGTTGGGCAACGGCTTTTTTTTAATTATTTTATGTTTTCAATGTTAAAAAAATTATATATATATACCACAAATCAACCAATTTCTACCACATATCTCTACATTTTATACCATATATTTTATAAACTAACCACATTTTATAAAAAAATCTCATGGATCCCTTCCAACAATTCAACCAAAACTCAAATGAAAACCCCACTCATCCTTTCTCCACACCGGGTTACACGCCGGTAGTCGATCCACCCATCTCACAAACCGTTAGACCAATGCCGGCGGTAGCCCAAATGCTTCAAAACCCGATCGCCTTTGCACAATTCACTACTAGAAAAATACCCCTATCTTGACGCGCATTGCGCGTCATAAAAGGGTGTTTATGACACACAGCAAAGTGTCAAGGAAGAACATGTCATTAAATTTTTATGACATGCAAGCGCGTGTCATCTTTTAATGACACGCGTTCATGACACGCTTTTTTGACACGCATTTATGACACTCTTTAATGACATACATTCTTGACACACCTTTGTGACACTCATTTTGCGTGTCATGGTTTTTTTTACCTAAAAAAAATTCTGCAAAATAACTAATATCCCTGGATTTATATTTAAATTTATAATTACAAAATCAATAAATTACATAATAAAACTGCATTTATTATATATACCACCAAAAAATCCATTACAATATAAGCATTTATCGAATCGTACCACAAGTATTAACGGTTACAAATTATTATGTCAATACATTACGTTAGTCTATACCTAAACATACGGATCACTTGAAAATGAAGGTTGCGGCATAACTTGACCATTCTTCACGACTGACTTCAATATCTGCATCCGTGTAAACATCTCTTCCTCTCCCAACCTGAGACCTAGCTGGAAATAGAGAGACTTTTGGATGCGCCTCAGATAAATTTCATTCCTTTAAAATCTCCTCGTCTATCTTGAGAAAGTTCCATAAGTTAACCAATATAATCTTTTGGGATTAACATTTCAATCTGCAGAAAGAATATAAACCATCAATGTTTAAACAGACCACTAGTTTTGCAAGATAGCATAATATCACAAGAGGGAATATCAAAAGATAGTGACAAACCTTCACCATCGGCTCCTCAATTGACTTCCTCTTACCTTGTTCAGGAAGTGCTGAAGGGTTTGAACATTCAACCTTAACAAGTGAAGAGAAAGATAGTTCATTTGAATTTTGTTAAAACATATTGCCAATTTGCCAATAACGATGGAGAACATAATGCAGAAAAAAGAAGATATAATTAGAACTTACAGTTTCACCACTGGCACAGTACACTCTGTATACGACACTTGGTGTAGTAGTTATCAAAGTTTGATTGTATTCGCGTTCAAGTCTTTCCTGTGCACTAAAACCTATCATATCCATAAAGACAAAAATTATCATAATGTAATAATCAATATCATGGATGAATGACATCATATACCTGAACAATTTCCATATGAAGAAGACCCAAAAACCCACATCTAAAGCCAAAACCCATAGCACTTGATGTCTCTGGCTCAAACTGAAACACGTTGATTACAAAGAAACAAACAATTTCCTGGGTGAGTAATAAATACAAAAAGCACAGATGTGTGTTAACTAAATATACGTAGACGAGGTGATGATAAGCACATAGAAACAACTGATAAAAGTGAATGATATATTCTTAGGCCAACACTAAGATCGGCTGTAATTGATGGTTCAGCATGTTAGGCAATAAATGGTTTAAAAAAACGGGTGGGGCGTACGCCTTGAGGCGAGGCGCTGAAAAAACGTCTCTAAGGCAGCGCCTCATGAGGTTATTTTGTACGTGCCCCTCGAATGGCCGAGGCGCTAAGAAAACTTGCGCCTCGGGTGCACCTCATGGGGCTAAGTGTGTTTTTTATATGTGATTTTGATGTTTTAGACTTTCTATGTGAAGTATTTTATTTTTATGTGTGTTTTTTATGTTTTAGACCTTCTTTGTCAATTATTTTGTTTTTTATACGATATATTATTTTTATATTTATTTTTTAATCCCGCCTCAGGCTTATACCTCGGTTCGCCTTGAGGCTTACGCCTCGTGAGGCGAAGGGAAAACGCCTCAAGGCTCGATTCCGTTCTTTTAAACTTTTTCAATAAGCATGACCCACGACAGATGAATTGACAATGTAGCAGTAGCATTAACAAATTAGAAATAGTGAAAATTGTGCACCAAACAAACTGACAACATATTGATGTAAACTTTAATGTCAAAACTCAAATGTGATTTGGACACATAATAGGCTTCTAGATTCTAAGAAATTAGTTTGTGTAATTTTTCAATTGAGACCTAATATAATATAAAGTACTTTAGTGACAATTATCATTATTTGGAAACATTGTTACTTTTACATCAACACTAATTAAGAAAATAAACAGTTTTGGAAAGAGCCAATATTCTTTTACTCTTTCACATATTTCTTGTCTTTGGGCATTGCAGAGATTAAAGTCTGAATGCATAATTCTATTCATCTATTAATGCTCTAAAAAGCTATATATACAGAGAATACATTAGAAAATAAGAGAAACTACTTCAGTAAGCCCTATAATTCTGGGATTCCCGTTCTATATTGTAATCCTCTATAGTATAGGTGTCAATTTTACCTAACTAAGTTATTCTACAAATTTCCACAAGATATAATAAGATGTCTTCAAGCATTGCATTCAAAATGTGACAGATCAACACAGGTCAAGAAACTTAACCTTCAATGCAGTATCATTAAGCTGTAGTTTCTCCAGTGCGTCACGTAAATCAGGAAATCTGTAACAAACAATGATGCCAATCAGTACCACAGATGGTGTATAAAAACTAAAAAAAATAAGAAAGATGACATGGAAATCTAAGATGATATAGGCTTACAGAGAGAGTAAGAAGGCAGGGGAATTTGGAGAGAAAGTGAGTGATGGTTTTTGTAGAGAGATCGACAGAGAAACCGTCGGCCACCACTGCACTTCGCCATAAAACCCTAGGTCACTATCGTGGTTGCCGTAGCTTGCACGCGGCTGTGCGTCCCGTGTGGTCGTTGGACCTGGAGGACGGATCCACTTGCCGTCGTTGCTTGCACGCTGCTTTATTTCATATGCAGGTTAGTGTGTGAGGATGGAAGTGAAGTATGAGGGTTAGGGTTTACAAGAAGGTAGAATTGGGGAATGATGAATATAATGTGGGTTAGGTGGAAGCTATATAGGATTTTGTATAAATATATGACACAAAAATATGACAAACATATGTTGGTTCTGTCATGTATTTTGTTTTATGACACTAAAATAATGACACACAAAAATGAGTGTCATAAATGTACTAAATTTTAAAAATCATGACATAATTTTTATGACACACGCTTTTGAATGTCATAAAAGAACCGTGTGTCATTGTTCGCGTGTCAAGATAGGTGTTTTTTTTAGTAGTGATTAAACCCGATCGCATATATGCAAATGCAAAGCTATATGCAACAAATTCAAAACTTCCAAAATAGCCAACAATTTTCTCTACAACCACAACCCATGACACCTCTTGGAACATCCCAACCCGCTACACCTCTTGTACCATCCCAACCCGCTACACCTCTTGGACCATCTCAACCCGTAGAATCGGAGAATGAAACCGATGATGAGATAATTCCCGAAACCCAACCTACGCCATGAACCAAAGGCAAACGCAAAGGAAAACAAAGAGAACCGGGACCGGGACGTGGTAAACCACTAGAGGGAGCCCCTAGACCATGGTCCGATGTCGAAGAGGAAGCCTTAGCTAAGGCATATGTCTTTGCTTCAACACGTGCCAACATCGGTAAATTATTTAAATTTATAGATATGTATTTTTTTTTCGAAATATATATGTTTATGTTATTACTTTTTTTTTTCTCGAAATATATATGTTTATGTTTTATATTGTTGATGTTATTACTTAATTAAAGGTACCGCCCAATCGATATCCCAATTATGGGATGCGGCGAACGAATACTTTCACAAGTTGATGCAAAGCAAGCCGTATCGAAAAAACGACGCTCTTAGCTCGAAGTGGAGAAAGGTAAATGCGGATTGTGGTAAATAATTCAATGGAATTTACAACCGTATTAAGTCAAATCCGCCTAGTGGTTGGAACGAGCAAAATATTTTTGAGGCGGCGTTGAAGAAATATAAAGATGACACAAATAAATCGTTCTCCATGATACGGGTTTGGCAGGTCTTGAAAGATGAACAAAAATGGACGAGGGTTCGGAACGAGGTTGAATGGGCCAAAAGAAAAACTAAAGCTAAACAGGGAGGTCCGTCTGTTCCAATCGACATTGATATTAACGACGAGCCCGAGTTCGATGAACCAGTATTCATGGAGGAGCCACGCCCCATAGGTTTATAAATTTATAGTTATTTTTATATATAATTCGTTGCGTTTTCGTTATAGTATAAAAATATTTTAATTTTTATTATGTAGGTTGGGACAAAGCTCGAAAAGAGGCGGCGGCCGAGAAGAAAGCGGCAACGGGTAGCTCGAGCGGGAGCGCTTCCAGGCTTGAAACATTAAGCGCACAAATGGAAGCATTCAATCAAGCTAACGAAAGAAAAATAAAAATCAAGGAAGATAAGCTTAGGTTGATTGACGAAACGAAGGCGGTGGAAGAGTGGAATATTATGTCCGCCGATATCTCGAGTTATCCCGAAGATAAACGCGCTGCGTTGAAAAATTTGCAAGACAAGTTGCTTAACAAGTGGAAATAGTTTTATATATTTTAGGATATCGTATCTTTTTTTTCGGTGTGTTCGTTTTTATTTTTAAAATTTATCATGTCTTGTACTTTTTATTTATAATATTTAGTTTTTAATTTAACATTATTTTATTTATTTATTAGTTTTAAAACAAATTAAAATTAATATTTAAAAATAAATTAAAAAGTAATTTAATGCTTGAGACATGGGTTTCTCATGTCTCCACACCCCACCCATGTCTCAAGCATATGGAGACATCACCTTGTTAAGGTGGCATCCTATGTGGCATGGAGACATGATCTTTCTCATGTCTCCACACCCTATAGCCTAATGCTCCTTTAACCAACCATTACACATGGTCTAAGGGGAAGACGTCCTCACCTAACTTCATTGTCATGTCAAAATCATTACTAAAGTGTGGTTGTTGATCAATTACTTGATGCCAATCAGTGAAGTTTTTTAGGATAGTCGATGAGAGGTGACAACAATATTACCTTGCAGCAATATACATGTGCTTCCCTTGCTCGGGAGTGCCCTGACCACTTAAATACTATTATAAAAAAAAATAAAAACCCACATAAAATAATCTGTCAACGTGGTTTGAATTATATATATATAAAGTCGTTCAACATGTTTCAACACGCTTTTGCAACGTTGGATTCTGTAGACTTTTCTAGACTACATATAATTGTAAAAAATATTTATTTATATTAGTGAGTTGTTACCCCTAAATTAATTAATAATTAAGTCAATTGTTAATAGAGTCATGTAGAGTTGATTTTCCCTTAGAGGCGGCCGTTGACCTTCACAACGAAAATGATGGTCATGGACTATGGTCACAATAACATGTAAAGGTCATGGACTCATGCTGCAATTTTTGAGAATGAGACTCGGTCAACAATTCATCAAAACCTACAAGAACTTTTTTTTTTACAGCAATCGATATATATAAAGATCCAGCCAGTGACAAAAAACAAAAACAAACACCAAATGAAGATTGCAAGAACTTAAATTGCAGTTTACTCTTTTAGATTTAAAGGAACTTAAAGAAATGAATGAAGAATATAAAGTTAGAAATTTCGTAGATATATATCCTATTATAAGTTTTAGGCATTTATACCAAACAAGTCGACTGGTTTCACTAGTTTGAAATATATAATGTTTTGTTTATGTCGTATTAAATAAATTTACGATTTATGGTTTCTAACTTACAACCAACCGTTATTATTTATGATCTATGTTTTTTTTTATCTCATAAACCGTTTTTTCATTTATAGAAGACTTCATACAAAAGTATTATTTTGAAAAGTATAAAATTAAGTGAATCCACAGCTAAATCACCACAAATGAACAAACATTGAACATGCCTTATTTAACATTTTTGGCTACAAAATATAGTAAATGATTCCTTCAGTAATTTTAACCGTTTGTTTGACGATCTTTGAGCTCCGACACAAGGTTAACAAACATGTTTAAATCTCGCACTGATGTCCCTTCTTTAACTGCCTTCATAGCTGCTTGACTCAGCTCCTTCACTCTAACTCGTTCCGGTTTATCAGCACTCAATGACTCAACCAACAACCGAGCCAACTCGACCGAGTTAGGAACAATCTCCGTTCCACCCTCGCAAACATGTTGACCAACACCCAACTGGTCAACCAACAGCTTAGCATTTCCAAACTGATCCGCACCCATTGGCCATGCCAACATCATTACACCAGACGCAACCCCTTCCAACGCCGAGTTCCACCCACAATGAGTCACAAACGACCCAACAGCCCGATGTCTCAGTATCGTCAACTGTGGGGCCCAACCTTTAACCATGAACCCTCGACCCTTTACCCGGTCTTCGAACCCACTAGGAACGAAGCTCGAACCACTTTCGTTCACACACCATATAAAATTAACGTTACTTAGCTCGAGTGCACTCGCTAACGAGGCCATTTGTTTTGGGCTTAAACCGAACATACTCCCAAAACATATATACACAACCGAGTCATTCGGCTTTTTGTCTAACCACCTGAGGAGGTCCTTAGGTGGTACTGCACTGGACCCACCACGTCCAGTGCTATCTGGGCCATGTTCTTCGGGTAGTAATGGGCCCACTGCCCAAACCCGATCATGGCCCATCTCTTTCTTCACATAATCTATATAAACCCCTTCTAATTCCTCAAACGAGTTGTATATCACCCCCCAACTCTTTATATTCGCCAACATTCCCTTGCGAAAAGCCTCAAAATCCGGGTTGCCACTTCTGTAATACCGCCATGGATGCGACAACTGCCACCAACGAAGCTCTGGCGAGTTCGGGATTTCCGGGAAGGAAATCCCGAACTCGTCATCTCTAGAAGCATTTCTCGCACGGATCTCCGCCAGGTCGCGCCATGAATTAATTAAAACAGCCAAACCAAGAGCGCCATTGGACGAAAACAAGACACGTTTAATGCCGAGGTGGGCCGCGAGATCCGTGGTCCACCCGTGAAAAAAGTCGGAGACAATGGCGACTGGCGGTGACGGGTGGGAATGATACCATTTAACAATGGGGTCAAACAGTTGTTGCTGTGAAACTACCATGGAAATAAGGGGATGAGAGAATGAGGTCATTTTGGGTTCTGGGAAAATAAGTGTGTGTAGGGTAGAAGGGTGGGAGGACAGGAGATGGGCGAAAAGCGGGCGGGTTGCGGTGGTGACGATGACGGTGACGGTGAGCTTGCGGCGGAGGAGGTGGTGGGTGAGGTCGACAAAGGGGATGATATGGCCGGAGCCGTGGAAAGTGTAGACGAGTAAGTGTGTCATGGTTTTGTTTTGGTTTGGTTTGATTTTGATTTGATGGATTAAAACTTAAAACGTTTGATATATATAAGGTTATGAAAGATGTTTATTAGGGTATTCGGACATTAGACCGAGTATGTCATCCTATTATTTGTTCTAGAACTTTGCTATCGGCAGCTGACGTATACATATAATATGAATGATATAGATTAAAATAACCGATACCTGTTCAAACTTGGCGGCTTACCATCTCTAGCTTTGCATGATTAAAGATATTCTGGATGGGAAAGCAAACTAACAACCTTGATGATTGGAAGCCTAGTGTATTATTGGATTATGAATGACGACGCAATGGCATACCATAATTAATATGGTTTAGGATTACGAAAGATATTAGAGGGTGATTGGAATTGAGTTTGGAAATGCAAAAGTGTTTTTGGTAAAACGTGTTTATTGCCTTATAACTTTTTAAAAAAGAGTTTTAAAAAAAGTGTTTGGATTAGCTTTTGGAATAAGAAACGTCAAAAAGTCAATAATTTGTCTTTTTTTTAAAGTGTTTCACTTAACTTATTGTGAATATTGGTTGTATGGGTGGTAGATTTGTAATTTTTTTTCAAAATTCAAAAGTCAGAATTTATAACTTCTCAAAAACAGCTTTTCCAACCAAAATCAAAAGCCAAAAGTCAAAATAAAAAGTGCTTTTAGGTTACACAAACTGCTTATTGACTTCTTCAAAAAACCAATAAACCAAAAAGTAACTTTAAAATTCAATCCCAAACACCTCTTAATAATTTGGATGTCCAAACTATTATTTGATTATGAATGACGTAATGGCGTGCGGCATTATTAACTTAAAATAAACTCCATGAGATGGCACTAACAATAAAAAAAGCATCTAAATATAGGTGTCTAAAAGTTACTAAAAGATTAATTTTACTAAAAGATTAAATAACCCAAAATAATACTTTTATTTTAAATGATCATCATTAGTTGGAAAGAAACCAAGAAAAAACACATTTTAAAGCTGATATTCTTTAAAAAAAAAATAGGAAAAAAAATTCCTCACTTAAACCGTGACATTTGCAACAAAAATTCAACCATGATTTAAACTAAACATGCAACCCATAATTCATGAGCATTAGTACCTGTTGTTGTGCCTGCTTCTGCTGCGAAGAAACAACGAACAAAAAAAAATTAAGCCTTTGAAAGAAACGGTTTATAAAGAACAAAAAAGGTAGTACAATAGTAACTAACCAAATAAGAAACGTGGCAGGCCTAAGAACACAACACCTGCTAACCCACTTGTTAGCACTTTTACCGCATTTAGCCTATGGTATGAAATTGAAACATTTGCAATTACAGTTCTTCATCAAACCAAAACTGAAAATGCGGAGATATCAAGCATGTCCAAAAGTATAGATATAAAGTGGTATATGTCACACCTAAATATGAAAAGCGCATACGCAATATGGCAACAAATCAGCAAGTTGCGTTGTCAATGCATTACTATTGACATCGCCTTCACAGCCAGTATGCAAAGTCAATACCAAGCGTCATAACTATGAAAAACCGATGTTGTCATCATCGCCCGAGCGCGCAATAAAAACAGGATGCCATAATGAAAGGGGAAATACCACAATGATCAGCAGACATCGAACCATAAAAGGTGGTCTTAAGATGCCTCTGTTACATCATCATAAATGAGCAGGGTCAATGCGTACAACTGTCTCCAAAGCTCAAACTATCCGAAGAAATTATGGCTTACACCTTCATCATAAAGTACAACAACATCAGAGATGAAACCAAAAAGTAAGGTTTTACAACAAAGACAACGAAACATAGTCGAACCAACATACCTGTTAAGCAAAAAATTGTCACTTGGGTGGTTGTACCACTGCCACCGCCGCGTAAGACGGTTGTCGGCTGAACCAGCCGTCGGAAACGGATCGTTCCTGCCCTCCAGACTGTAACACCCGGAGCAGAAGAATGCCACAATGGGGTTTAAAAAACCCCCAAAATATAGGTACCCAGAAGACTCTCCCTCAGTCTCGAAACGGGACTGTTGTTGCGGCGCAAAAGCCAATTCGCCGTGGTCGACGACCTGCATCAATGCCAGCAACCAACTGAGTAGCAACGTAACAAATTCGACTGAAATGGTAAAATCCTTTTGCTAAACATGCTTCAATAGATTTATCAAGATTTAAAAAGGAAGATTGCAAATTTGTTCTTTTATATCAAACGTGTATCAATGTTTTTAGATAAAATACTAATCTCCACCTAGAAATACCATAAGTATAAACTTTAATAGGCATGGACCATAAAAAAATAACCAACACTAACTGAAGACTCCATCTGTATCTTAAAACATGTATATAGATAAAATAAAATATTATATATTATTGTGATAAGGATTGAATCAAGACACAGAAACAGAGAGAAGGTTTTAGCCAAACGATTCAATACCTTTATTATTAGATCGAATCAGCTATACAATGAATACAATCACTAACTAACATAAACGACTTTTCCCGCCTAAACTTCTAACAACTACATTATTATTACTAATGACCCCTGAACTATACAATCTTACAATAATAGTCCCTAGAGTCTTATTACATCATATGAATACTCCCTTTCTTAACAATTTTTTACCTAAAAAATTAAAATCAGGAAATCTAATCTTAAGATCTTCAGCATTCTCTGTGACAATCGGCAAATTCCGTACAACGATTAACGTGATTCTAATCATGTTTTTGAAGTAATTAACATGGTTTTAGGTTAATTAAGATATAATGAGCCATTACGAGTGGTACGATGTCCTTCTCAAAGTTCGTAGAAGCCTTGACGCCTTTAAAGAAAGACTTTGCGTAACTAAAGTTAACGAACTGACATCAGTATAAATCCGTCAAACTGGACTAACATAAGGTTATCCTATGTAAATACGACACGTATTTACTATTGATGCGATCGGATGTGAAATCGGCGCGGTAAACGGTCAAAACGCAGTGTTTCGGAGAACGCGTAAAGGAACCGACCTGAGAAACGGACCGCAGTAATTAACGCGATTTTAACGCGTGTTCTGATTTCACGCGTCGGGTGACGAAAATAATAATTAAACTGCTCGGTTTAGTGTTATTTATGATTATGAGCAAAACCGACTAATTTTTGTCATTTTATCATCGAGCCTAAATTTAAACAGAAGCGCGAGACGTTTAAACGGGTTCGATACGCGGTAGACACCCACATACACAAACCCTAGGTATAAAATCAGCTCAACCTCCTCTCTTCCTCATTTTCACCAGCCGCTACTCTTCCCTCTCTCTACTATCTCTCTAGAAACCTACCTCTGTCTCTCTAGTGATCCCTCTCTTTCTCTTTATCTTTAGCAGCAGCTGGCCACCACCATCCTTGGTGGTGGCAGAATCGTGGTCATCAGGCCCATAAATAGGCTAGGATGGTGCCCGATTTGGGTTCACAGTTGTCGAAGAGGGGTGGCTGCTATGATGGTTGTGGGTGACGTGTTGGTGGTTAGAAGGTGGTGACAGGTTGGGTTGGTCACGGGTTGGGTTGTTTTTGGTGGTTAAGGTGGTCGGTTGGTGGTTGTTGGTTCAGATTTGGTGGGTTTAAGGCGTCGGGTGTCTGGTTTCATGAGATTATTGTGGGTGACAAGGAAAGAAGCTGACAGGTGGTGGTCTAATCGTCCGATGGCCACTGACAAGCTGGGTGACGATGGTGAGGGTCTCGTGGGTTATCAGTTGTGGTGGTACTGGTTCGAAGGATGGTCGTGGTTGCTGTCATCTAGGGCTCAGATCAGAAGTGGTGGTCCGATGGGTGGTTATGGTGGCCGGAGAGGATGGTTTTGGTGGTGGCCGTGTGGTCGTAAAAGGCTGTGGAGGTTTCCAGTGGAGCTTAGTCGGGTTCGGTTTGAGGCAGCTTCAACTCGGGTCAGATCTAGACCAGATTCATTTTGGGTGTTACTTGGTCTCGAGTTGTTGATTATCATTTGTGCTCGCTATAGTCTCGGGTCCAGATTTGAGTGTGGCGTGTTCGGGTCAGATCCGTGTGTTTCGGGTTTGTTTCGGTGGTCAGGATCCAGTTCGGGTCTTGACAGATCTGGTCAACTCGGTGAATGACGGTCAACTCCTGGTCAGCGGTCAGATCTAGTCTTGTCAACGCGTAGATCGGGATACACGCATACGGTTTAGGTATAATAAGTGCGTGTTTATTTTGTGGATTATGTTTACAAATTATATAACTATAAATACGTAAACACGAACAATGTTAACTCGCAAACGAACCGAAAACATATATATGTAACGACAAACATAAATCATAATTTGTTAATGAAGCGTGACTTTGTGTTGTTGGACTATATATTTATATAAATATAAGTTTAAATTATATAATCGTCGAAACGTATGAAGTCTCGTGAATTGAAATTGCGGATAAATGAATCTTATGTCGTGTGTTTTGAAATTGATTTTGGGAAATTGTAGACGACTTGTGTCATCTGGTTTGTACAAAAAACAGAGGAATCTCGGCCAAAACTTTTATAAAAATCCGAAACGTAACGAAGCGACTATCGTTGTATATGTTTTATAAATGATTTTCCAAGTGTCATAGTACATGTATTTATATAAAATCACGACGTTTTGGCAAGAATTCTTTGTGACAAATAATAGTCTATTCCGGGCAATATTTCAAACAAATATATAGTCTTTTGTTACTAGGCGTCAAGTATGACGAGTTTTTAAAGGTTACTCGGTAACTAAAATATGTTTGTTGTTCGGATTGAAAGATGTATAAACGTTCGGTTTTATTTGGAAAACCTTTTTATAAAAAGCAAATTTAATAGCTACAATTATGTTTCCTCAAAGTATATATTGTTCAAAAATAAATGTACAAGACAAATACATTTATACGATTACGAGACGAGCTATGACTCGGGATAATTTATACGTTTCATAGTAGTAGTCCAACATGGTTTACACACGAATAGTAACAAGTTCGCGACTTGGGTACTATGTCGTATGTGAACATAAGAATTGTGCCAAGTCACGATCGGTTCGTCGAGTTAAAACACTTAAAGACTCGGGTTCGTACACACGAGATTATATAGTTGAATAAACTATCTTATAACCGGAAAATAAGCTAGGCTTATATATGATAGATTTTTAAGGTGTCCTTTATTGGTAATTAGGTCACGAGGAAGTTGGTCAAAGCTTCGGGCTTTGTTTTCTAGCTAAGCAAGGAAATCAAGGTGAGTTTCACGGCCCCTTTTTACTGTTTTTGTTTTGGGGGAAAGATATGTTTTGTCAAATGTTTTTACATGTCAAATGTTTTACATGTCAAATTTTTTACATGTCAAAATGTTTTCAAAAGTTAAAACGTGATAAGTGGCATGATGAGTACTTGGGTTTTGTTGTTTTACACACCACTTGGGGTGAGTCCTCGCTACTGTAACCATTTACTCGTGTGTTGTGTGTGTGTTGAAATCGAGAACCGAATGAATATTTGGATAGCGCTATTGGTGCCTGACAAGGCCGACGCCTAATCGATAGCGTCGATTATGCAACTGTGTATGCCTGGGGTGCACGTATTCTGAACTAAGTTGTTATTTACCGAGAAACAACTTCTGCTCGCGGGGCATTATTGTTAGTCTTTGTTTGGTTATGGGCTCAAGGGATTGCTCGTCATAGTTTGTAGGAGTTAGCTACTCTCTACAAAAGTCATTGCTTTGGTTTGTTCTGCACATGTTACTAAAATGTTTTGTTATTATGAAACTAAAACCTGTGAACTCACCGATATTTTATATATTGACGTATTTTTAAACATATCTTTCAGGTTACTAAATGCTGAACAGGTATGCGGCTAGTACAGTGGAATTTGGGATGTCGGACACTGGATGGGGGTTTCATCTATTGTTACCATCGGGTTGGGACATAAACGGAAACACCCCACATTGAAACTTAATGTTTGTTATTTTATGTAATGTTTGAAACAAGGTATTCTTTTTCGACATCTTAATAAATTGATCTTTTCTAATTAAATATAGTTTGTGTTAATCTTGACTTTGATATGCTTTCGAGCGTTGCGCCACGTGTTTCCGCCATTGGCGTGGTGTGACGGAATGGTATCAGAGCCAAGGTTATAGTGAACTAGTATTCTTAAAAATCTAGACTATAACCGGTTTCGGCTCGAAAACAAAGTTTTCAAACTAAAACACAACGAAATATTTTTAGAAAAGATAGAAAATTGTACATGGGTTGTACAAGGGGAAATTCCGACCGACTAGCCATGCCTGTCAATATATAAAATGTTAGAAAATAAGGATAAGAAGATTTATGTTGTGTAGAGATCCGATTTTCTAACTAGGTCTAGTTAATGCATATAAGTAGTACCGATAGTTTGCCTATAAGAATGTCGTGTCACGCTTCACATTAGTCCACACTATTGCATCGATTACCGGTATCAACAAGTGGGAAGGACGCAGTGGTCTACGAAGAACTCACCCGCTTACGTGCGGACATGATGATCGGAAGGACTAATCTCTATCGCGCTAATGGACGTTGTCATGTTGTTGATGTTGTGAAGGCGAAGCTAGTCTAGGTCTTTTGTTGTATGAAATCTTTGTTTTTGGATCAGGAAGCTCGGAACTAGCGGGCACCAAAATTACCTGGCAACACAGATTATCATTACGAGTGCACACGTAATAATAACTTGTGGTGCACGGTAACCTTGGTGGGCGCTAGGGCCGGGGTTGGTGATCACTCCTTGTCTTGTTTGTTCTTGTTCTTTAGGTTCAGTCTTATCTTTTGGTTGGCCAACGGGTTAAAAGGGAGGTCTCGTCGATGTCCCTTGACTTCGATCCTAGCTAACCTAATGAGCTTCCTTCGACGTTACCTCTAAGGTACGAACATGGAAGAGCTCGAGCGTCTATCCATATGAGTAATCTGATGCAAACCCTCGCTCCAGATAGGAACGAGAGACGAAAGCTTCCTTGTATAGGAGTTGAATGCCTCCACCACAAAGTTCTTCCAAAGGAGCGGATGTACAAGGATACACGGCCTACCGAAGCGATGAACGCCGGGTACGATGCATGGAATATTATACCCGGAACACAGTGAAGACCTGGGGTGTGCCCCTGCAAAACCAGTGCGTTTTGAGCACGGGAACCTGTGTGGATCAGTTATGAGACTCGTGGCCCGTGTGTTACTGTGTTATTACTGTGAGTACGTCATTCTCGATCTAACTCATACCCAAGTTGTCTTCAAGGACCGGGTGTTCCTTCTCCAATTGAAGGACATGATCGACCTTGCTGAGTTTTAAGAGACTTGATCATCTTTATCTAGAAGGCTCAATAGCCCTCGCCTGAATCGACAATGGTGGTTGTTCCTATGTGGTTGTTTACTGATTGCAAAAATCAGCCAGCCGTATCGTACATCTGCAAGTCATAGGGTTTTGCTAATTTTCGATGATGTCAAAAATTCTGGCCACTGATCACGACCGCGACAACGTTTGCCAGTGTTAGGATGACGGCGTGTAGTGAAGCAGCAAGCCCCAGCCGGCGTTTGGCTATGGACTCACTCGGAAGTGCATACGATTAACCCATGGGAAGCCATTGTTCGATGTATGGGGTGTTCATGTGTGGTACAATACCCCTTACAATAGCGTTGGATCGTATTCCGGAAGATGATTCGTGATAGGCTTAGCAAATTGGTGCTTATGTCACACTACTTTCTTGAGGTGCAAAGGTCATTGTAAGACTCCTCTACCTCTCCCCTGACTGTTTTTTGAGGATTACTGGTAGTCTCCCTTCAGTCAATGAACGCTCGAGTAGGTTCGATACGTGTGTTGTGCCTGAATCAGTAATAAATCCTGGGGAGTGGAACCACACTTCGGGAGCCGTAATCGTAAAGTGTGTGATCCGTAATTGTCAAATGTCGCAAGACGCTTTTTGCTGACATTGAAATCCCCCTTTAAAATCAGATGACGGACTACTAGAAGCGGTCACGTTATTCTGTTAAATTAAACTTACCCATGGGATGACAATTCCATTGCTCTTGTTGCAATGTTGAATGTCCGTCACCCTCGTCACAACGACGAGACTGGTTATCTATTTGGGGCGGCAATTGATGCGAATTGTTTTCCATCAATCCCCATAGATATTGAGACGTTATGTCCCCTCGTCACGGTGGTTTATGAACTGTGGTTGCAAGATCCATTCGTTATGGACAATGTGATCTGTCTAATCTCTTGTCATATTTCGATACTCTCACTGCGTGGCCTATCAGGAAGAAAGTCCACCGGCCTCGCTTAGGTGGCGGGGAGGCATTTCAGTTGATGACTATCGGTGCTAGGGCCAAAATAACATGCAAGAGGACCCTAATGAGAAGGATGACTCGTCTGATTTGCCAGAGTCTCTATCGTTTTCATTTTATCGTGGTGTCTTGATAAATCATGATCCTTCTACCTCTACTTGCTATTCTCATTGTGACCACTATCTTTGATACTGGAAAAGATTTTGGTTGGTTTCTAGGTCCTATGAATACTATTGACCACACATCTAATAACTACGACGAGTCTAAGGCTCCCACCGAGCCTGTTGTTGCTACTGGTGTTATTGTTCTATGGCTCAAGCGAAATCTTGTGTTGTTTCTAAGTGCGTAGCTCTTGCTGAGTATGTTGTTTCTATGGCTCCTGTCGAGTTTGATGTTTCCGTGGGTATGGAGGCTCCTACTGAGGTTACTATCGTTGACGTAGACGTCTCTATGACCCTTTCCAAGCCACTATGACCATGTATGTGTCACGGTGGAGTTCGTTGCTGTTAATTCCATTTTCTTTGAGGCTCTCGTTGAACCACTCGTTATCATTCCTTGGACTCCTGCCAAGACTAATATTGGCGATGGTTCTCAGGCTAGGGTTGAGTCTGTCAATGCTGCAGTTGCCATTATTCGAGTGACTAGTATCGAGCCTACGGTTGTTCTCCCTAAGAACGATATCGGCTTGATAATGTTGGTGCATTTGTGACCGTGGCTATGCAACTCGTATGGGCTTAGTCTAATAGAACTAGAATAGGGGCGATTGTGGTAGCCCATGCGACATGCCTGAGGCCCAAGCCCAAACTTAGTTAATTAGTTAGCCTATATATATTTGTGTAAGGGTTTAGGGTTTCTAAGAGAGAGTTGCAACAGTCTCTAGGAGAAGACTACTGTGTGTGGTCTAGTCCAGGTTGGCCTGAGGTTGAGCTCACCTCAGGCTGGCGTCCCATTCAACAACGTATGTATGTGTGTATGTATGAAGAATCTGTGCCGACTTGTTTTATCAATCAATAAAGTAAGATTCTTGGTTTTACAAATATATTATTTATCGTTTTATCTATTCGGTTTGACGTCTTGTGAAGATAATTAGGAGCGATTGGTGATGTAGTATCGGTCCTACACGTATTTACAGATAAGTCTGCTAAATTATGTGGAACCCGTAATTCCCATTTCTTTTAGGATGACGGATGCCCTTATTGACCCAGTCGTTCCTACCAATGAGCCTATGGAGTATAAGTAGGGCTGTAAACGAACCAAACGAACACGAACAATGCCTTGTTCGTGTTCGTTTATTAAGGAATTAACGTGTTTGCGAACTGTTCACGAACACTTACCGAACGAGATTTTTTTTTCGTGTTCGTTTGTTAAGAAAATAACGTGTTCACGAACTGTTCATGAACACTAACCAAACGAGATTTTTTTCGTGTTCGCTTGTATTTATTTGCGAAATTTAGGTGTCGGCCAAAAACAAACACAAACAAACACAAATAAATGTAAACGAACACAAATAGGCATTACTAAAAAAAATCGAGCACAATTTAACACATTAAATTCTTAAAATTCGCATTTTTTCATCGCTGACATTGTCCGCCCAGAATATACTAATCCAAATACCCAAATATACGTGACATAATCTTCATCACATAATGTCTTATAAAAACACAGAATTATCATATTGAACTTGAAATCCTCATTTAACCCACCAAAAATAACCGTTAATCAAAATAGTTAAAGTAATATTAACATGTGATACACTAATATATGTTAAATAATCTACCACTGGGAAATTTGAAATACTTAAATTAAATATACAAAAAATTAAAAACCCTAATGAACTATCGAACAAAAACAAACATACACGAACACGTTACCTAACGTTCACGAACATAAACAAACGAACGCGACCTCTGTTCATGTTCGTTTGTTTAGCTAAACGAACATAATTTTTTGTTTGTGTTCGTTCATTTATTAAACGAACGAACACAAACGAACTTCCCGCCGAACAGTTCACAAACTGTTCGCCGAACGTTTGGTTTGTTTACATCCCTAAGTATAAGTTTGTGGCTGAGGATACGAATAAGGATTTCGTCACCATAAGTGATCTGAAACACACCGGGATGCGTGCTCATCGTAATGGAGCTTCTTATAGTTATGTATGGTGGACTCGTTAGGTTGTGTCTCACCATGTTGTTGTGAATTCATGTCGTTGGGATACCCCTAGCGATTGTGCATACTTGTAGTTGCACAGCTTTGCCGACTGCGTATCTATGTGGTTGCGTTGCACTGTCGATGATACATGTCTGTGGTTGTGCTGCTCCTGATGCAGTATTCCCTCGTTGAGGTGTTTCGCGGACGTGTTGCGATCATTGTCGTGTTGTCTCTGCTGTCGTGATGCGCGGTGGACGTATTGCTACAGTTGTTGAATGGACTTGATGATGTGATAATTTTTCGTTGGTTTCACTCTTGGTTTGCCTCGAGGTGGAAATACCACCCCAAACCCCTCGTTGCTGTCGCTGTTCTGCTGATTGGCTGAGTAGTGTCGACATCGATAATGTGGGATTTCGGGTGTCTAACGGACATTTCAGGAGTCATACTAAGACACTATAGTCTTAATGTTAGCACGTGTATCCATCTAAAGTCCAAATCTCGTGGTCGTTTGAGTAATCGACCGAATCATGTGTCGACCTCTTTATATGCTAGCGCGTTTCGTGAGCATTACCTCTTAAAAATCTAAGGCATCAGTGACGCCATGTCCAGACTTAACCTTTTACGCGCATTTTGATCGACTAACCACACTCAAATCATGTCGGAAAGAAATCCCATGATCCACATATGACGGGGCGAGGCTCGTCTTTGTGATAAGGGATTTCGAATGCGTCTCGAACCCCGACGGTATCGAGTGATTGTGAGTAATATTATGGCCCATACATATATGGACTAGCAAGAGTTGAAAGACTCAACTCATTTACTGCTCATCCCACTGGGTTCGTTTGGCGTCATACCTGCCGACATGTCGTGCTGATGATTATGGAAATACCATTGTGGACCTACCCATGGCGTGTGTATTGGTGGAGTCCCTGGTACATGATTATGAGGTTTTATGAAACCCTGAATCCTGAAGGGCATATAACCTTGTCTACTCTATAAGGTTGCTACCCTACTGTTATGAGATGGTCGATCAACTCAGCCCTTCGATTAATGTTGTTATTCCTCTAATGGTAGGTATATCTTGTCTTGATGTCGTTACGTAGATTCTTGGGATGATGGAACCCTTTCGACCTTGGGTCGATACTGGTGTTCCCAGTTATCCTTTGGTAGCATTGCTCGCGCTAGAGCAAAATCCCCTCTCTTCGACATACACTGTTGGAGACACCATAGTAATGTGAGCTGCCAGGTTAGTGCGTTCAACACCTGACTAATCAAGATGAGCTTGAAAGCTTACAAATTACACCCATATGTGTGACTATCTATGTCATTGAATGGGATGCCATATGGGAAGGCTTAAGACTATTGCTTGTGGTGCGATCTTAGTTGTTTGCTTGGTTTGAGTAATGACTTTGGCGTATAAAGCCGTCAAGCCCCAAATGTGAAATCGATGCCAAATGCATTCATCTATGACTCGATTTCACCTCTTACCTCGAAAGATCCCGAAAAGATGGAACCTTCGGCGAGTGAGGGTTTCGGTTTCAAGACTCCTTTCACTCAGATCTCTGCATAGGATCTGATAGTTAATTCGAGGGCGAGTGGCCTGTACTATTCAGAATTGACTTACTAGGTTGATAATACTAATAGGACACCATTGCCCGTGAGGCACATATAACATGACAAGTACTGGATACCCTTGTTTTGGGTAGCTACCAGTTCTCTGTATACTGTTTCGGTGGAGACCAGCATGTCGAGATGTTGTCGAAACCCTGTCCCCTGCTTATTGCGGCAACTATATCATGATGATTCATATTCATCATTCTCGTGTTGACCAATGTGATGGGGGTAACGTGGGCCTCTCGTCATTTTCGTTTAAGTCGACTTTTAATTCTCGCGGATTGTGGGATTGTACGACCCGTGTGTCGGATATACAATGTTTACTGCTTGGGAACCGAGGGGTGAAAGTGACGCAAAAGCTTTCGACCTCCATCAATCCATAATAGGCGCCCTAGTATCATTAACCACAATCGCTCATGCGAAAGGTTGAAAGTTAGTACATAGTGGATTCCAGTCCGTGTGAGGACACGAGAATGCCATCCGCTACTACAAGCAACCTTGAGCGTCCTTGAGAATCTCGACTGCTCTGTAATCTGATAAGATTACTCGGTTAGGGAGATTTGAACGAGCGAATCTAATGGTCATGTCGCCTGAGGCGTCCTGTGGCCGTGATGTGACGTGAGTAATGATTGATTGTCATATGGAACCTTCTCACCCCTTACTCATTGTAGATACAATATGAGGCATATGGATAGTCACCTATACTCTTGGAGAGTCATGGCTAGACACTGGATGCTAACTTTTATAATTTCGGATTTTAGTAGTCATCCTACCTCAGGGTTCGCCGAACCTTGAGCGCAAGCTGGGAATACTCGGATGAAATGAGTATGGCTTATCATTCTCGAACACACGAATTGAATGTTCTTGACGGAAGTGTCTCGTGTGATACGATTGATGTATGTGGCAAATCAAATTCGTGTGCGTCATTGCCAGAATTTCCTATGTGATAGGAAATATCACCCCAGCGTTTGGGGTGTACTGCTCAAAGCCCTTTGGAGGGCATACGTGTACATCTCTAGTAGATTTGAGAGATGGCCAATAAATCTTGCAGATTTGAGCCTGCTTGGATGAGATGCGAACCTATGAGAAGTTATACGGACAAGGCGCAGGCCATATGAACTTCGAATGGGTTTCCACGGAGAGTTATACCCTGAGAGGGTGTTGACGAACATGAACATTGTAGTAGGCCAAATTCTTGATATTCCAGCGGCACGGAGATATCGGTTAAAATTGGTGTCGCAACAAATAAGCTCGAACTAACGCGATTTTAACGGATCATTTAAATGAAGGAAACCGCGACCGCAGTAATTAACGCGATTTTAATGCGTGTTCTGATTTCATGCGTCGGCTGACGAAAATAATAATTAAACTGCTCGGTTTAGTGTTATTTATGATTACGAGCAAAACTGACTAATTTTTGTCATTTTATTATCGAGCCTAAATTTAAATAGAAGCGCAAGACGTTTAAGCGGGTTTGATACGTGGTAGACACCCACCTACACAAACCCTAGGTATAAAATCAACTCAACCTCCCATCTTCCTCATTTTCACCAGCCGCTACTCTTCCCTCTCTCTACTCTCTCTCTAGAAACCTACCTCTCTCTCTCTCTAGCGATCCCTCTCTTTCTTTTCATCTTTAGCAGCAGCCGGCCACCACTATCCTTGGTGGTGGCAGCACCGTGGTCATTATGCCCGTAAACAGGCTAGGATGGTGGCCGATTTGGATTCATAGTTGTCGAAGAGGGGTGGCTGTTATGATGGTTGTGGGGGAAGGGCTAGTGGTTAGAAGGTGGTGACAGGTTGGGTTGGTCATGGGTTGGGTTGTTTTTGGTGGTTAAGGTGGTCGGTTGGTGGTTGTTGGTTCAGATTTGGTGGGTTTAAGGCGTCGGGTGTCTGGTTTCGTGAGATTATTGTGGGTGACGGGGAAAGGAGCTGACAGGTGGTGGTATAATCATCCAATGGCTGCTGTCGAGCTGGGTGACGATGGTGAGGGTCTTGTGGGTTATCAGTTGTGGTGGTGCTGGTCGAACGATGGTGGTGGTTGCTGTCATCTAGGGCTCGGATCAGAAGTGGTGGTCCGATGGGTGGTTGTGGTGGTCGGCGAGGATGGGTTTGGTGGTGGCCGTGTGGTCGTAGAGGGATGTGGTGGTTTCCGGTGGAGCTTAATTGGGTTCGGTTTGAGGCAGCTTTAACTCTGGTCAGATCTGGACCAGAATCATTTTGGGTGTTACTTGGTCTCGAGTTGTTGATTATCATTCGTGCTCGTTAAAGTTTTGGTCTCGGGTCCAGATTTGAGTGTGGCGTGTTCGGGTCAGATCCGTGTGTTTCGGGTTTGTTTCGGTGGTCGGGATCTCGTTCGGATCTTGACAAATCTGGTCAACTCGGTGAATGACGGTCTACTCCTGGTCAACGGTCAGATCTAGTCTCGTCAACGCGTAGATCGGGATACACGCACGCTGTTTAGGTATAATAAGTTCGTGTTTATTTTGTGGATTATGTTTACAAATTATATAACTATAAATACGTAAACACGAACAGTGTTAACTCGCGAACGAACCGAAAATATATATATGTAACGACTAACATAAGTCATAGTTTGTTAATGAAGCGTGCCTTTGTGTTGTTGGACTATATAGTTATATAAATATAAGTTTAAATTATATAATCGTCGAAACGTATGAAGTCTCGTGAATTGAAATTGCGGATAAATGAATCTTATGTCTTGTGTTTTGAAATTGATTTTGGGAAATTGTAGACGACCTGTGTCGTCTGGTTTGTACAAAAAAAAAGAGGAAACTCTGCCAAAATTTTTATAAAAATCCGAAACGCAACGAAGTGACAATCGTTGTATATGTTTTATAAATGATTTTCCAAGTGTCATAGTAAATGTATTTATATAAAATCACGACGTTTTGGCAAGAATTATTTGTGACAAATAATAGTCTATTCCGGGCAATATTTCAAACAAATATATAGTCTTTTGTTACCAAGCGTTAAGTATGACGAGTTTTTAAAGATTACTCGGTAACTAAAATATGTTTGTTGTTCGGATTAAAAGTAGTGTAAACGTTCGGTTTTATTTGTAAAACCTTTTTATAAAAAGCAAATTTAATAGCTACAATTATGTTTCCTCAAAGTATATATTGTTCAAAAATAAATGTACAAGACAAATACATTTATACGATTACGAGACGAGCTATGACTCGGGATGATTTATACGTTTCATAGTAGTAGTCCAACATGGTTTACCCACGAATAGTAACAGGTTCGCGACTTGGGTACTATGTCGTATGTGAACATAAGAATTGTGCCAAATCACGATCGGTTCGTCGAGTTAAAACACTTAAAGACTCGGGTTCGTACTCACGAGTCTAGATAGTTGAATAAACTATCTTATAACTGGAAAATACGCTAAGGCTTATATATGATAGATTTTTATGGTGTCCTTTATTGATAATTAGGGCATGAGGAAGTCGGTCAAAGCTTCGGGCTTTGTTTTCTAGCTAAGCAAGGAAATCAAGGTGAGTTTCACTGCCCCTTTTTACTGTTTTTGTTTTGGGGGAAAGTGTGACACCCGACATATTTGACTTGACAAATTTAAACTTATAAGTCTACCTTAGCGGGAAACATTTTACTTACGTACTTAACTGGGTTTGTTGAGTCGAGATTTTCTAACGTATTGTCTAGGGTTCAATGATCTGGAGGATCACTGGTGTCTTTTACATACACAAGAGTCTTGAGTCCCGTCGTTGGTGAATTACATAAACTATATTAAGTGTTATCCGTAGATTTATTCTTATGTGGTGGATTATATGCAAATACGTGCTTAAATGATGTTTAGATGATTATCCATGCTTATATATATGTTAAACATAAATTAGGATTACATGTTCATGTATTAGGATGCGTTAAAATGCGTTAAACACGACAAACTGGAAAAACTAGAAAACATAAGTCTAGGTTCGACCCATAGCGTGGGGGCGAACCTAGGAAAAGATCTTGGTTCGACCCACAATGTAGGGGCGAACCTGGGATGGGAAAACCACATAAGTTCGTTCGACCCATAAAGATACATTCGACCCTGAACAAGGGGCGAATGTGGGTACATTCGACCTTGTGAAAAGGGCGAACGTGGACTGGGTATAAATACCACATTTTGTCATTTTTCATCATTTCACAAACCCTAAACGCCTCCAAACACTCTCTTTCGAATTTTATCATTGGGGAAGGAGTTTTTGAGCTTTTTTTTCATAATCCAACTCTCTAAATCATTACAAGTGAAGATCTAAGGTGTGTTCTTCTTTCTAAATCCTTTTTAACCAATTTTAATTCATTTTTATAAAACTTCAAAGTTCCAGATCTGATCTAAGATGACTTATATGGATAATAACCTTTCTAAAACCTTTCTAAACAAAACCTCACCATAAAACATGAGTTTTCTTATGTGTTAACATATGTTAATGATTCCTCATGATTATGTTATGTGATTTCTTGATGTTGTATGATATGTGGATGATATAGAGGTGTTCTAGGAAGGTTGTAACTGATGGGTAATGATTATCTTAGGACATAAACTATTGTATGATGATGTTAGGTCTAATTTGGGGATTTGATAGATTTAGGGATTTATGCATGATGTTATTAGGAATGATATGATTGGGGGTTTTGATATACATGATAATCTGAGTATGATAATGTGTTTATTAAATGATTTCACAAAAGTTTCCTAATTGGGTAAGGTTTCCATGCATGATGTGACATCTCCATAATATTGCCATTTTGGGTAAACTTTAAAATGGACTGATTAGGGAGTAAAATTAGTAGGGTTTGTGGGGATATGTTATTCATACTTGACTGATGTGTTTCATGATGTTTCGTGATGTTTTCGGACATTTTTGAAGCGTTTTTGGGAAAACTCATCTGCCAGGGTCGAACCTGGGCACCTTCGACCGGTCGTGGGGTTGAAGGTGGACCCCCAGGGTCGAACCTGGCAGTCTAGTGGTTGAACCTGCACTGATTTGGTCGAATGTGCTTGTTTTAGGTCGAATTAACACATGTTAAGGTCAAATGAACATGTGTTAAGGTCAAATCAACTTGTTTTAGGTTGCATGAACTTACCTTGGGGTCGAAGGAACCCAAAAAGGGTCGAACCAAGCTTCTTGGGGTCGAACATACCCTATTTCCTTCCACCTTCGACCTAACTAATTCACATGTGCGATTTGTTATGCAAACTAAGTATGTTATGCTTGAAACTTACTTGAAATTTATGAGTACTTGATTTGTTTGTGTAATGGGTCACCAACGGGATGTCGAGTCGGTCTAGTGTGTCGGATAAACTGTCAAGCACGTTTTCAAACTTACTTAGTCATGATCTGGACAATCGGGGACTAGTTAACCTTAGTGTTATTAGTCAAAACTCTTATACAAACTTTGTTGATAGATCGTCGGTATTTGGGATTATCAAGCCATGTCTTTATTCTTGTTTTGGGAACGCAAACTAAGGTGAGTGTCACAGCCCCATTCTTTACTGTTTTTGGAACATTCTGGGGGAGAAACATACGGTAAAACTTTCTAACTTTTAGACCAACATATTACATTATATCACATGGATACTTAGTGACTCTTACTTCATCATTAAAGTCCTCTCATGTCTTAGTGAACCATCAATATGTGGGTACATAGCGGGGAAAGTGTGAATAGATCTATTGGGCCTGGCAAGCCCTACTCGGGCCGACTGGAGGTCGGTGGCGGGTGCATGTTTGTCCTATATCTTACGGCACCGGGTGATGAACCAGTGATGGGTTTGAGGCATTCTTATTTTGTCAGCAGTGGTTCACGACACTATAGTATCATGTAACGATGTCTAGCTAGCATCAGGTATAGATGTAAGGATTGTTGGGTCTAGTTTACTTGTGACAAACTTTTACAAACTATATCTCTGTGAGTCACCAGCAATTTATGTGTTGTCTAACTTCGCATGTTTTCTCAGGTCGCTAAGGTTGCAGGGAGTCTTAGGCACACTGGAGTCGCACTGCGTCTAGTCTTGCATACATAAGCAAATCGGGTTGTGTTTGCATTCATACTTTAACATTGGTTTTGTAAACATTTATTTTGCTTCCGCTGTCGTTGTCTACTTTACTTTTAAACTTATAAACTGTGTGGTTGGTATTTCTACGTAAACTTTAATGCATATAGATGTCATTTATTGTGACCGTTGATTTGGATCCTAGTGTGCCACGCGCCTCGCGGTAAAACCCCGCAAGTGGAATTTGAGGGTGTGACAGAAAGATATGTTTTGTCAAATGTTTTTACATGTCAAATGCTTTACATGTCAAAATGTTTTCAAAAGTTAAAACGTGATAAGTGGCATGATGAGTACTTGGATTTTGTTGTTTTATACACCACTCGGGGTGAGTCCTAGCTACTGTAACCATTTACTCGTGTGTTGGTGTGTGTTGAAATCGAGAACCGAAGGAATATTTGGATAGCGTTATTGGTGCCTAACAAGGCCCACGCCTAATCGATAGCGTCGATTATGCAACTGTGTATGCGTGGGGTGCACGTATTCTGAACTAAGTTGTTATTTAATGAGAAACAACTTCTGCTCGCGGGGCATTATTGTTAGTCTTGGTTTGGTTATGGGCTCAAGGGATTGCTCGTCATAGTTTGTAGGAGTTAGCTACTCTCTACAAAAGTCATTGCTTTGGTTTGTTCTGCACATGTAACTAAAATGTTTTGTTATTATGAAACTAAAACCTGTGAACTCGCCAATATTTTATATATTGACGTCTTTTTAAACATATTTTTCAGGTAACTAAATGTTGAACATGTATGCGGCTAGTACGGTGGAATTTGGGATGTCAGACACTGGTTGGTAGTTTCATATATTTTTACCATCGGGTTGGGACATAAACGGAAACACCCCACATTGAAACCTATTGTTTGTTGTTTTATGTAATGTTTGAAACAAGGTACTCTTTTTCGACATTATAATAAATTGATCTTTTCTAATTAAATATAGTTTGTGTTAATCTTGACTTTGATATGCTTTCGAGCGTTGCGCCACGTGTTTCCGCCATTGGCGTGGTGTGACATTCTCCCATGTAGCTTCAGTAATAGGAAGGTTATCCCATTGTACAAGAACATCCACAAAAGCTCTATTACCCTTCTTGACCATTTTTCTTGAAAGAATCTACAATGGTTTAAAAAAAATCTTGGAACTTTAGGTAGTGGAACGGATTGAGTAACATCTCCATAGGCCTTCTTTGATAGTGAGACATGAAAAACTAGATGAATTTGAGAATCAGAAGGAAGATCCAGCTTGTAAGCAACTAATCCCACTTTCTCAATGATAAGAAAGGGTCCAAAGAACTTAGGTCCAAGTTTGTTGAAGTGAGAAGCTCTTTAGGTAGTTTGGCCATAGGGATGCAGCTTAACATAGACATTATCTCCAACCTGAATTCTCTGTCACTTCTCTTGGTGTCAGCCACTTGTTTCATCCTGTTTTGAGCCCTCAAAAGAGAGTGTCTCAACAGATGAATAGTCTCTTCTCTATCACATAACAATTCATTAACAGCTGCTACCCTGATGTCTTGTGGAATATATGGGACAAATAATGGAGGAGGATAACCATACAATGCTTGGAAAGGAGTAATTCCCAATGAATTATGAAAGTTAGTGTTATACTAGAATTCAACAAGTGGCAGCCACTTGGCCGACAATGAAGGCTTGTCCATCACCATGCATCTAAGATAGGTTTCCAAGCACCTATTAACAACTTCAGTTTGTCCATCTGTTTGTGGATGATGGGCAGTAGACATAGCCAGCTGAATGCCTTGTAAAGCAGTGAATTCTTTCCATAACTGGCTCACAAAAATGGGATCTCTGTCTGATACAATAGTATCAGGCCAACCATGTAATTTAAAGACATTTTCTAGAAACAACTGGGCTACCTGAGCTGCTGTAAAAGGATAAGACAAAGCCAAAAAGTGACTGTACTTTGTCAATCTATTCACAATACCCAAAATCACTTCTTTGCCTTGGGACTTAGGCAAACCCCCAATGAAATCCATAGATGTTGGGTCTGCTGACCTGGAGAAGAACAGATGATTAGAAAGCCAAAATATACTACCCAATTGATCCTTAATAAGAACAGCATTTACAAGTTACTTCTCCCAAAAGACTGTTGACCCTAACAACTGATGGAACAACTGCTATTACAAAGGTCTGATAGAGAAGAACTGTTGATCAAAGGTCTGATAAAGAACAACTGCTGATCAAAGTACTGAAGACTAAAGGTCTATTGGAGCCAACAACACTTAGGCTCCAACAGATGATTCAAGACCATTAGAGGTTTCCTATCAGCTGTTTGCCTTTTAGAGTTTTCCAATGTAACAGTTATTTGTGTCATCAGATGTTTTATGTTGTTATTCTGTTAGAGGTCACTGTCTTAGGTGACGTCAGCTTAGGTCATCAGTAGTTTAGATTGTCTATAAATAGAACAGTGCATGTACTGTTCTATTCTATCACTCAAAACATTCTCTTAGACAAACTTACACGAGTGATCAGGCTGAGGGGGAGTAATTGTAATCGTCTGTAATTACAATTATTCTCTTGTTTTGATTTATAGTTTATCATTCCGCTCCACTTTCCATTTATAGTTTATCTTCTTCCATTATTCATTTACTTAAACAATCAAAACAATCAAACTCAGATCCTAACAATTGGTATCAGAGCTTGGTCAATTAAATTCGATCTAACCAATCAATTTAATATAAACAGATCAGCTCATAATTATTGATATCGTTTGTTTGTCGGATTGAAAACAGAGTAATAATTTATTTACAATTCAACCGTTTTATAAACAGACTTTGTTTTAGAAACAATCAGAGAATGGTTTCAATCAATCACGATCCACATAACACTGACACGAACAACAAGCCACCGATGCTGGTCAGATCTGAATACAATATCTGGCAACGTCGGATGAGCCATGTTCTAGCTCAACAGAACACTGGGTGCTGGAAGTCGGTTATCCTTGAACCACATGTTTCGATGGTGCCGAGTACCGAAGATCCCAAGGTTCAAGAGCCTAAGAAACTTGAAAACTACTCAGAGCAGGATTTTCAGAAAATTGAGTTAGATGCTAAGGCCTTCAGTATTGTGGCCATGGCTCTACCCAATGATATCTATGCTGGGCTATTACACTGTAACAGTGCAAAGGAGTTGTGGGATGCATTGAAATAACAATTTGGTGGGACTGAAGAAGTTCTTGAAAACAACCGTGAAATACTTAACCAACAATATGAAACATTCAGTCATGTAAAGGGAAAATCATTAACTCAACAACTTGAGAGGTTTAACTGTCTCATTAGTGAACTAAAACTGGTTGGTCTAACTTATCATAATTCAACTTTGAACCATAGGTTTTTAAGATCATTACCAGATAAATGGGACACTATTGTTATAGTTATGAGAAACTCAATTGGATTTAAGAACCTATCACTGACCCAGCTTCATGGTAAGCTCTTGACCTATGAGAGAGAGCTTAACCAGAAAAAGAAGCTCCAGGACTCTGGAAAAGTGTCTGATGATTATGTATTTGGTAATACAGCACTTTTGGGTCATGATGAGGTGCCTGGTAACAATAAGGATCAGAGTTATGATCATTTCATTAACATAACTTCAGGTTTTAACTATGGTTTTAACTCTGATTCTTATTCACCAAACTTTGCTTTTACAGCAAGTGGCGGTGATATCCAGGCATCTGATAACATATCCTTTGAGTATGATGACTTAAAATACTTTGACCCTGATGATTTGGAAGAAATGGACATTATGCACCAATTGGCTCTGCTCGGTGTAAGAACTAACAATTTTTACAATAAAACTGGCAGAAGATTTCCAAGGTTGACTGGCAGGTCAAAAGTGGGGTTGGATAAATCAAAGATTAAGTGTTATAAATGTCATAGACTTGGTCATTTTGCTAGGGAATGTAAGAGTCAATATGGTACACCTATGATTACCTATCCAAATCAAAGGCCACAGACCAACACTTATCAGGTTTCCCATAATACCCCTGGACCAAATGTGCAAAACACTGCTCATTTTACACAGTCCTCAAACACTGTTCCTGTCCAGTATGTCCAAACCACTGTTCCTCATATTCACTATGTGCAAACCCCTGTTGCTCAGGCACAAGTGCCAATGACTGCTGCTCCACCCTCTGCTCCTGCAGAGACCAGTCAACAGAGTGTCTTCACACAAGACTTTATTGATTGGAGTAGTCTACCAAATGAGTTAACAGATGAAAACTTTGCTCTTGTAGCCAAAGCTGAAAATGAACCAGAAAATTTCTGTTTCATGGCTATGGTTGAAGAGGTTGAATCTGAGGATGTGGTAACTAAATATGATATTGTGACTGATGATATTGTTGATGAAGTAGTTGCAGATACAAAACCTGAAAAAGAGGTTGTGAATCTCTCAGATCCCTGGGGTGCATCTGATGATTGTGAGTGCAAGTATGATTGTGCATTGATGGCTGCTGCTAAGGTATCTCCTCAAATCCTAAAAGATTTATGTTCAAACAAATGTGTAATAGCATTTGCTAACATTAAAGAGGTGAATGAAAACCTTAGGAAGAAAATTGTAGATGATGAAGTTCAATTTGAAAAACTTTCAAAAGAGTTAAAATCAAAATTGACTGAAAAAGAATCTGAAATCAGCAGTTTAAAACATGAAGCAACTATAACCAAAGACGAGCTCCAAACTATGGTAACAAAATATTATAGTTGTAAAAAGGAGCTTGAGGCCACCCAAGTTGAATGTGAAAAATGGGTGGAATCATGTAAAGGTTTTGAGATGCTCCTCAACAAACAAACCAAAAGTCATGTGAAGTTTGGTTTTGGTTTTGGTTTTGGAACCACTGCCCCAGCTTTTGAAAACATTGACAAAAGGGAACAAAAGTTAGTTGAGGTAGTACCAACTAATTTGTAGGGTCAATAGATTAAAATCACTGAACCTAATGGCAAGAAAATTGTTCTTGAAAAGCTTGAAGGTTCCTCATCATTCACTGAACTTGAAAAATATGAATTTAAACCTACTTGGTCTGATGAGTGTGATGCTCTTGAGAACATCAAACCTGTTGATTTCAAAACCACCACATGCAAAGGTTATTCCCTTGAAAGACCTTCCGGCAGATGCTCAAACATCTGTTGAAAATAAGGTTGAAAAAGGGAAAAAGAAAGAAAAGTTTGTCCACTTGTTTTGTGATTTCTGTGAAAAGAAGAATCATGTTACTAAAAACTGTTTTCTTCTAAAAGCATATGATATCAAAAAAGGAACAAGTGTGTGTGATTCTAAGACCACATGCTCAATATGTGGTAAAAAGAATCACAAGACCAAAGAGTGTCTGTATCTCAAAATTTTTTATGTCAAAATACAAGAGTACAAGGCTAAAATTCTTGCAAGTCAAGTGGTGAGTACTCCAAAAGGAAAACCTAAACAGACTTATGTACCAGTCCAAACATCTGTTACCAAAAGTCTTGAAACATCTGCTCCCAGGGATGTCCAAGTAACAGATGCTCCACCCACAAACAAGTACCCAAGAGGATATGGACAACCACCTTGTCATAGTCTATCACATGTTTATGAAGAACCCAAAAGGCCTTCTAAACCAAGAGTGAACAGAAATCCCTATGGTTACTATCATTTGACAGGAAGTGATCAAACATCTGTTGCACCAAGTGTTAATATCCAAGCACTGGCAAATGGTCAGCAACAGTTGTTGAACTTGGTCCAAAAACTAGTTCAAACAACTGATCATCTTCCTAAGCTTGAGGCTGAAAAGTCTGTGGACCTATCCAAAGCCAACTTGGCTTTGGACACTCAACAAAACTAATCCATTACTGATGTGCAGGGAGCTTCTGCTTGTTTAGATAGTCTATGGTATGTAGATAGTGGAGGCTCCAGGCACATGACAGGATGTAAAGCCCTTCTTCTGGACTTCTTAGCTCATGGAGGGGGTGATATATCCTTTGGTAATGATTCAAAAGGTAAGGTATTGGGTTCAGGGACTGTTCAGGCTGGGAAACTCAAGTTTGAAAATGTCAATCTTATTGATAATCTTAAATTTAATCTTCTTAGTGTATCACAAATGAGTGACAAAGGGTATGGCTCATTCTTCACTAAGAAAACTTGTAATATTATTGGGCCAGAAGTGGTGAAAAAGATTGACACCATCATTGCTGAGAGCAAAGCACAACTTGTTGCTCATAGGAGTGGCAATGTGTATGTAGTTGATATGTTGAAGGACAATCCTATGGCAAATGTCTGTCTGTTTTCCGCTGCCTCCACTAAAGAGACAGAATTGTGGCATAGGAGACTGGGTCATACCAACCTTCAAACTATCAACTCACTCTCCAAACAAAGCCTTGTAAGAGGTCTACCATCAAAAGAATTCAAATCATGTGATGAGCATTGTGTTTCCTGTTTAAAAGGGAAACAACATAAAAGCTCTTACAAATCCATTGATGAGTCCAAAACAAGACAATGTCTACAATTGTTGCACATGGACTTGTTTGGCGGAATTCAAATCATGAGTCTAAGAAGAAAAAGATTTTGTCTTGTCATAGTTGATGATTTTTCTAGGTATACATGGACTTACTTTTTACACTCTAAGGATGAGACTGCAGGTATCTTGAAGGACTTTGTCACCAAAGTTGAAAAAGAATATGACTTGCTAGTAAAAGTCTTTAGAAGTGACAATGGAACAAAGTTTAAAAATAAGGAGTTGGATGACTTATGTGTGTCAAAAGGAATTGTGAGGCAGTACAACATTCCAAGAACACCATAACAAAATGGGGTGGTTGAGAGGAAAAATAGAACTCTCATTGAGGTTGCAAGAACCATGCTAGCATATTCTGGTTTGCCACTGTCCTTCTAGGCAGAAGCTGTAAACACTACTAGCTATGTTCAAAACAAAGTTTTAATCAACCCAAGACATCAAAAGACTGCTTATGAAATTCTGTTCAACATCAAACCATTAATCTCATTTTTCAAAATCTTTGGCTGCCCATGTTTCATTTTAAATCTTAAAGATTCCATTTCAAAATTTGCAGCCAAAGTAGATTGTGGATATTTTCTGGGATATTCTTCTACTGCCAAGGCCTATAAAGTGTTTAACACAAGGACCATGACAATAAAAGAAACTCTGAATGTTAAGTTCAATGAACTGTCATTCTTAAAAATCCCAGCAAATACTGCTGAATTGTTTGATTTAGATAAATTCAAATTTGAAGATATTACTGTCAAAGCTAATAGTCCAGGTACTCCACAGTCTCCACAACAAGACTACAGAACAGATGTTGTGATTCCAAGTCACTATAAAGTCTTTTCTGTATCAGGGGAAGCAGCTGTTCAAAACACGTGTCAAAACTCTGCCACGGCTGTGTCAGCCACTGTTGGCCAGTCTTTACCCTCAAACCACTGCCTCACCAACCTCATCCACTGTTCAATCATCTGTTGACAAAAGTCCAACTTCTGTTGACAAAAGCCAGTCCTATTTCACACCACTTGGACCCATTCCCCCACCTCCATTTCAAACATCTGTTGGTACTACAGAAGTGCAAACAGATGTTACATCAACAGAGTCACCAAACCTCTGTCCTTCACCTCAAAATGCCCTCATACTATACCAAGGAGATTTAATCTACCTAAGAGCTCATCCACCAGACCAAATCATTGGCAACATCAGAGAGGGTGTGCTCACAAGAAGCCGATCCTCAAACATCTGTCTTTTTGCAGGCTTTCTATCTCTCACACAACCTGTCAAGTACCAAGAGGCACTAAAAGACAACAGTTGGGTAGAAGCCATGCAAGAAGAGCTCCTTCAGTTTAAAAGACAACAAGTATGGGAACTTATACCACTGCCAAAGGATGTCTGTCCAATTGGCACAAAGTGGGCCTTCAAAAACAAAACTGATGAAAGGGGTATAGTTGTCAAGAATAAAGCCAGGCTTGTGGTTCAAGGCTTCAGACAAGAAGAGGGGATAGACTATGATGAAACCTTTGCTCCTATAGCTAGGCTAGAAGCTATCAGACTCTTCATAGCCTTTGCTGTCAACCACAACATCAAGGTGTATCAGATGGACATTAAATGTGCATTCCTTTATGGCAAAATTCAGGAGGAGGTCTATGTATGTCAACCACCTGGTTTTGAAGACACAATCCATCCTGATTATGTATACAAGCTCAACATAGCCTTGTATGGACTCAAACAAGCACCTAGGGCCTGGTATGAAACTCTTTCCACCTTTCTCTTATCCATTGGGTTCAAAAGAGGTAAAATTGGTAAAACTTTAATTCTAAAATGGAAAGGGAAAGATTTAATGATTGTTCAAATATATGTGGTTGACATCATTTTTGGATCCACATGTAACAAAATGTGTGAAGAGTTTAGAGAACTCATGACAGCAGAGATTGAGATGAGTGCTATGGGTGAACTTCATGCTTCCTTGGTCTCCAAGTGAAGCAACTGCAAAATGGCACATTCATTCATTAAAACAAATATGTGAAAAACTTATTAACCTGATTTGAGATGAATGATTGTAAGCCATGTAGTACACCCATGAGCACAACTAAGCTACTCACTATTGATGACAAGGATGAACTGGTTGACCAGACACATTACAGATGCATGATTGGGTCTTTATTATACTTAACTGCATCTAGGCCAGACATTATGTTTGCCACTTGTGTTTGTGCAAGATCCCAGGCTTCACCTAGAAAGTCAAACCTTATTGCTGTGAAAAGGATATTCAGATACCTAATAGGTGCTCCCACACTTGGTATCTGGTATCCTGCTAATGGAAACATTGAGCTTTCAGGTTATTCAGATAGTGATTTTGCTGGCTGCCACACCATAAGGAAGTCTACATCAGGAGGGTGCCAGTTTCTAGGGAATGCCTTAGTCTCATGGCAAAGCAAAAAGCAAGCAGCTGTTTCAACTTCAACAGCAGAGGCTGAATACATTGCTGCTGCAAGCTGTACAGCCCAACTCATGTGGCTTCAAAATCAATTGCTGGATTTTGGTATAACTGCACTAAAGACTCCACTCATGCTGGACAGTCAGGCTGCTGAAAATATCATCAAAAATCCAGTCTCTCATTCAACCACAAAGCACATTGACATCAGACATCACTTTATCAGAGATAGCTATGAAAAAGGTTTGATTTCTCTGCACCATGTTCCAACAGAGGATCAGTTGGCAGTTGTGTTGACAAAAGCTTTAGACACATCTACCTTTGAAAATTTGATTTCTAGGATTGGAATGCTAAACATGGACTAAACAACAAAAATGTTTTAAATAAAAACATTAAAATGTTTCAGAAAAATCAAAATTCATCCTTAAAAATAGCATTTTGGTTGAAAAATCTGCTAAGGATAAAACAACCACTGTTTCATCCATTCAATCAACTATTAGTTGAAAAATCTGTTTCAAACATCTGATAAGATAAAACAACCACTGTTTGGTTGAAAAATATGTTTTCAAATGTCTGATCAGATAAAACAACTGTTTCCACTATATATATATATATTAAAAAAAGCCAAGTGATGTTAGCATCAGCACTTTGGTAGAACAACAGCTGTTTGCATCAGTCCTTTGGAAACAGTTGTATTCCACCAGATGCTTGCCACATCTGCTCTCAAAAGCAGAGTTTTGGCCACATCAGCGGTTTCACCAGAGGCTATAAAAACCCTGTTTTACCACAACAGATGTTACACTGTCTCATTATATTCAAAATACTGAAACCGCCTTCTTCAACCTCAAACCCCCACTCTAATTCCTCTTATCCTCACACTCGAAATCCATTACAATGGATCTTCAAGCTAAAGCCACCCACAATTACCTTCCTTATCTGGTCAAAACAGATGAAAACTTCCCGTTCCATACCACCATCGACATCATTCTCAAATCTAAATACCTGACAATACTAATTGCTGATGCCCCCATCTACATCAATACTCTGCAAGAATTTTAGTTAAATGCTGAGGTTCTTCAACAGGACAAAAAGCCCACAACCATTATCTCAAAAATTGGAGAGACAAATATCGCCATTACCACCCAACTGATATCCACAACCTTCTCATTGAATGACTTGCCAGGTAACGACTCTTTCCCTAAGGCTGAACTTCACACTGAGTTCCAGGAAAGGGGTTATGATTCACAAATGAATGGTTTAACTCTTTTCAAAAAGTTTTTCCCACCAGTCATGAATTTTTTCTTTCATACACTCCTTCTCTGTGTCTCTGCTAAATCCACTTCTTTTAATGAAATCCCATTGAGAATTCAGTACTTGGAATATGCTATGTTGTCAGAATCTGACTACAATCTATCCCAGGGCCTGTTCTTGGAATTGGTATCAAATGTGAAGGGAATAAAGTCTGGGTCAAACAATGCTTTTCTGATATACCTAAGACTCTTAAGTGTAATCCTACAAAAGGTTTTGCCAGAAAAAGATTTTAAAAAGGGTAAATCATTTCAAATGAAGAGTCTAACTGATGAAACTTTTACAAGAATGCTGGGTTCAAACACCCAAGAAAAGGTGTCAAAAGTTAAAGTTTCAAAAACACAAACAAAGAGGACTAAGACAACAACTGTTGTCCAAACCTCTATTGTTGAGCCCACTGCTCCAGGTGATCATGGCACTACATCCAGTGCTGTGAAACCCGCACCAGCCACCTCTAAAAGAAAACGTCCATCCAGACAAACCACCTAGCAAACCAAAAAGGGACCTCTGGAAGATGAGATACTAGAGGAAAACCCTGTTGTAGCACAAAAGCAACAAGAAACCACTATTGTTACTTCCTCACCACAATTGGATATATCTCAACCTGAGCAAACTCCTCATAAATCCTCACAAAAGGATCATGTTGTAAGCCAAAGGGAAACACATCATGATGCATATGAGTCACTTGACCATATGCTCATAAACCCTTCTCCCAGGGCTACTTCTCTTTTCACTCCTCCACCCTCACCATCACATGTCCTTCCAATAATGAAACCATTGTTCGAAGCTATTGATAAAACTCAGGACATTCCCAGTTCTTCCCCTTCACCCATCAATGAGAGTATACACCAACAAGTGACTGGGACTAAGGAAAATCAATTAGCTAACCCACGAACAGAGGAGGTTACACCCCTGGAGTTCAATGAAACTCTAGGTGAGTTTTCAAGTGAAGCAGCCACTACTGATATAGAGACCATTATCTCACAACAGGACAGTGGTTACATAGCTAAGACTTCCTTGAAGGAAACAACTAATGAGGCCACTATAGTGACCTCAAAATCACTTGGAAGTCCCCAGAACCAAGACAAAGGGGCATCTGGTTCTCTTTCTATGAACTCACCTCCTAGGACTGAATCAGATACAACTACCACTGGTAGGAATCCAGATGATCCTATTAATTTAGGTGATGGGTTAAAATACCAAGAATTGACGGCTAGAGTTCAATCCATTGAAACCTCTATTGCTGACATCAAGACAGATCTCAAGACAATAATGGGATCTTTGGCTGCTCTAACCAAAAGTCAACCATCCAAAGAAGAGATTGCTAGTGAGCTATGGAAATCAGTTTCCCCCCATCGTCATAGCTCATAGAAAACTAGCAGATCAAACACATGAAACCTGCATGGCTCAGATCAGAACTATGGTAGATGCTAGGTACACTGATACCCCAAGCAGATATTAACGCCATCAAAGACCATCTGCTGAAGACCACTGGCTCTGCCCCTACAACCATCAGAAGAGATGAAGATGATGAGTTCACAGCTGATGATGCCAAAAGGGGGAGAGTGGCAGAGATAGACTACCAAAGTTAAAGCCATTTGGAATAAAACCAGGGTCTGAACCAACACAACAATCCAATGTTCAATCCACTGCTGATGCTGAAGCAGTCAATGCAGGCAAAGCAAAAAAATTGATCAAACTGCTAATGTCATTGCTGAAAAAGCTGTTGAAGATAAGCAAAAGAGGCTTGACACATTGGAATGCAAAGCAGAGGCTCTAGTGCAAAGGAAGATAGAGCAGCAACAGGAAGTTGAGGATGTTGGCTCCTCTAAAAGGAAGAAAATGTCTGCAAAACACACAAGGAAACCACCATCCAAAACTGCTACTGCTAAAACATCTGTTGCCAGAACCACTACTGCCACCAAAACCACTGATACCACCAAAACAACTGAACCTACCACTACAACCACCAAACCAACCACTGAACCCATTACCACAACCACCAATACACCAACCATAACCATACCAATCACCTCACCATCCCAAACATCTGTTGGTCCTGCTCAAGTGCCAACAGATGTTAACACAACCACTGCTGCAACACCACCATCACCACTCATCTTGTACAAAAGGAAGAGAAAATCAACTTTTGTGGTACAAGATGAGAACATACAAAGATCACCACCTTCCACTTCAACCACCAAACCTATACCTATATCAGCCATCCCACTTACATCATTCTCACCACACACCTCTCAATTCACATCTCACAGACCACCACCATCCATCACATCATTCGCTGCTCAGTATCCTCTTGAGCTTGATCTACTTAAGGGGGAAATGCAATCCTTCTACAATACTGAGGATCCATCAGATAGATCTTTCCAATCTCTTCAAAATTTTCCTGCTCCTAGAAACATAGATCAATATCTTAAATTCAAGACTGAACAGGCTGATTTGATCATCAAGGAGAGATGCAAAGGGAAAGATGACAAGACTGCTCAGGGCATCCATTCAGCAGAGCTTAGCAAGCTAAGAAGGATTGAAGATTTTGCTAAGACCCTAAGCAACTCCATTTCCACCATGCCTCTTAGCAGTGATTTGGAAAGGGTGGTTAGGGAATCTATTCTTGAACAGATCTTGGCAACCATGCCCTACAAAGCAACCAAGAAACAGTTTGCAGGCTGGACCACTTATGCTCTTCAAGAAGAACTTATAAGAATTGAAGAAATGGCTAAGAATCCCCCAGTGAAAATCTCTGCCCCTGTGTAACACCCCAACCGATGGCGGAAACATCGAGGTGTCACGTAGTGACGATTGTTCAATGGCTCATGGACTAGAAATGTAAGTTTGAATACATTGATTAAATAATTTTATTACATTGAAATGAAATACAACGTTTCTAAATGTCAACTAAACTTAAATACAATGATTCCAAAATCTAAGTAAAACTTCGAAAAGCTTAAAAGTCATCTCATAAATAACCTAAAAAATGTACGAAAATAGTATATGTCAATACAAAAATGTATTGGTGAGCATACCCTGTTTGAATACATATAGTAAGAAAAGTATTTAGCAATTCATGTGCGGTACCATTTGCAATTATGTAGTAAGTAATATCCGTTCAAAACCAAACCTGAGAATAATGACTAACACATGACTAACCAACTGAATAATGAATTAACAAGACAATGACCAAGATTCTCAATAGAGTCTCAAGGGGGTATACCATAGTACTATTCATTGAAAAGCTAGGCCGCCCAGCGGTTAATGATTTTGACAAGTCATAGACACACCAATTAACATAAAGCAAACACACATGAGAATTCCATTAAGTATAAGAAATTGAAACTTGATTAATATATAGGTACATGAGTCACCCCAAAGTAGTAAAACAGTAAAAAGGGGAAAGATATACTCACAGTTTGCGAAAGCGATTAAGATCCAACTTAAGCGGTCGTGAGCTAAGTAATGGGAATTCCGAAGAATTCAACCTATAATGTGTAATAATGCTAATAAGGAAAATGTCTAAAAAGTCTAAGGTATCTAGGGTCTAAGGCATTAGGGTTTGCTAAGTCGATTTGGGGAATTAGAGTTTTTATGATAAATCGAATTAATATAAAAGTTATATGTCAAAAATAATATGCCAAAGTGTATAAATGTGTTTTAGGTAATATAATTATTACCAATCGAATATTTAAATAAAAATATGTCTTGAATAATTAAGGCAAAATAATTTAGTTAATTACTTTAACTAAATTAAAATAATACAATATATATAATAATCATAAAGGTATAATTAAATAATTATGAGTTTAACAATGATCCAACTAATGGTAATTAAGATTTTCAAATATAAAACTTTTATATTTTATAAGAAAAGTATTTGTAAAATAAATGTTTAAATAGTGTAAATAAATAAATGTTTAATTATATCTAATTAAACATAAATAGTACTAATAATACAAGACATTACCCAAAATGCTATTTTTTATATAAAATGGATGCTTTCTGATGTAAATTAATGAAAATAAATTTCCCATAATTTTTATAAACTTATTTATATTTAAAACTGATTTAATGAGATTAAATCATGTTTAAATGATTAAAAATAGGAAAATTAATAAAAATAAGGGTTTTCTGGACCAAATATTTTTATTTCAGTTCATAATAATTATAAATAAATTCCCAAAAAGTTTGAGATCAAAATCATTAAAAATGAATTTTTAATCAATTAAATACGATTCAAACAAATAAATTCAATAAAAATATAAAAATAAGACATTTTTCAGAAAATAAAAGTGGGGTAATTTTCTTTATGGTGCCAAGATGCTACACCTAAATTTTCAGAATTTTTGGATAAATAATGAATTTACTATGAATATTATAAATTTTTATGATCAAAATAATATTCATAAAAGAAATAAACAATTAAATAATAACATAAAAAAAACGAAAAAGGATGTTGGGGCTGCCTGGGTTCGAACCCGGGTACCCGCTGGAGAACAACAACATCACAACCACTACACCACATGTCAATTATGTTGAATACTTTCAGATTAAAACATATTTAACTATATATCAAACTTCATCTTCTTCCCCAAATCCTACCAAGAACCCTAACCCTAGAACAAAATCCAATTAACCCGATCAAGACACTATTAACGATCTGTAATAAAGGGGTTTTGTTCGGAATCAACTAATAAACAAAACGGCAATGAGAAACAAGACTCACAAGTATGATTCGCATAAGAAAAAGAGGGGCGATGTCCGAACTTCAACCGAACAATTAAAAGGCCTTCAGAGCAATTTTTGAGACGTTTTCAAGTGGGTTTCATTTGTGGAGATGCCGAGTATAAGGATCCTATAACCAATATATAGTATGGTCTACGAATCTACAAGTCTTAATGCTCCGATTGGTTACAAAAAAAATGACTCGCTTAATCACAATCAAACGCGTTTAAATGCCCGAATTAATCATTGGAACCGTTAAAGATCAAAGGAGAAACGTAAAGGGTACAAATATAGATCATGAAACGCCTTTAATGGGCCGATTATACCTCGCCGGAAAAGAGCTCCGGCCGCCGGACATGGCCGGAAAACCGAGCAGCAACACAGGAGGGAAATGAATGTTTTAAAACTTTTATGTATTGTCAGCTTTAGTCCCTCCTATATAACCTAGTTTGTTTTTTTTATGATGTTTAGTTAATAGTTAATTTTTTCTATGTAATAACTTAACCAAGTTAAGTTAGTTTAACCAAAAAGTTTCTAAACTTTATAAAACTAATTTTTTTTTAATAAAATCTTTTACGAATATGTTACGCATTTGATTAAAACTTATACCCGATCCAAAATAAATGTAACTGATAGATTTCAGTTCGCTCTAAAATTAAATTTAAAAACGATGAATTTATAGGGACTATAATGGAAATATTTGAAGGGCTATTATTGTCAATGAGATGAAAGACGAGGGTGACGGATGTCACACCCTGATTTTAGGAAAGGCAGAGATCCAGTCAAAGCTTTGAAGTTCAAAAGAATGAGAAAAGAAATTGTGGCTGCTAAATATGGGGAAATGAAGTCAGTTGCAAGATGGGCTGAGCTAAGGCTGGTTGAAACATACAAGAAGTTGGAAGAGAATAGAAAGAAAGATCCTACACTGCCCAGAAAACCAATTTACTCAGATGCTCCCATGGTTAAGAGACCTCAACAGGCCTTTACACTTGACAACTTGCTTGATACTTCTGACCTATCTGTTGCTGCCAAGAGACAGTTCAAGAAACAGAAGGAAATGTTTGAAGAAGACCAGAAGAAGTTTGCTGATACATTTGTAGAAGAGGGTCTCTTCAACCAAGTACATTATTTCTCTGATCCCACAACTGAAGAACTCAGGAAACTCATTGGGAGACCTCCATCACCAAACTCATCAAAAATAAATTTGCAGCTCAACAGATCCTCTAGTTCAAAAATTCTAAAATGGAAGGTCAACAAAGACAACCATGAATTGACTCTGCTCAAATCAGACGGAGAAGCCCAAAAGTTGAGTATGGATGATGCACATGGCCTATGTGCAGATGATCTCCAAACATTGCTAAACTTAGAGCTTAAAAGGGATGCAGAAGACTTCTTCTCATTGAGCTTTGAATTACAGTTCAAAGGACAAATCATAGAAAGTCTGATGAGGAATAAAGATCAACATAAAGCTTAGTTTTGGCATCATCTGTTCTAGGGGAAGATTGTTGGGTCTGTTGACCTGGAGAAGAACAGATGATTGGAAAGCCAAAATATACTACACAATTGATCCTTAATAAGAACAACATTTACAAGTTACTTCTCCCAAAAGACTGTTGACCCTAACATCTATTGTACCCTAACAACTGATGGAACAACTGCTGTTACAAAGGTCTGATAGAGAACAACTGCTAATCAAAGGTCTGATGAAGAACAACTGCTGATCAAAGTACTGAAGACTAAAGGTCTGTTGGAGCCAATAGCACTTAGGCTCCAACAGATGATTCAAGACCATCAGAGGTTTCCTATCAGCTGTTTGCTTTTCAGAGTTTTCCAATGTAACAGTTATTTGTGTCATCAGATGTTTTATGTTGTTATTCTGTTAGAGGTCACTGTCTTAGGTGACGTCAGCTTAGGTCATCAATAGTTTAGATTGTCTATAAATAGAACTGTGCATGTATTGTTCTATTCTATCACTCAAAACATTCTCTTAGACAAACTTACACGAGTGATCAGGCTGAGGGGGAGTAATTGTAATCGTCTGTAATCATTTAGTTATATGAAAGCTTTCGATTCTAAAACAATTATTCTCTTGTTTTGATTTATAGTTTATCATTCCGCTGTACTTTCCCTTTATAGTTTATCTTCTTCCATTATTCATTTACTTAAACAATCAAAACAATCAAACTCAGATCCTAACAATAGAAATGTCCGAAAAGACATGCTGAGGAACTGGTAGAGGCTGTAGTAGCCCTAGAGAGGCAACAGTCTCATACTTAGCTTTTTGACAAATTATGCAGCTTCTGATAAAGTTTCTGACTTGTTTGTGAAGCCCTTTCCATGAAAAATAAGACCTGATCCTTTGAGTAGTAGCATGAATGCCTGAATGACCACTAGTAGCCCCATTACGACAAAGGGTAATAATGTCATTTTGCAAAATCTCATCTTTTCCCACTGCAACCTTTCCCTTTTTGAATAAAGTATTGTTCCTCCATTCATAATTCTCAAAGGTCTGTCCATTCAACAACCCTTGTTTGACTGCTTGTAGATGTGGATCAGAATCCCAAGAGGCTTGAACTCTTGTCCACAAAGCATTGTCAAAGGTGTGTAGGGTAATATTCATCAAAACATGATTACTTACCCTTGATAGAGAATCAGCAGCCCCATTGTCTTTCCGTTGTTTATAAATGATTTCAAAGTCATAGACCATGAGTTTAGAAAGCCATGCTTGTTGTAAAGGGGTTGTAATTTTTTGGTCTAACAAGTGTTTGAGACTTTTTTGATCTGTTCTTATAATAAAATGACCCAAGGACAGATAGTGATGCCAATATTTGACAGCAAAAATGATGGCTAATAGTTCCCTCTCATAAACTGACATATCATGTTGTCTGACAGAAAGGCCTTTGCTTATAAAAGCAATGGGATGGCCTTCTTGCATCAACACAACCCCTATACCCTTCCCAGAAGCATCAGTTTCAATTATAAATGGTTTAGCAAAATCAGGCAAGGCCAAGACAGGTGGGTTAGTGAGTACCTCTTTAAATTGTTCAAAGGCAGTAGTTGCAGTAGAGGTCCATTTAAAAGCATCTTTTCTAAGCAAATCAGTTAAGGGTCTAGCCAGAACACCATAGGACTTGATAAATCTTCTGTAATATCCAGTTAAGCCCAAGAACCCCCTAAGTTGTTTGATGTTGACAGGCATAGGCCATTGCTTAATAGCTTCAATCTTTGCAGGGTTAGTAGAAACACCCTGATGAGATATGATATGCCCAAGATATTCCATAGAAGTGCCCCTAAAAGTACACTTAGACTTCTTACCATAAAGCTGTTGAGTTCTTAATACTTGTAAAACTTGTTGTAGGTGTTGTAAGTGCAAATTCCAAGAGGAACTATACACTAATATGTCATCAAAGAAGACCAAAACAAATTTCCTCATAAAGGGTTTGAAAACATGATCCATTAGGGATTGGAATGTGGCTGGGGCATTTGTTAAGCCAAATGGCATAACAACAAACTCAAATAAGCCTTCATGGGTTCTGAAAGCTGTTTTGGGAATATCTCTTTCATTCATTCTAATTTGATGATATCCTGCCCTCAAATCCAACTTAGAATAGATCACAGCCTTCCCTAGTTCATCAAATAACTCTTTAACTAAGGGAATGGGATAACTGTTTTTTATAGTTGCATCATTCAGCTTTTTATAGTCAATGCAAAACCTCCAGGACCCATCTTTTTTCTTGACAAGCACCACTGGGGCAGCAAATGGGCTGGAACTTCCCCTAACCACCCATGTATCAATTAATTCCCTGGTTAACTGTTCTAAGATATCTTTCTGAGCAGAAGGATACCTATAGGGTTTCAGGTTCACTACTTAGGATTCATCTTTCAGCTGAATCTGATTATCAAATTCTCTGTTGGGAGGTAATGATGAAGGTACTTGAAAACATCTTCATATTCTACTAACAATTTATCCAATTTCTCATTTGGTTCTACTTCTAGTACTTTAGTACCATGTTGGAATTCATCAGCAGACTGTTGCAATTGAATGCTGAACAAATGGGCCTCCACAACTTGTTCTTCTTTTCCTAATAGGTTTGTCCATTGTGTCCAAAGAACACAATGTCACCTCATTAGAACTAACCCCCTTGAGCTTAAATTGGGTATTACCAATGGTAAACTTCATAGTGAGGTCTACAAAATTCCATAAGATTTCTCCCAATGTCAATGACCACTAAATTCCCAGCACCATGTCATAGTTATCAAGTGGAATAACTAAGACATCAGTGGTAAACCATAAACCTTGCATATTCCACTGGAAATTAGGACAATAACTTGCACATTCATTTTTTGACCCATTAGCCAGTCCCACAGTCATATTTGCAATGGACTTAATAAGACATTTAAGTTTGAGGGCTAACTTTTTATTCAAAAAGTTATGAGTGGAACCAGAATCCACTAAAATTCTAAACTGCACATTCCCAATGCAACCAATGACAATCATAGTTGAAAAAGATTGAACACTAGTTAAAGCATGAATGGAAATATATGGGTCGGGCCAATCTTGATGGTCAAGAGGATCTACAACTTCAATGACTTCATTACCCTCGTCTATTCCAACCACTTCCAAGACAAATAACTATTTGATTGGACACTTATGACCAGGAGTGAATTTTTCTGTACACCAAAAGCACTCTCCTTTGGATCTTTTGACCTCTATCTCTTTACTAGTTAACTTCTTGGTGTTATTAAACTTTCTTGAGGCAGGAGGGGCACGTAAAAGGGGTAAGTGTGTAGTATTGACATGAGGTTTAACAGTTGAAGTTTTTGAGTTATAGGAATTGTTAGTAAAGTACCTTGAGAAGATAAAGTTTTATTGGTGTTATTCTGGATCTTTGCCAAGTAATAAGCCTCCTTCATAGAACATGGTTTGAACATCTTTACTGGCCCACCAATTTCTGGCTTAATGGCTTTAAAAAACACACTAATTGCATAAGGCTCCGGAATTGATACTTTCAACAGACAAGCATCGAACTCATCACAAAATTCCTCAAGAGGACCAGTTTGAACCATAGAGGTAAGCAAACCCATAGCATCCTCAAAAAGGGTCTCAGAGAATCTATTATTAATTGCTTTTGCATAATCTTTCCAAGTAATCTCAGAGATTGGAATAACCCTTGACTTCAAATAAGTCTGATGCCATTTTACAGCCTTACCCTCAAGATGTATTGCTGCATACCTAACTTTGAAATTGTCAGGTGTCTCATCCACATTAAAGAAGTGGTCACACCTATACAACCAATCATCAACATCAGAACCATCAAACTTTGGGAAATCAATCTTACCAATCCTATGCAGCTTATCCACCCTGGTTGCATGGTTACCAGTGGTAGAGAACCCATTGGTTAGGCCATCACTACCAGAGGATCCAGTATTGATCTTAGACAAAAGAGCTTGAATGCTACCATTAAGATTAGCCATGGTGGCTTCTGATTTCTGCATGAATGCATCGATTTTTAACAAAGAAACTGCATGTTCATCCATAGTTTTTTCGAGTGTGGATTTTTCAGATTCAGAACTGCTACGAGTTGTCATGATTGCTTTGAAACAAAAAAATGGATTGAAGTGAAAAGAAATGAACACAATTGTAAAAGATTGGACAAATCTAAAAAAAAATAGATCCAAGAACTGAATGACCACGAATTGATCTGATTCAGTGGAGTATAGTGATCACAAATTGATCACTATTAGGTGGAATGAAAGAATTGACAAACAGAACTGATCGGAAAAGAAAGAAGATGATCGGAGTTTTGATCGGAAAATGAAGAAGGTGATCGGAGAAGCAAAAGAGTGGAATAATATGGTGGTTGATTAGGTGATGACGGTGGTTTGTGGTGGTTTGTTACGGTGGAGGAAGTTAGTTACAGTGGCTGGTTGTGGCGGTTAGTTATGATAGTGGCGGTTGGTTACGGTGATCAGAGAGCCGAGGACAGCTGGCTCTGATACCAATGATAAGGATTGAATCAAGACAGAGAAACAAAGAGAAGGTTTTAGCCAAACGATTCAATACCTTTCTTATTAGATCGAATCAGCTATATAACGAATACAATCACTAACTGACATAAACGACTTTTCCCGCCTAAACTTCTAACAGCTACATTATTATCACTAATGACCCCTGAACTATACAATCTTACAATAATAGTCCCTAGAGTCTTATTACATCATATCATATTGGTAGGGTTTTTTAATAGGAAGGTTGAGAAAAAACAATCAAAACTAACAATAATAACCCCCAAATGATATTGAAAACTACAATAATCATATGTTTTAAGGCCAAATGAGTCTGTCCAAATCAAATTTTGCAATTCAACAAAAAAAAATAATCAATCAACTCATACCTTTGTACCTTTAGTGTCTCCGTCAATCGAATTAGCTCGAGATAAGTAAAGTGTCTACGATCACCAACGTCGTCGCGACACAAAGAGGAGTGACTGTTGCCATGTGGGTCTTCATAGGTTGGAACAAATCGATCAATAGTCGGTGAATAAAAGCAATGATGGGAAGGAAGGAAACAAAAACCGGAGGAAATATGGGTGAATACAGAAGATGTAGAATACGTCGGTGGTCGATGGTGTGACAGAAACCCACTCACAAAGAATTTGTGAAGAAACATAGTTTGATTTAGATTGTGGTTTGGTGAGGATGAATGGGGTTTTTGGAGAAAGGGAGTTGAGTGGCGGTGACTATGAAGATGAAGAAATTGGGTAGCAGGGATAGACGGTTACACGTGGTGTGTAGTAAATTCCCAAACATACCCAATCTTTTAACCACCTTTTTTTTATAAAAAAAATCGTTTACAAAAATATTACACAAAACGGCCCCTTTAGGGATTCGAACTTGGGCACCAAATCACACACAACAACAACCAGACCAACTGCACCACCTTATCTTTTATTATCAATATCAAAACCATTAGTATATAACACCTTTTCAAATAGTAGGGGGCACTATTCATGGCCATTGATAAATAAACATATAGGATAATTGATGACTAGGGATGTTCTTTTTTATCCGAAACTCGAAACCCGGCCCGAATTCGAGGCCACCCGAACCCGAATAAGACAATACCCGAAAAACCCGAACCCGAATAACTCAAACCCGACCAACCCAAACCTTAAATAGATCAATTATCGGGTCAATTTTTCCCAACAAAAAACCCGAACAACCCGACGCGAAAAACCCGAAATCCAAAACCCGAATAAAAACCCGAACATGTTATGTCTTTCTTTATAGATGTGTTTAAGTTTTAGATTGTTTGGCATATTTAACATCAAGTTTTAGGAATTTTAAAAACTATTATATCATGTCGTTAAATAATGTTTGAATTTTGATAATATTTTTCTTTGTATCATGATGAATTTTCATGATATTTTTGCAAGAAAAAAAATATTTTTCATAATACATATAAACCCGAAAACCGAATAACCCGTCCCGAACTATCCCGGACCCAAATAACCTCAACCCGACCAACCCGAACTTTAAATAGTACGGTTATCGGGTCACTTTTTGTCACTACAAACCCCGAAAAACCCGACTCGAAAAACCCGAAACCCAAAAAAAATAACCCGAAGAACACCCCTATTGATGACACATGTCACGTCAACATTTAACCTTCAATGTTTTCCCCCTCCATTTTGTACACATCACACCAATGTTTTAAAAAACTGGTTTTTCAACCATACCATATTGGGCTCATAAATGGTTAAACTAGTTGAACCGGTTTGTATTGCGCGGTTCAACCAGATTGACTAGCTAACCATATCATTCTATATAATACAACTTCAACTAAAAAGGTAACAATAGTACATGATTACATAATAAAAAATAATTCGAAAGTGAATCCATAATAAAAAAGTAATCCCAAAGTACATAATTTTTCAACACAGGTTTCTTATATGAAAGGTATACTAGGCTTATGCTATTGGATTATTAAATGCATTAAATTTATATTAATTTTATGATTGCTTAAAAGATAAAATTCATAATCATCGCAATCCTCAACAACGAACGTAACAATTTTCGTTTTCCCCATTCTTTAATAAGAAATTTTAGTTACCAATAATTAAAATATACAAACTTACATAAGATAAGTAACTTATATAACAATTAACTTATGTTTAATAAACTGGTTCATGCTCTTTCTCACCATCTAAGCAGTTAATGCGGTAAAATATCAGATATCGGTCAAGGACTGATATTTGAGATATAGGTTATTGCGGTGAGATATCGGTGATTTTTATATTATGCAAAATCCATATAAATATATATATATATATATATATATATGTGTGTGTGTGTGTGTGTGTGTATATATATAGCAATTTACACTAATAATTCAATATACTCTCCTATCATTATCAAATTAACCTCTTGCAACACGCAAAACAATAACAATTATAGCAAGTGGGAACTTATTAAAACTTAAAACACTAATATTAAACACTAACAATTAACAAGTAAGACTTAAAACACTAATAACAACAATAAGAAGTAAGCAAAATGGAAGAACTAAGAAGAAAGATATTGATATCAGGAATATCGGTGGTATATCGGTTAAATATCGGTCAATATCGCCGATAATATCGGTATCGATATTCTGACCGATATTTTGTACTGGTATATCGGTTTATGACCGATAAGTGAGATATCGGTGATATATCACCAATATATCGGCCGAGTTAACTACTTAGCTCACCACACATGTTATTTATATCATCAATATGGGCCGATAAAGTCCAAAGTTTAACCCTGTGTCGGCACCGGTATAGCGGTATAAACCGGTATACTGGAATTTACCGGCAGTTCAAATATTTTACCGTTTTCCCAAAACACCAAACTGATTTGTGCCGGACATGTCACACCTCACATAGGCGGAAACACGAGATGTAACTTCGAAAGATTTTCAAGCACACAAGTCTCGCAAGCATCTAATTCATAATTCGGAGATATATTAAACACATCATTGTTTAACATATTAATAGAAAATATTGTGTTAAAACCATATTTCAAATGATATTGTTCTAAATCATTTAACAAAAACCATTTGAAGAATTGGTTAAAAATGATGAAAGCTAGGTTTTTGCAATGGTATGATATGTTTCGCGGAACGTCACTGAGTGGGTTCTCATGGAATTCAAACACTCAATTAATTGAATATGAGGATGATGTCTGGGATAAATTAATAGCTGTAAGTGCTACATATTTACTTGAGTATTTAGATTATAATTCATACTACTAGCTATCTTCTTTTTGTTTAATAGTCAAAGCCTAATGCTGCAACATTGAAGACGAAGAAAATATCAAACTATAATGAAATCCTAGAGCTATTTTCAATGGATACGGCATCGGGTGCACAAGCTGAAACTGCAAAGGAAAGAAATGCCCGATTGTAGAAGACTGATAACATTAACATAGAAAGCTTTCCAGAAGTGGATGACTATTTAGCTGCCAATGATGTAATGTTGGAGAGTCAAAACATTATCGATGATGATATTCAAGTGGTGTATCCTTCGTCTTCTCAACTTGAGCAGTCTTCAAGTCCTAGGAAATGTAAGAGTAGAAAAAGAAAAGTTTAGCAACAAGATGGAGATTTAGCCTCTGTGATTATGAATAGCGTTGGCAGCGTGGCTAATACAATTATAAATGGCAATAAAATTATTCAGGAGAGTAATAATATACTACAAAGAGTTTATCATCGCGAGTACACATGTGAGGAAATCTATAATGAAGTGGAACCGATGAGTTTGGAAACTCGTAATATATAGTTGGCTTTCAATTATTTGTCAAAGAATCAAGCTAAAGCAAGATCATTATTTACTGGTCCTCCTCAAATACGGTTGACTATGCTGAAAAGTATGATTGGTTCAAATAATTAAGTGAGTTAAGGATGCATTTATCTAGTAATGTTTTCCTTGTTTGACAACTTAGTATGTTTATGACATTTTTATTTTTTTCTTACGTATTTGACTTTTTGTTCATCAATCTTAGAAAGCAATTGTTGGTATAAAGATTTCTTTTTCCGAAAAGGAATCTAATGGTTCAAGTGAATTTTTTTGGCTTTTGCTTGTTTGTTCATAACCTACATATCCACATGTGGTTGAAATTAGTTATCTTTGCATGCAGATTGTCAAAACAGATTAGCTTGTACTTTTCGAGTCATGTTAACTATATAATATCTAACAAACTTGTTGTGATAGGAGTTTCATTTGAATTATGTAATTTCTATAAAAGGAACGAAAATAGCTTAAACTGATAATCAACATTTACAAATTCATTTATAAGATGCACAGGTTGGCCTATAATGTATATCGGACAATGATGTAGTATAGCATGTGACATTAGAAATGCATGACACATATTATTCGTAGATTTTGTGCATATATGCCGGTTGGTATTGTGCACTTCTAAACATGTATCATAGGTCCGTAATATGAGTAGGACACCACAATTTAGTTTACCAAAGTTGCCTTCGATTTAATTGCTAGTTTTAGGATTTAATTAACAACCGATTCTGGCAAGAACCGTTTACACGAGAACCGTTTAACTCGGTTCCAAACCAAACCGGTAGGCTTTTATATAGCTCGGTTCTAGTTTTTACATTTATCACTAAACGGTTTCGGCTTAGATCATTTCAGTCCGGTGTTGAACCATTTCACACCCCCTAGGCATGGCCTAGTTTGGTTATCTATACATATAATAAACCAAAGCCATTTTGATGATATGTCATAATATTATGCAATCTCTCTTTTGAGAGATGCCACATAGGATGTGATGTGGCAACTCTAGACCAATTAAAAAAAAAGGAATAAATATGGTTTAAATATTATTTAACATAATCTATTAAATACCTAATCTATTAAATTTAAATATTAAAACTTTATTATTTTCTCTCCCATGTTTACTCTCATAACTTTTAAACTTTAATATATTTCATATACGAGATTTTTTTAAAGAAATATAAAAAACGGAGAAAAAAACGACTATTTTTTGTAACCCGACAGGTATTGTGTCAGGTTTGGAATTAGTTTAAAAAAAATTGTGGGTTTGAGTCGGGCCTGGGATTAGGTGATACCCGACCCAATTACCTTTTTTTATATTAGAATATGATAACTTATGGCAGAGATTTGTTTAAAATAATAATAATAATAATAATAATAATAATAATAATAATAATAATAATATTCATTAATCATATATTGGCAAGTCATTAATTATGTTATCATATTAGATATTTTATTATGTCATATTAGATATTTCAACCCGGGACGCTCTTCAACAGGTAATTGCTATATAGATGCCATTTTTATAGTTTAGATACTTTTAATTTTATTCACTTTACTTAGATTTCTCAACACGGGACGCTCCCGGGGTATAAGCTAGTAACGGTTATATCCAAGAGAACATTTTCTTTGTGTTTTGAGTTTTCCTTGCTTCGGAACGCACCAATCTTGATTCTCTAGTCTAACTGAATCAAATCTTTCCATTCATCCATCCAGATAACAAAAAAAAAAAACAAAGCTCCTGCAATTGCAATGCATCATTACTCATTTCAGGACTCTGGTGGTGCAGAAGAAGATCTCCCTCTTAATCCCGCCGCCAACAACAACGTAGACCGTGCTCTGTACAATGACCTCGTCCAGATCTTTCCTCTCGTCCAGTCCTTGATTGTATGTTACATTTATTATTTAATTTCTCTCTCTCTCTCTCTCTCTCTCTCTTTCTTTTTATGCTTATTTCACTTCAGGGTTTTATAATCTTTATTAGTTTGTTCTTTAGGGTTTCGTCAAACTGTTTTTTTACTGTTATTTGAATGTTAAATTGGAAATGTGGTATGTAGGATCAAAAGGCAAATAGTTCGTACAATCGAAGGGGGTCCATGATTTACACCAAGAAGCCTTCAAGAGAATCAATCTCTAATAAGGTAATTCTTCTCATTATGACATAGATTAGCACACTTCTATAAGTTGCAAACTTTACATATTGTTTCTGACTTTACACACTTGATTCCGTTTTGACCCGAACCTAATTGAAACATTTACAAAATCACCCGTTTTGACCCTAACCCATTTTCGTTTGCACCCGTTAATGTGATGCTTTTTCAAAATGACTCTTTTTGGACCCTAACTCAAATTCACTTGAACCTCTTTTTGACTCGAACCAATGAGACACTTTTTTATAACGGCCTGTTTTTTACTGAACTCATTTTCACTTGAATCCGGTTTGACCCGAACTGATGGGACACCTATTTAGAGAGACCCGTTCTGATACGAACTCATTTTCACTTGTAGTTGTTTTGACCCGAACCAATTTGACACCATTTTAATTGTGACTCGTTTTGACCCGAGTTCATTTTTAATTGAAGCTGTGTTAACCTGAATCAATGTGACATTTTTTAAAAGTGACTGTGTTTTATGCGAGCTCATTCAGTTAACTCCGTTTTGGACCGAACCAATGCAACACTTTTTAAAACAACCTGTTTTGACCTGGACCAATGTGACACTTTCTTAAAATGAAACGTTTTTTACGCGAACTCATTTTCACTTTAATCCGTTTTGACCCGAACCAATGCAACACTTCTTTGAACAACCTGTTTTGACTCGAACCACTCGAACCCGTTTTGACCTGACGCAGTCTAACCGGGCATCCGGCATGCCCGATTTCTAGGCCTATGTATAATCTTCAAACATTTTCAGGTGACTGAAGGAAAATGTAGGAATGCTCAATCAGTTCCCAGGAAAAAGCGCGGTGAAAATGGTGGAATTGAGCAAGTTGGAGGCGATGACGGGTTGTCGGTGTTATCCTCAAGTGCTAATTTGGCTAAAGAAAGGGAAGAGTTGGTTAGTTTGAGGGAGAAAGTGGAGGATTTGCGGAAACAGTTGTTAGAGAAGGATGAAATGTTGAAATCAGCAGAAGCTTCCAAAAGTGAAACTGATTCTGTTAATAGCATGCTTGATCAAGTGAAGAAACAGGCGTTGGAAAAGGACGCTTTACTGCGGTCTACTCAAGCACAGTTAGGCGATGTAAAGGTATGTGTTTAAAGATGTGTTTTCTGCATCAGTATTGAAAGCAGAGATGTGATTTGAACAATGAGCATTTGATAAATCATGGTGCGAAAAATAGTGTTTGGACGTGCTTTTGTTGTTTGAACAATATCATCATTACAAATACAATTATAACTCGGGCGCACAACATTTCTTGACTTGCTTTTATTGACGGGTTTTAGATATGCAATACTAACACGCATATTGTTGTTGATGACCTTTATACAGATTAAACTTGCTGATAAACAAGCAGCTGTAGAGAAACTACAGTGGGAAGCAATGACTTCCAACAAAAAGGTGGAGAAACTCCAAGAAGATTTGAATGCCATTCAAGGAGAGGCGTCATCATATACACTCTTATTCGAAGGTTTGTCAAATGACAATTATACCCTTTCGCATGAAGACTCTTATGATGTCACACCACTTGACGATCACCTTCCTGAAATAGTAAGCCATATGCCACCTGTAACGTTCCCGCTGGTTCAGTCATTGCAAAACTTGGTACCTTGTCTAATTTGACATGTAATACGCAGGATGACATGGATGAGCTGGAAGTGAGGAACATGGAAGAGGCACAAGAAGCATACATGGCTGCCATTGCAGCTGCAAAAGAGAATCAAGATGATGAGTCGATCGCGATTGCTGCCAATGCTAGGTTGCTTCTGCAAGCTCTTGTTTTAAGAGGTTGACTAGTGTAAAATTCAACAGGGTTAACCTGAGTATTTTTATTTTGTTCACCATTTGTTCAATGTTGTATTCGGCTGTTGGTGCAAGCATGTTGGTTTGTGAACGGGTCAGGATGGGTTGGCTGATCTACGCTAACTTAAATTATTTATGATACTTAATTTGTTAAATGTGATTATAAAAGATAGTTAGGTGATGGGTGTGGAGGAGGTCTATCACTTGGGGATGGGCCTCCACATAAGTTGCCATGTCATTATGGGGCTAACTCATCACTTAAGTGATGGATTAAGGGTGTGGGTGATGAACATCCCCCACCTTTTTTGTTAATTATATGGTCTCAACGTTCAAACAGGCCAGTCTCTCTAGTTTGCTTATTGATGAAACCGGGACAGGCCAGTGTCGTCCCCCACACCCACCTAGTACTTGAATAAAGCAATTTAAAAGATCATATCATACTCTAACTTAAATTATTTATCAAGTTTTTTTTTTTTTAAAAAAGTAAACAAAAATTTCTACTTCTAAATTTTCCATTTTTTATCAAAATCTTCTAATGAAATCCTTTTCAACTGATATTGAATTGAAGTGAAGATTTGGGTTAAATACCACATGTCTCAAGGTCGAATCTAATCTCAATCGAGTTTACCAGAGTGTGTCTTCGAATGACTGGTTTTCCTTGAAACTAGAGATGGTGGGCCTAAGCTACCCAGCGCTTCCCGCGACCGCATGCATACGAGTTCATCTTTTGCCTTTGAGTTATCCCGAAAAACCAAACTTTTATTCGTTGGCCGTGAAAAACAACAATGTTAACCCTTAAAAGAATTTTATTTATTTCAACCAGTATTATAGAACCCATTCATTGCAACTTATTACCATGATTCCCCCCAACCACCGTTACCTCCTCCGACTAGCCATATCATGCCGTAAAATAACCGCTCAAGTCACCAACACAACCACCGACTCCATCATCACCATGGCATCATCAACCGAGCAAGAGTTCATACCACACTACCGATCTAAACTCACCACGTTTCCTAGACCATACAGGCTTTACGACGCTAACATCGCCTCCAGAGTCGGTGAAAAACTAGGGGTTCGTCTCACCGACATCGGTATCTCTCACGTTGATATTAATATCCATGAATTACCTTCAATCTCGACCCATCACCGCAAAATGATTTTTCCGTTGTTGGATTCTGTTAAACGCCTTGGAATTAGTGTCTCTGGTTTGGAGGATTTGGAATCATAGTTTTGGTTTTGTATAATTTGTTTTGGTTTCGAGTTGGACATTTGTTGTTAGTTATTATACTTTCAGTTTATTTGATTCTGTAGATATTCAAACGTCTGCATTTGACATTGTTGTACAAATCGCTAGGCAGGGTACCGACTAGCGATTAATAGCATTGGAATTTTTATGTGTATTTACAGTATTGTATATGCGCGCACACACACTTTTCTATATTAAATTGTTTGAAGTAGATTCAGGACCGGAATAGCCGGGATTTAAAGGGTTTGGCCTGAAACTGGCTGCAATCGCTGATCTGCAATGAATTAGGACAGCCTTTGACCAATGTTGGCTTCCTAGCGATTAGTTGTCTTGTCTGATTCCATGAAAACACTAAGGTGGACCTTTGATTAGTGATTAATTGAATGCTGATCGCGATTTTTTACAATCGTGAATAGAATGAACAGATCTACTAAAGATGTAATTTTGCTGAGGCATTTTACTGTTTTAGGAAATCTGTGAATGTAGTGATGTTTATGTTATAGAAGAGCAGTAGAGAAATGTGTGAATGTAGTGATGTTTATGTTGTTAAAGGCGAGCTGGGCGTGTGCGTCTAGGCGATTAATCTAGATGAGGTCTAGCCGCCTCGAACAAATGCAAGGCGACCTTTATGATAGGCGAATGTGAGGAGAGCACATTACAGCATCCACAACACCAAACCTCCACCTAAGCTGCCGCATTAGATTCCAATCCAAACCTTGTTTAATAATCGGAACTTGGAAGTTAAAGGTAACCTAAAGCTCTTACATTGAACAATTTTGTATAATTTGTTTGGATTTTCAGTTGAACATTTTTTTGTTACTGCTTGTGTTTTATTAATAAATAATGATGATTTACATTGCTGTGATTAGTTTTTACTTTATGTATAAAGACTTCTCGTATGTCATTAGGTCGTATGCAAATCACATTTATTTTAATAACAGAGACCATCAATTAATCCACCAAACAAAATGGCAAAATGTAAGTTACCTGATATTAGATACACCTCAATAACAGGCAATATGACAACATTTATGTGTATATATGGAAATTCATTTATATTATCTGCTGGCTCATGTACTGAAGCATCCAACAAGGCATGACACTCAACAGTTGACCTTGATCCTGTGTTTTTTTTTTCTCCATTACCTCTGCCTGGTACATCCCGCTACATTGCATATCGAATTATCAATTGCATCAAATCCTGTTTTATAAATCTGTTGTTTTTTCTTCTTTTGCAGGCAGTGGGTGTCAACTAAGAACAATAACTTTTATACCTCTAAATCCTGAATAAAGCCCAATTTGTATGACGTACTTGAGATTGATTATTGGTCCTGTTAAGCACTTTTTCTGCGTGTGAGTGTTGTTCATGCCTCTCAAGGATCCTTGCCATTCTGTCACCAATAATGTGGTCAGAATTACACATATGCCAGTAAATCTCCAGGTACATCTTAAAAGTAATAGTCAAACTACGAAATCCAACTATACTTGACAGGGTAATTTTGGCCCATATATATTGATCGATTTGAGTTAGGTTTATATATAGTCTTTGTTATTCCCTTGACATTGTATGAAAAACGATAGTGTTACTATTACGTTTTGTGGCCCATAACAAATAATAAACCTATCAGAAAAATACACACACTTGCAATTTAATAAACAAGTTGGAATTTGTCATGCAAAGTTCTAGATATAACTTTATTGTATGAAAGAATGATAAAACTTTGCTAATCAGAAACCAACAGAGGTTGCCACAATCGTGGTCATTCACTTGGCGAGGGTGTGTGCACCTCTAAACTTTTGGGTGATTTTAACATGACATGACCATGTGGTTGTTTGGAAAGTTTGAGAATTTGTGGTCGTGTATTAGCCTGTTGTTTATTGTTTTCCATGGTTTTCAATTATAGTGACCTAGTGATTGAATATAGCTAATGTGTGATGTTACGAGAGGATTGATAATACCATATGTTGGGATAAAAATAAATGACTATAGAAGCATTTGCTAGCTAAGGGAGTAACTATTGGTCGAATAGCAAACGGTGGACTCCTACTTGGTTCTTCGACGTTGCACATGAGTAAATTCTACGTACGTACTATTCAGACGAGTAGGTTATCCCAAGGTGTTTAAATTATGAAATAAAAGATATAATATGTTTAAGGATATAAGAAAGGGAAATGACATGATAGCTAGTAGGGCTGTAAACGAACCAAACGAACACGAACAAGGCCTTGTTTGTGTTCGTTTGTTAAGGAATTAATGTGTTCACGAACTGTTCATGAACACTTACCGAACGGGATTTTTTGTTCGTGTTTGTTTGTTAAGGAAGTTACGTGTTCACGAACGGTTCATGAACACTTACCGAACGAGATTTTGTTCTTGTTCGTTTGTATTTATTTGCTAAATTTAGATGTTGGACAAAAGTGAATACAAACAAACACAAGTGAATGTAAACGAACACAAATAGGCATTACCGAACAAAATCGAGCAAAATAACACATTAAATTCCGAAAATTAGCATTTTTCACCGCTAACATTGTCCGCCTATAATATACTAATCCAATTACCCAAATATACTTGACATAATCTTGATCACATAATGTCTTATAAAAACACAAAGGTATCATACTTAACTTGAAATCCTCGTTTAATCTACCAAAAATAACAGTTAATCAAAATAGTTAAAGCAATATTAACATGCAACACACTAATGTATATCAAATAATCTACTACTGAAAAATTTGAAGTACAAAAGTAAACATAAAAATTAAAAACCCTAATGAACTATCGAACACAAACAAACATAAACGAACACGTTACCGAACGTTCACAAACATAAATGAACGAACATGACCTTTGTTCATGTTCGTTTGTTTAAATAGACGAACGAAGTTTCCTGTTTGTGTTCGTTCATTTATTAAACGAACGCACACAAACAAACTTCCCGCCAAACAGTTCACAAACTGTTTGCCGAACGTTTGGTTTGTTTACGGCCCTAATAGCTAGACAACGCTTATGGAGTTTGCATTGTTTATCACATGAGTTGATGAAGTGTTTAAATTCACTGATGAAATATTTTTTTTTTTAAATAATCTATCTATATATATAAAAGAAAACGTATATGCTGATGTGACGTGCAATGAATGCCTCAACCATTCCTTGAGAGTGCCACGTGGCATCATAATGGAGAGTTTTTGGTGTTTTTGAATTGTTTCCTTTTTAATTAAATTGAGTTATTTTAGGAAAAAAAAAAATTAAAATTTTCTCTTTCATATTTCCTCCCATAATTTTTAAACGTTTATATCTTTTATATACGAGATTTTTTAAAGAAAAAAATTACACCAAATTAACGAGCGTTTTATTATCCTTCCAACGAGTACCATAGTGCTATATAAAAAAACGTAGAAAAAATCGATTATTTTTTGTGGGGTTTCGTTCATACAGGAAAAAAACACACAAAGTGTTCATGTTATCACGTAAAATTAGATTTTGTGGGGAATATGAGTTATTACTGATTAGAACTATGAACATGCAATAATTGAGAGATTTTGTTGTTAGTTAACTTGAGCCATCTGCACTAGGTTATCACGTAAAATTAGATTTTTCAACCCTGGGACCCTCCCGGGGTAATCAGCTAGTTTTCTATATTTTGAAATGGTAACCCTTTTTCTCATTTAGCTTGATGCCTTTATAGCTAAAACTTAGTTTTTATATGGTCATCAATGTACAAATATTTTGAACAATATTTTGATAAAATACGATTGAAATAAGTTATTTTGAAAGTGCTATCGAATATCGATTGACCTAAGGAAGAGATGAGATAGCAAAGATGAAGAAATAAGGTAAAAGATATATGGCTTTAACAGTGAACTTATTCGATGCTTAGCTGTGGGATATATATATATTTTTTGAACGGAAATTTTCATTAAAATACAGACAAGTCTTCAAACCGAAGACTGCCTAGAAACAGACCTTACAATATATACATAGGGTATTTCGCCCAATCAGACCATATAATATTTTTAATCCTAGACCGATGTTTGAACCAAATAAACGAGAGGGCCTTCACACGAGTGATTATGTTCATGACTCTTGGCGTTCCGGCAAGATATTTTGCACCAACTCCACACCTTAGACCAAACACCAAACGCAAAAACGCATTTTACCATAAGATGCAGCGTTGATTCATCTTCTGCGTCTCAAAGAGGACAAGAAGTGTCCAAAATATTTATTCTCCTTCTCTCCAAAGCCAAACAGGTCGGATTCCGGTCTAACTCCATACGCCAAATAAATATATTAACTTTTACTGGCAGCCAATTCTCCCATTTCATCCTTTGCGTCTGCTGCACAGGAGCCGCTGAACGAAGCCATTTCTTGACAGCTGCCACAGAAAACAGATCGTCGCTTCTAAAACCCCAACCCCAGGAGTCCTGTCCCACTTTAAGCTGCTTTCTAGACAAAGAGCCGTTCAGATCTTGCAGCTCAGATATCGCCTTTACCGAAGTCGCATCAATCTTCCAATTTTCTGCCAAAGACATCACGTTGCCCAAACACTGAATTCTTTCTCCCACCCTTGCATTTTTTGGGCTCTCCTTCTCATAAAGTCTCGACCATCTCACCATATGAATACTTGAACCCCAATATAAATCTTTCCAGAATCTTATGGAATCACCCTTCCCTAGTTTACCTCTGATTAAACTTTTGAAGCTTTGTCCGTTAATCTCTAAACCATTCAAGAATTTAACAATCGTCTTCCAACACCCCATATATGCATTATTCATGGGAAGAAAACCCATCTATTTTTCCTCCATGTATACCTTCAATGATATCTTTCCAGAGCCCATCATTATCATATTTAAAACGCCAAGCCCATTTCGCCAAAAGGGTCGTATTCACATCAGCAATCTTAGTTATGCCTAACCCACCCTCCTTTTTTAATCTTGTGACTACTTTCCAAGAAACCCAATGCAAGCCTCTTCCATCTTTACTTCCGGACCACAAAAAATGACGAATAATTTTCTCAAGGTTATCAATGACCGTCGAAGGAGCCTTATATAACGACATATAATATACCGGAAGACTAACCAACATCGATTTAATAAGTGTAAGTCTACCTCCAATGGAGAGGAGTTTAGCCTTCCAAGTATTTAATCTACTCCGAATTGTATCCATTACCGGATCCTAATTGGAAATCCGGTTCATATTAGCTCCTACCTTAATTCCGAGAAAATTAAAAGGCAACGTACCGACTTTACATCCCATCAACCTAGCCATACTTCCCACTTCCGAATCTTCTACACCCATCCCGAATAAAGTCAATTTATTAAGATTGATTTTAAGACCCGAACACAAATGGAACACCCTTAACAATCTGTTAATAGTCTCCACATTTTCTTTATTCCAAACACCCAAAATCAACGCGTTGTCAACATATAACATATGAGAAACAATCGGCCCTCCATTACAAACTCTCACCCCTTCAAACTCACCCACACTACACGCTTTGGAGATCATACAAGCCAAAGCCTCCATAACTATAAGAAAAAAGAAAGGAGATAATGGGTCTCCTTGTCTAATACCCTTCTGACATTGGAACTCAAAGGTAGGAGACCCATTAACGAGCACCGCTGATCTAGCCGAATGAAGAATACCACTAACCCAAAGGAACCATTTCGGAGGGAACCCCATCGCATCCATAATAGATAAAAGAAACTCCCAGTTGACATTATCATAAGCTTTTTCGAAATCAATTTTCAGGAGAAAAACTTGTTTCCTGTTATTCTTTACCCATCCAATGATTTCGTGAAGGACTAACGGCCCGTCCAAAATGAATCTTAGAAGAGAGAAGATTTAGAGGTAGATTAGTGATTTTTAGTGTAATTTGATGAAGAAGATTTGATGGACGGGCTATGAATGCTCTAAGTTTTAGGCAGTTATACCAAACAAGTCGACTGGTTTCACTAGTTTGAAATATATAATGTTCGGTTTATGACGTATTAAATAAATTTACGAGTTATGGTTTCAAACATAGAACCAACCGTTATTATTTATGATCTATGTTTTTTCATCTCATAAACGGTATTTGTTAATGTATAGAAGACTTCATACAAAAGTATAAAATTAAAGGAGTTAATAGCCATTTTCGTCCCTGAGGTTTGGGCCAGTTTGCCACTCCAGTACAAAAGTTTTTTTTTTTTTGCAATTCCTTCCCTGAGGTTTGGATTTTGTTGCCAAATTCGTCATTTTCACTAACCCAGTTAAAAAAGGTCGTTAGTGTTAGGGGTATTTTTGTCTTTTTTACCTTAGAGACGAATTTGACATTTAAAATTCAAGGATTTTTATTTCAGCAAACACCATAGTGTATAATGTATATCTTAAAAAAGTACTTGGTACCATAATGAGCTTTGATGAATCACATTCAAACAAATCTCCTTTCCAGGTTTGTCCTTTTCAATTTATTTGTGATTTTTAGCATATATGGCTTTATAGTTGTTCTACACCTTTAAGCTTTAAGTGGTTCAATCAAGAACAGAGGTGGGTTTTGTATCTTCTTTGGGGGATGATAATTGAAATAGTGATTTTAGGGTTTATGGCTTCACTTGAATTCAGAGTAGAGTGTAGGTAAAATTTAATGATCTTTAATGGTTGATTTTAAGGTTTTTTTTTTCAATTCCTAGATTGTTGTTTACTAGCATTGGATCTGTTTGTAATCCGGTTGTTGACTTTATCCTTTTTATATGCAGTACTTGAAACAATTGGGGCAATGTTTGATAGCAATGCCTAAAAATACAGATTTGGATTATTTTTTTTTTATTTTTTTTTTTTGCCAACGGTAAGAGTATGTCTAAGATGGGTTTTTTCTCCTCAGTAGTCCTATTTATTTGTCGTTCTTTGATTTCATTTCCTACCAACTTTACATGTTCGGTGTTGCTGTCAACATGAAGGATTAACATGAATAAAGTAGGATCAATCATGTCTGTTCATCATACGAAGGTTCTTGGGGAATTTGATGATATTCGTGTTTTCCTTAAAAATGAGAGGACACAAATTTGTTAAAGTCCATAAACCTTTGAGATTTAAATTTTTTATTTTTTCTTACATTGTTTCATTTGATGACAAGCTAACTCTAGCATTTTTGGCTATTACCATGTTATTTCCTGCCATCAGTTCTATTTTCTTATGTTTATTATTGAGTGCACATCTAGTAATTACTGACACCGAAAAAAGAATCCCTTTGATGTTAATCCTCTGTCCCACTGCTGCTTTGAAGTCTGCCCACCACATGTTTGTGAAAATGCCGCTACTAGATTCACCCCTTTCTTTGTCTCTATCTTGTTCTATTTCATAATCCCTTGATGGGTCTTTTAGATTTGCAGAATCCCTTATTGGGTCTTTTAGATTTGTGGAAAAAGAGTTGTAATTTGGATTAAAGAAGGCAGTGTCAGGATGTTGGTCGTCATTGATGTAATAATCTTGATTTTGTTTGTTGTGTTGGGGTTCGTTAATGGTGGGAAGGGAGTAAGAGATGCGGGTGGAGGGATGGGATGAGCGAAGTCTGGTGTTGGATGGACGGGGACGATGGTTATGTGAATGTGATGATGAATGAAGAAGGTTTGTTGGCAAAAAAAAAAAAAAAAAAAACCTTGAATTTTAAATGCCAAATTCGTCCCTGAGGTAAAAAGACAAAAATACCCCTGACACTAACGACCTTTTTTAACTGGGTTAGTGAAAAGGACGAATTTGACAAAAAAATCCAAACCTCAGGGAAGGAATTGCAAAAAAAAAAAAAAAAACTTTTGTACTGGAGTGGCAAACTGGCCCAAACCTCAGGGACGAAAATGGCTATTAACTCAAAATTAAAGTATCAAACTACGATAACTAGCGGATCCGGCTGACTCAACTAACCCGACCACTAGTCTTTGTCATTGGTTAAAAAAGTAGTCTATATATAGAACCAACACTGAACATGCCTTTTTGCCATTTTTGGCTACAAAATCTAGTAACAACATTTAGGGATTCCTACATTAATTTGAACCTTTTGTTTGATGATCTTTGAGCTCGATACAAGGTTAACAAACATGTTTAAATCTCGTAGTGATGCCCCTTCTTTAACTGCCTTCATAGCTGCTTGACTCAGCTCCTTCACTTTAACTCGTTCCGATTTATCGCCACTCAATGACTCAACCAACAACCGAGCCAACTCGACCGAGTCAGGAACAATCTCCGATCCACCCTCGCAAACTCGTTGACCAACACCCAACTGGTCAACCAACAACTTAGCATTTGCAAACTGATCCGAACCCATTGGCCATGCCAACATCATCACACCCGCCGCGACCCCTTCCAATATCGAGTTCCACCCGCAATGAGTCACAAACGACCCCACAGCCCGATGTCTCAGTATCACCAACTGTGGGGCCCAACCTTTGACCACGAATCCTCGACCCTCTACCCGGTCTTCGAACCCACTAGGAACAAAACTCGAACCACTTTCCTTCACACACAATATAAAATTAACCTTACTTAGCTCGAGTGCATTAGCTAACAACCCCATTTGTTTCTCACTTAACGCGAACCGACTCCCAAAACATATATAAACAACCGAGTCATTTGGCTTTTTGTTAAGCCACCTGAGCAAGTCATCAGGTGGTACTGCACTGGACCCACCACGTTCAGTACTATTTGGGCCATGTTCATCGGGTAGTAATGGGCCCACAGCCCACACCCGATCATGCCCCATCTGTTTCCTTACATGATCTATATAAACCCCTTCCAACTCCTCAAACGTGTTGTATATCATCCCCCAACTCGTCATATTCGCCAACATTCCCTTTCGAAAAGCCTCGAAATCCGGGTCGCCAATTTTGTAATACCGCCACGGCTGCGACAATTGCCACCAAGGAAACTCTGGCGAGTTCGGGATTTCCGGGAAGGAAATCCTGAACTCGTCATCTCCAGCAGCATTTCTAGCATGGATCTCCTCCACGTCGCGCCATAAATTATGTAACATCACCAAACCAAGCGCGCCCATGGGCGAAAACACGACACGTTTAATGCCCAGGTGGACCGCGAGTTCCGTGGTCCACCCAAGAAAGAAGTCGGACACAATGGCGACTGGTGGTGACGGGTGGGAATGAAACCATTTAACAATGGGATCAGATAGTTTTTGTGTGGAAACTACTTTGGAAATAAAGGGATGAGAGGATGGGTTGATATCGGGTTCTGGGAAGAGAAGAGTGTCTAGGGAAGAAGGGTGGGAGGACAGGAGAGGGTCGAAAAGCGGGCGGTTTGCGATGGTGATGATGACGGTGATGGTGAGGCCGCGGTCGAGGAGGAGGTGGGTGAGGTCGAGAAAGGGGATGATATGGCCGGAGCCGGGGAAAGGGTAGACGAGTAAGTGTGTGTTGCTTGTAGGCATATTTTTTGTTTTGATGGATTAAAACTAAGCTCATTGGTATATATATAGAGAAGGTTAGGAAAGATGTTTATTAGGAAAGATGGATTAAAACTAAGGTTTGGTATATATTAGATAGTTTTAGTTTTAGAATTTTCGTGTCATTACCTGAAATACACGTATAAGTTTATTCGAGCAACATAATCGTAAACAACATCCTGTTTTTCTTGTTTTATATTTTATATTTTTAACTTTCTATCTAAAGAGTAGAAAAATTTAAGAATCTTAACTGAATAATTTTAATACATTAACGACCATAAACGACATGTAATTTTTTTTGAGCGGTAAATGACATGTAATTAAGCCACACATATTAGATAAGTTTTAGACCGGGGACATATAATATGATTTTATAGTTGACTATAAGATTAAGATTACCGATATCCGTACGTGCGTACACTTGTCGGGTTACATCTCTAGCTTGTATGATTAACGATATTCTCGGTGGGAAAGCAAAGGAACAAAGTTGATGCTTGGTCGGTGGGAAAACAAAGGAACAAAGTTGATGCTTGGAAGCCAAGGAACAAAGTTATTGGATTATGAACGACGTAAAGATGAAGACGAATATGGTTTAGGATAACGAAAGCTATTAATTAATGTTAATAGTTTGGATTGGATATCACTACAAGAAAGAAAGGGAGGCTTTAGCGACGACAAATGGCGTCACTAATAATGGGAAAGTCGTCGCTATTGGTATTAGCGACGACAAACCGTCGCTGTTGTCTTGTCCCTATTGATTAGTCGCTGTTGACCATTTTTTTCGTCGCCATTGCTTGTCGTCGCTAATGATCATTAGCGACGATATTTACTGTTGCTAAAAAGACCATTTCGTGTGTGTATAAAGTACGTTAGCGACGACATTTTTTGTTGTTTCAAACCTGCATATTCCATTTTCAAACCTGCTTATTTCCAATTTGAAGACACAACAAAATGAACATAAACTTTTACTGAACTCTAGTTAACTTACATATTCATACGTGGTTAAATATTTAACTAGGGTTAGTTAAGGAGGCCTAACATATGTTAGATGATCATTTTCAGGTTAACACTTTTACTGAACTCTAGTTAACTTACATATTCATACGTGGCTAAATACTTAACTAGGGTTAGTTAAGGAGGCCTAACATATGTTAGATGATATTAACATATTTTATAATTAGGAAAATCCTTGTTTTGACACACACACGAGTCCTGTATCCCGAACGTTGGTGATTTGTCTGGCATATATAATAATGGGTACAATTGAATTATGATGAACGTGAAGTTACATGTTTATGTGGATTACATGTTTATGTGAATTACCGCTTGACTGAAAGTTAATATGTACACCATGCAAATTACGTGCACATTATGATTAATATGTTATGAGATGATAAAAACAATGGTTTTTATGCAAGATAGGGTGGTTAATATTATTTGTTCAAGTATTGGGCTAAAACATGATTAACGGGTCTGATTAGTGGACTAAAAGGGCCCTAAAACCTAATTGTTTGGGCAGCAAGCCAAGCTTTCTTATAATTAGGACAAAAAAAATTAAAACCCTAATCCCCTACCCTTTGCGCCGCAAACAAACCCCCCACCCTCTCTCTCTCTCTCTAAATCTTCAACAAACATCAATCTTGATCATCTCTTCAAGCTAGTTGGGTGTAATCTCTAGACTTTGAGGACTCTTGCATTGAAAGGTATAATTTTTACATGTTTTATGATGATTAATAATGCTTGAAAAGTTTAAAAATCATAGGGCATGCATATATATATACATATATATATATATATAAAATCGCATAACATGTGTTAGTAGGAGTTCTTGATTGTTCATTGTGATTTGATGATGATTTTTTTAGTAATCATAATTAGGGTTTTTGTATGATAATATATGTATTTAATCATGATAATATGGGTTATGCATGTGTTAGAGATTTTTATGCATAATTAGGGTTTGGGAATAACTTGGGATGCAAGTTTCAGTTTCTGGTAGATTCATTAGGGTGTTTTGTAGGGTCTGTATTGTGATGTTAAATTGATTTTTTTGATGATTTCTTTGCATGATTGTATTATACATGATCTTAGCTTTTCATAATGGGCTAAACCATCAGATTTGGACATCGTTTGAGTGGTTTTTGGAATATTTTTTTTTATCAAAGGTCATATCAGATTTTCGAAGTTATAAATTGGGTCAACTTTAAACGGTCATAACTCGAGTTTTACAAAGAGTTAAGTTACAAAATTTGGACAGTAGGTCAATATTGGAAAAACTTGGCTTTTCCAAGTGGATTCACCTCGTTTGGGTGAATACACAATGTTTGGGATTTTTTCTACTAAACTGACCTGCTGTGGTAACTTTCTGGACATAGCTGTGTTGTACGAATTTTAATAATTTTTGTGTTTGGTTTTTAGACAAAAAGAAAATATTTGTTATCAAATGAATCCCAATGAATATTCAATAAAAATTTGGGAGTTTAATTCGTTTGTTAAGTATTTTAAATAATTCGTTTTTCACAGCGCACAATCTACCCTAAAAACGCAGATTGTGTAAGGGATGTTTACATGACTATTTGGAGTCTTATATGGTATGTATTTTGACATGAACTTGTATGAATACTTATATGAGATGTGTATGAGGTATACAACTAATAATAATCAATATGATCACCAACGAGATACGTAGGACCTACTTGTGCATGTAGAGTCATTAGATGTCACTACACGGTTTGAACTTTAGAAGTCTTGGACAAACGAGTTGCATGGTGTGTTGGTTATGCACATATACTCACCTAGTGACATTTGTAATAGGGAGTCGGTAGCTCATTACTGTTTGAGGAATTTGGATTATTCACGTGCAACCTAAGGTGAGTTTCACTACTTTTTTCTCAAAAGCATGCGTCTCGGGTTTGAGACAACTTACAAAACGTTTTCTAGTCCGGTTTGGGACTACTTTTACATCTCGGGTTTTGAGATACTTTGACTCCTTGTGTGGGTCGGGTTTACGATTCCTTGTGTGGATCGGGTTTTGATCAGTTTAAAACTTATTGGTCCTTTATGAACTAAACACTCTATCACTTGAAAAGTCCTTGCATATTATTGGGTTAATCGCTGGAGGCGAGCGGGGTATTAGTTGATAGCGCTATTAGGTTGTGCAGCAACCGCATGTTTGCGATGCTGGGAGCATGGGCATGAACTTCTGACCACATTTGAGAACTAGTGTTGATAGACACTAGTTATTGAGGCAAACTATTATATTACTGAAGGTGTCCCAATAATACTGTTTAGTTGCAATGAGTGGGTTAGCTACCCCTGACATGATTAAACTGATAACACTTGAACATTCTGGTCTGGAGGACCTACGCTTTTACTTGGTTACGTGGTTTTGGAAACCAGCGCATTTACTTACTCATTTTCTTTACTTTGTGAACTCACCAACATTGTTTGTTGACCCACGATATACATGTTTTTGCAGGTAGTTAGCTTCCGGTGCCACGATTAGAAAGCACTGCACACTTCACTGCATTTGAGTCTTGGGCATACACCTAAATTACATATCATGCTTTTACGTTTTCTTCATATGGTTTTAATTTGGGCGCGTTGTTTTGCGCATGGTTTTAAAAGTTTTAAATTTGGTTTACGCTTCCGCAGCTTAACTAAACTTGGTTTTTGAAAACGAACTAAATGGTTTGGGCATTTAAAGTTCGTTCATATGACTTATGGCTATGGCATCCTGGTATGTCATGCGCCTCGCAGTATAAACTCCGCAGTGGAAATTTGAGGGTGTGACATAATATGTTTAAAGATATAAGAAAGGAAAATGACATGATAGCTAGACAATGCTTATGGAGTTTGCATTGTTTATCACATGAGTTGATGAAGTGTTTAAATTCATTGATGAACCTGTGTACTAGCCTTGGTCTGTTTGATAGTTTTGTTGGTTTTGTCACGTAGAGATACCCTCAGCTAGATTTAGTTAAATACATCTTTAGTTATTAATTAGTAGCGTTTTCAGTTTAGACTTTGTGATTAGAAATAATACAAGTTAAATGAACCATTAAAATCAATTCAGTAAAACATCCATCCATTACGGACAAACAGAAGGATGTGTTGGGTTTGCTAGGTTATTTTCTAGCCATTGTTTGATAGTTTGGATACCGATAGCTCAGGTTCATTTATTTATTCACGTCTAAGTTTCACTATATGTTTATACGGATTCAACACCTTGGTGGTTATTCATTCTAACTGATTTGTTCTTGTATTTTAAGCATTCTTCATTGCCTAGTTCTTCATTTGTAAGTTTATTAGGTTTTCCATTTTCCAGTGTTATTTGCTTTCATAGTTAATTAGTCAGTTTACTCATTTTTTTACACTATGTAGGATAACTTGACCCTAGCATTTAACCAGGCTTAATTTATAAATTTTTAATTTGTTTTTTCTTATGGGTTAGTCTTGAAATTTCATGGTTTCTTATGGGTCAGTCTTGAAATTTCATGGTTATCGGTATAGAAAGTTTATGGGGGCAGTGTTAAAAATTCATAGAAATCGAACATGATTTAAATGTATATATTGAACTAATTTTTTTTTTGGAAAATTGGATTTTAATAACCTAAACTTAACAATTATTCCGCTTTCACCCTAATTATCAAATAAGTAACCACCACTCTGTACTTTAAACTTATTTTCCTATGTCATCCCATACTAACCGAACACTAACTCAGTTAGTTTTTTGATCTTTGGCATTTTTTTTCCTACGTGACATGTTGATGTCAGCGACTGATAGCGAGGGCGCCCCTACTAGTGAGTTGGTAATACAGTCAAGTTTAGGGGTATTTTCTGGTTATTTTTTTCGGGTCGGATTTGGGTTTTTGACATAGAAAAAGTGACCAGATAACCGAACAATATTAAAGTTTGGGTTGGTCTGGTTGGGGTTAGTTTGGGTGGGTTGTTCAATTTTCGGGTTTAAATGTAATATGAAAAATGTTTTTTCCTTTCGCAAAATATCATCAAAATTCATTACTTCACTTAAATAATATTATCAAATTTCATACATTATTGACAATATGATATGATAATGCTAAAAGTCTTTAAAAAACTTAATGTTTCAGCTACTAAAGACTCCAAATTTAAACGCATCTATATAAAAAAAGTTATTAAATGTTCGGGTTTTTTCCGGGTTAAGGATTTCGGATTTTTGGTTTTGAAAAAAGTGACCCGTTAACCGATTCACTTAAAGTTCAGGTTCGTCGGTTCAGGTTTTTGGGAGTTTTTTTCCTGTATTTTCTAGTTCTAATTCGGGTTTGGGTGACTTCAGGTTTGAATCGGGTTTCAAATATCGGTCAAAAATAACAGCCCTAGTCAAGTTTAGAAACATTCCAAAGAGGAACCTACTTACATGTTTAGGTAGGGGAACATGGTAATTTGTTTGTAGCTCTATTATTAGTCAAAAGTTACCTATCAATAACTTTGAACAAGGACAATTACTTGATGAAAAATAGTAATACGGTACTAAATAAACAAATTGCCGTTAAAAAATCTAAATAAACAAATTACCAAAAATAAAATAGACTAAAATATATTAAAAAACCAAAAAAGATAACCGGAACAAACATCCTCGTGATCTAAGAATCGATACTGCAGAAATAATCAAAAATACCTTTAAAAACATATGAAATTCAAAGCATAAGAAACAAATCGAGTGTAATCAAACTACGAGCCACTCTATTTCCTGTTGGCGAGCTGCGTAGACGGGTTGAGCTCGTCCCACGCTTCAATCCAAGTGAGCATGGCATCGGCTAGCTTGTTGAAGTAGTCATCAATTTTCCCAAGCTTAGCCTTGACCTGTTTGGAGAGCTCCTTGTAGCAGCTCTGAACCGTGGTGCACTCTTTTGGCAAGGTGGCGGCCTGGAAGAACGGGATCAGCTCCTCTTGCCAGTAAATGCCCTTGTACTCCTTTTTCAGGTTCACAAACGGGTTGCTCGCCTTGCTGTGCCAGATGTACGGCAAGCCCGTCTTGACGCCTAATCCTAGGTGGTCACAGATCACCTGTAGCAACCAAATACAAAACGGTGTTAAGTGAAAAGTGCAACTATGTAGCCATTTCAACCTGTTTACTTGTAAAGGGTCGATTAAGATTGTATTTTATGTCTAAAAAGAAAACGAGTCAAATTGGTTGAAAGTATTTTTAATGCATAAAGGCTAAAGGGGAGTTTGAAATTGCTATAAAAACCAAGTATCTGATTATTGTGTTACCAAAATCACATATGATTTGTTTTCATGTTGGGATGGAGCTTCTTATTTGGTTACGTTTAGAAGAAAATAATCGGTTTGAAAGTAAAGCAAACTAGTTACTGCGAAACACTTGCACAACTTTAAAACGCAATACCATACACCCTTAAACAATCTTAAAAAATAAGATTATTATTGAAATGGTATAATTTTTGTATTAACATTGGAGACACTAATTATTTATTAATAAAAACAATTTAGCACCCAATAAATAATATTTGAAAAATAGATTATTATTATACAAGTATGGAACCACATTCAAGAAACTAAAAAAAATTATTAACTAAAAAAAGTAAAAAGATAATTGTTAAGATTGTTTTGTGTCGGCCAGCCTGTACCACATGTTATTAGTTTTGACTCGTTACCCGGCCCACAATGCATGCAAATTACGTTTCAGCCTTACAGGTCAACTCATCACCGCCTTTATGATAGCTTAGTTGCTTTGACCCATTACCTGACCCGCCCATTGTACGTGTAAGAAATCTTGGAGAAGAAAGTTATACCTTGATGCACCAGCCAGCCCACATGTCATCGTACCGCCCAATGGGCTGACCATCGCCCATGAGACCAAAGTACATAGCCGGGCCGATTAACTCACGGTCAAAAGCAAGATTCATTCCACACATGGGGAAGAGGGTGCCCTTTGGTATGGTGAGAACAGCGTCAACAAATCTAGTAATATATAACATAAGGTTAGACTTAAAAATGCACAAGGAAAAAGCATACTGAGCTGCCTCACACAATGAGTACTGCATAAAGAAACAATCCACCATCGGGCGACCCACTGGCCAACATGATTTAGGCCCGATTGGCGAATTCTCTCTCTTTTTTAGCACTAATCGTCTTGTGGGACATTGCTACCCTAACATGTCAACATTGTGGAAAAAAAGACTAGCGAAACAAACCTCGTGTTCCTCTCACGAGGCTTGACAAGTTGAGTGGGGGCATCGTAATCAGGGATGTTAAGCCAAAGCCCATGAGAAACGGCAGTGGGGACACCCTCACGAAGACTGAAAGGGTATCCACGGACAAAATCAGCTCCTTCCCTGTATGGATCATAAAGTGTGTTAAAGAAAAATGGTGTTGATGGGGACAATAGGTTCTTGATGTGTTGCTCAAGTGCATTGATATCATTCCCAGATGGATCTTTAGCAACCTATTAAGAATCAACACGATAATAGACGTCATCAGTCAAATGTCTAAAATACCACATAGGATGCATGATTTAAACAATATAAGTAGGTATAAAAGCCACGACCACGATCTTTGAAAGCAGCATAGGATACATGATTTAAACAATCAACTCGCTAAATATAAGCTCATTTATTAACAAGCTCAAGCTTCACGTATCAAGCTGGAGTAAGCTCAAGAGCCTAAACGCTTGTTATTTATATAAATATTATACTAAATATTTAAAATTATTGTATAAATACTAAATCATATATAATTTGTTAGATATAAAAACTGTATTGATAAATATATAGAAAAAATAATTATAAATGTATATAAAAAAATTAATAAAACAATTAATATAATAAAAACAAGCCAAGCACAAGCTCAGTCGAGTTTGTCTTCATTCGTTTACACCCCTACTTTTGGCATTAGTAAAATGTCTAAAATTCTGTAAATGCGAAAAGAAAAAAAAAAACAGAAACTTGACTTGTCCCAAAAAAAATATCATGATCCTACAGTGTTGTGCTCGATTTTGTATCAACAAGCAATTCTTAGTATAATTCACCAACCATATAAATACATACAAAAATGAAAAACCCTTAGTACTAATAAAGATCCATCATAGAGAACATCACAATCTCCATATCACAAACATAGTCAACTATATAAAATCATATACACAAAATAACAATAATAATATTATTAACAATAATATAAAATTAAAAATTTCGTTCAGATCTATTTTCAAAAACTCATAAATCTTTGCTTAAAACTCAAGATCCTCAACAATTGAATCAAACCCAGATAAAACTCAACACCTTTAAGCCAACAATTAAAACAAATCTAACACAAAATAAAAAAAAAAAAACTTACAAAGCAATCATCATCAATGGTAAAGATATACTTCTTCTTGGAAACCATATACCCAAAGCAGCGACAAGCAGAATCTTTAAAGGAGATGCAAGAGGATTTAGGACCCAGAATTTTATTAATATCATTACGGTTATAGAGCTCATAATCGAAGCCTTCGGGGACTTTAATGATCTTGGAAGGATCGCCGTCTTGTACGATGATCAAATGGTAGGGTTGGAAAAACGGCCGCCACATTTCGAGGAAGTCGAGGTTTCGGATTGTGGGGATTACGATGTCCAGTTCGTCTTTTAGTAAAGGTGTCGGGCTTATAGAAGAAGAAGAAGAATAAGAGGAAGACATTGTTCGTTTTTGTTTTTGTTTTTGTTGAAGGAGGGGTTAAAGAAGAGAGGGGTTGTGTGAGAGATGAAGAGGTGAAGATAGGTTTATATAGAGGGGAGTGTGAGGTATAAGGTTTGGAAAAGGGTCCGGTTATTTGCACAACTAGGGTTTTTATTTGCACAACCCCTCCACGGGTCGTCGAGGCCTGGACAGCCCGTGGAGGGCCAAAAAGGCAAAAGGACGGGGCGTCCAGGCCCAGACGGCCCGTCTAAAGGCAAAAGGACGGGCTGTCCAGGCCCAGACGGCCCGTCTAATGGTTTAAATCCAATCCAATCATTGGTAATCATTGGCAATGATTAGGTGATGATTATTTGGTTTTTTTAAAAGTGTAGTGTGGATGTTTAAAATGGGTTTGAATGTTTGGTTTTTATAGATGTTTGGTTTTTTATAAATGTTTGGTTTTTTATAAATGTTTTTTTTTATTTGTATAATATGATCTTTTTTATATAATTGTGTATATGAATATGAACGAATGTCGTTTATGTTGCCGAACTAAACGAAACCAAAATACGAACAATAAACCATAAATAAGCATAAATATTCCAAAAATTTACATAAACTATGAGTTCAATAAACATCTATAAAAACCAAACATTCAAAACGAACAATAAAGCATAAATAAGCATAAATATTCCAAAAATTTACATAAACTATGAGTTCAAAATGTACAACCAAAGAAATATAACCCACCCGTCTAACCCGACCCACCCGGCTGATCCGACCCACCCGGCTGATCCGACCCACCCGGCTGACTGGTGAACGCCCCACCATGCTGACTGCTAGACGCCCAATCTGGAAGTGGACGCGGCTCCAAACCAGCTGCTCGTCGTCTCTCATTCTCGCTCTCTAACAGCCACCGCATGTCACCCCGCATCGACGCCATGTCACCCCGCGTCGACGCCATGTCACCCCGCATCGACCCCAACTGATCCAGGATCTGCTGAAGTACCTGGGTCGTGCTATCATGCAACCTGACAGCATGATAAACGCGGGCAGGACGCTGTAGCTCATCAACGGGGGGGTCTGGCATCTCTACATCCACCGGTGGGTCGTCGTCGGCAACGTGTGGCATCTGGACCTCAGGGGCAATCGGCCCATCGAGATGTCTGAGCGGCTCTGGCACAAAATGCTCGCCACGGTCGCCAGGAGGTCCGAAGGCACGCTGGTAATAAGCGTGTGGGTTGCTGCGAGGGACCCGTGCTGCCACCTTCATCTGCGTCATAGTCCTAATATTTAACGGCCTGAAATGCAAAACAACAATAATAATATTAAATAATAATATATAAAATTAAATAATAATAATAAATAATAATAATAATAATATTACCTGGCCATCATCGGACGAGGTAAGTTGTTCTCCTCAGCATGCGCCCACAATTCGCCCGGGCAAAGACGCAACGCGATGGCGGTGACTATCCCACCAATCGGAATCTCCCCCGCCGGGTGCCTATGAGGGTAGGTCGCGATGTACTCGGCAAAGCACCTGTGTAGCGCAACCGGCCTACCCCTCAAGATGCAGTAGAGGTAGAAAAGGTCAATCTGCTGGACCCTCTCGTTACAGTTACACCGTCCGGCAATCGACCAGCTAACCAAACGGTGTATGTAACGGATCAGAGGGTCCCGGATGTTGCTGGACCTATCCATCCTGCACAGAATAATAATAACATTATAAAAATTTCGGCAGAGTTTCCTCTGTTTTTGTACGAACCAGACAACACAAGTCGTCTACAAAAATCCAAAAACAAACAACCTAAACTAACTAAATAACAATATTAATTAACTAAGCGAACTAAATAACAATAATAATAACGAACTGAACTAAATGAAAAGAATAACAATAATAATACCTCTCGCCGCCGTCCTCCCCATACTTTCGACCACCGATAGTGGGCCACCAGGCCATCAGCATGTCGTCTGGCAAGGTCGTCAAGGCCGTGGTGTACATATCCTGGACAAGCTCCTCCTCTCTGTACCAGCAGCAAGTAGTAGCCCACTGGTCCATCGTATATGCGTAGAGCTGTCCGAATAATCGGAACTGTACCTCAGGCTCAGGCTCGCCGTCAGGACCTACTGGAGGCTCAACACCTGCTGGATGCGGCGTGTAGCGGCCCATCTAGGCCTCGACGACCCGTCCTAAGGTTGTTTAGGGTTTTTTGTTGGTTGTGTAAATAGTATCACCCTTGGAAAATATTGTGCAATGAGTGGTTGTACGTTTGTTGAGTGTGGTTTGTACTTTATCGTGTAGGTGTTGAGGTTTCGGTACTTGAATCGGGTATACCACTTTTATTGGGGGATATTATTTACACAAGAAGGAAAAGTTAATTTTCACAGCCCTCTACGGCCCGTATAGGGCTCTACGGGCCGTAGAGGGTGTCAGTGTAATAAATGCTCAACCCTCTACGTCCCGTAAAGCCCTATACGGCCCGTAGAGGGGAGTTTGGTGGGGTGCATTTAAACCCTATACGGGCCGTAGAGACCTCTACGGCCCGTAGGCTGTACGAGGTACGAGGTAATTGAATGAAGTGTCTGACATTCAGTGTGTCAGTCTGAAAAGTCTCTGAAAAAGCTAACCCTATACGGGCCGTAGAGGGCTATACGGCCCGTAGGAAACCTGGTTGTTGGGAGCATTAAACCCTATACGGCCCGTATAGGCCTCTACGGGCCGTAGAGGGTCCAGATATATTCTTCTTCCTTGTCTTCTTTCTTCAGTTAACGAAAAAAAATTTAAACACGCGGTGCACAAAAATCCGGTCGATTTCAAGCTACCACGATGTCTTCGGGTCACTACGGTAATGTTTGGGATGAATGGGAGCATTCGTTTAGCCTATCTCACGTCTCGGAAAGCCTTTTCGGAGCCGTGGTGGAACGTGGTGAGGAGGAGGTTAGCTCCGTTGTTCGCTATGGTGACGGGAATGCACTACCCGATTTGAACCTGCTACCCGGTTTCAACCTGCTGCCCGATTTGAACCAGGAGTACGTAGAAGAACCGGAGTCATTTTACGTGCCTCCGCCAAGTCAACCACAGTACGAATACGCTGGTGCATCAGGGCACGACGGAGGTGATAACGGTGGCGAGGAACCTGTCCCGGATGTTTCGTACGAAACGAATCAGGTGTGTTTATGTATTTGCACTTGTTTATAATTTAGACCCGTGTATATTTAGACTCGTATATTTAGGGTTTGTGAGATATTTAGACCCGTGTACACATTTAGACTCGTATATTTAGTCCCGTACCTAAATTTGTTTTAGGGTTTGTGAGATTTGAACTCGTATATATTAGTTGTTATTTGAACTCGTAGGGTTTGTGAGATTTGAAGTAGTATATATTAGTTGTTATTTGAACTCGTAGGGTTTGTGAGATTTTGAACTCGTATATATTAGTTGTTATTTGAACTCGTAGGGTTTGTGAGATTTTGAACTCGTAGGGTTTGTGAGATTTTGAACTCGTATATATTAGTTGTTATTTGAACTCGTAGGGTTTGTGAGATTTTGAACTCGTAGGGTTTGTGAGATTTGAACTCGTATATATTAGTTGCTATTTGAAGTCGTATATAAATTTTGCAGGTATTCAGGTCTCTTAAAGACCTCGCAGAGTGGGTTTATCAAAGAGCAAAAGAAAATGGTTACATTACCGTATTCGGACGTACTGTTTCTGAAGGCAGGGGGCCGAATAGGAGGGTAACATCGGCATGGATACGATGTGACCGTAGTGGCGTACATCATAGTGTAGCCACGGTTCGAAAGACGGGCAGTAAAAAATGTAATTGCCCGTTTCAACTAATAGGGAGATACCACTCCGGCCACGATGGTTATATTTTGGAGGTCCCAAACCAAACACATAATCACAAACCTTTCCAACACATCGAGGGTCACGCGTATGCTAGGAGGCTGGGTCCGGCCGAGTTAAAATTGGTGGATACACTTTATTTTCAAAATGTTACACCAGTAGACATACATTCGGCCGTTAGAAAACAAAACCCGGATAGTCACTGCATCTTAAGAGACATACATAACACAATAACTAAGGTTAAGCATTTGTTATACGGGGGCAGGACTCAAATGCAGGTATTATTATTATTATTATTATTTTAATTATTATTATTTGCTATGCAGGTACTCGAAGCCACATTGGTGGAAAAAAAATTTGTTTACTTCACCCGGAGGAATGCCTCGACAAATGCGATCGAGGATATTTTGTTTGTCCATCCCACCTCGCACAGGTTATGGCGTGCGTTCCCGCATGTGCTGATGATTGATGCGACCTACAAAACGAACAAGCATAAACTTCCGTTTATTCAAGTTGTGGGGATGACATCAACATCCAAGTCGTTTATTGTCGCCCATGCATTCATCTCCCGTGAAAAAAAAGATAACTACTTGTGGGTGATACAAAGGCTTAAAGAGTTGCTAGAAGATAGTACGGAGCCCCGTGCTATAGTTACTGATTGTGAGAAAGCCTTGATGAATGCATGCGACATTGTATTTCCAGCAGCTTCGAAGTTGTTATGCAGGTATACATGTTATTATTATTATTATTATTATTATTATTATTATTATTATTATTATTTTTATTATTATTATTATTATTATTATTATTATTATTATTGTTGTTGTTGTTGTTGTTGTTATGCATTCAGGTGGCACATTCAACGAAATATACTGAAGCACTGCAGACAAGCCTTTGGAGATGAAGATTGGAAAATATTCGTGAAATCTTTTAAGCGATTATGTAGATCTTCATCTCCGGCATTTTATCAGCACTGGTTAGACCGATTCTACAGACGACTATGTCAAGACGAACGAACTGGTACATATTTTATTAATTTAGTTTAAAACGCATACACACATTAACAAATATCTTTGTTCTATCTTTACAGATGTTTTTGAATATATAGACCGGGTCTGGCTCCGTGACTACAAAGAAAGGTTTGTTTCTGCATGGACAGACACAAACTACAACTTTGGTCAGTATACGACCAACAGAGCTGAGAGCCAGCATTCACGGTTTAAGATGCACATTAAGGGGCCTAATAACTCGCTCCACAAACTTGTGATGATTGCAGATGATGTGGTAACGTCACAACAGACGGCAATAAACCACTCGTTTGAAGAGAGTTTGTCTGTGAAAAAGGTGCACCATGACTTACCGATTTTTGAGGACCTACTCGGTAACGTTTCCCATGCAGCGATCGAGAAGATGATAAATGAGATAAAAAATATAGAGAAGTTGAGGAAACGAAAAAAGAGTTGTGGTCACCAGCTTTTCGCGAGTTCTGGGTTACCGTGTGCATGTCGATTAGATTCGTATATAAATAAAGGTAATACCATTACTTTATTATTATTATTATTATTATTATTATTATTATTATTATTATTATTATTATTATTTTATTGAATACAGGAATAAAAATTCAGCTGTCCGAAATAGACGTCTTCTGGACACGACTGAATTACGAACCGGAAGTAGTATGGAACGAACCTGACCTTGCGAGTGAGTGGGAAATAGTCAAAGAGACACTGCTGTCTCAATCACCACGCGTTCAGAGAAATATGTTGTCAAAAATAAAGTCGGTGGTAAATCCAAGTATGACTGACACTCAACCTCCTGAGCTACAAAAGAATACTCGTGGGCGCCCAACTACAAAATCAAAGAAAAAAAAATCAGCAGGAGGATGCGCAAGAAGACGTTAGTATTATTATTATTATTATTATTTATTATTATTTATTATTGTTATTATTTATTATTATTATTATTATTTATTATTATTATTATTTATTATTGTTATTGTTATTATAATTTTATTGTTATCCATTGTAGGAAGACGAGCCTGTTAGAAGACGTAGGCCATCAGACCCAGGTAGAGATACAATGAGAGTGTGTAGCAAAAAGTATCCACTCTTAAGAGGGGACAGGTACATAAATAACTATTTATACATACATACATACATACATATATATACAGTACACATCCCCTAATCATGATTTCCCAATGTTTGGCTGTGACAGGTATAAATTTGTGCTTAGAGCATTTAAGCATCAGATTGATCCCCTGTATCGACGGTTTGTCACGCATATTCAAGATGTTCAGCCAGACGGTAACTGTGGGTTCCGATCTGTAGCTGTGGCTTTGGATAGGGAGGAGGAAGACTGGGATTTGATCCGCCACGTTCTTAAAGAAGAGTTGATGGGTCAATACCATGAGGACTGGTACGAGATTTTGAACGGATTCGACGATAACGCGTTCGCCCGCATATACTCGTCCATAGATTGGAGTGGACTCGGGAATGCACCACACTCAAAATGGATGGAGATGCCTTTGACTGGATTAGTGATTGCTCAGGCATTTGGTGTGGTCCTTCAATTCTTCAGTCCTCTTGGAGCATGCACATTCTTCCCTATTCACATTCATCCTGAAAGCGTGATACAACATCGGGTCATTTCGATGGCCTTCGTGAACGGCAACCACTTCATCATGCTTAAGCTAGCAGACGACGCTCCGATGCCTTATCCGAGCGGAGCATGGAGGCGTTGGGTAGATGTAAATCACAACCCATGGTTAGCACTATACAGGGATCGTCTTGATGAGGGGCGTAGGCTATCTCAAACAGATCCAGAGTGGTTTGACCTAACAGGCTGTCCTGATTCTTCTAATAGTTCGGTGTAAATTTGTTTTTATAATGTATAATGATTTATTAAGTACATTTTTTATTTTTTATTTATATTTTAGATATAAAATATGAAATGAAAATGTTCTTTTATAAAAAAACCTACACCACCTAATTAAAAATAACAAAATAAAAAAAAAAACAAAACTACTACTGGGCCGTAGAGGCCTATACGGGCCGTATTGCTAATTCAGCTACGGGCCGTATAGACCTCTACGGCCCGTAGGCTTCTGGAAGATGGTCGTAGAAGACCATATATGGGTCGTAGAAGGTATTTGTATACGGGCCGTATTGGTCTATACGGGCCGTATGAAATTTTTTTTTTTTTTCAAACATTTTTTATAGTTTAAATATACAAATCAGAATTTATTTAAAAAAAAGTTGTGTCTCTACGGGCCGTATAGGTCTCTACGGGCCGTAAAGCTTTTTTAAAAATTTTTTTTGATCCTGGTCGTAGAGACCATATATGGCTCGTAGAGGAGGATTATTTTTAAAAAAATTTTTTGTCTACGGGCCGTATAGACCTATACGGGCCGTAGAAGAGCTTTTTTTTTAAAAAAAGTTGAGTTTTTAGTGAGATGTTATATATTATTTTTGTGGGATATAAATCAGCGAACTGGTAGCCCAGATGGTCCCCATTGTTACTATAAGTGTGTATGTGTGTGTGTGAGAATGGTTAGGCTTACGATCGAACCTCGTCCCAACCGTTTTTTTAAAAATTTTTTTACCTACGGGCCGTATAGACCTATACGGGCCGTATTGAAGTTTTAATGCCCATCTACGGCCCGTAAAGCCCTATACGGGCCGTAGGAAAGTTAATAAAACATATATGAAACAGACGAACAGATCAGATCCACAAAACACACTTTCCCAACCCTAACCCCATCGCCCCTTTCATCCAAAACACCACCACCACCCTAATCCACCACCACCACCCTAATCCACCACCACCACTTCCTTCTCCACCACTGCAACCACCACCACCACCCGAATCCGACCACGAAAACCCTCCTTTCAACCCGAATCCATCCCCATTTCGAAAAAGGTATTTTTTTTAAAGTTAATTTTAATTAGTTTTTATGTTTAAATTAGTTAATAGTTGTAGATTATTGTTGAGGGTTTAGATAATTGTTGATTTTAGTTTTTTTTTTTTCATTTTTTTTCAGTTTTTTTTTTTTTTTTAGATAATTGTAGAATATCCTATAGAATTGTTGATAATTGTTATTATTGTTGATTATTGTTGATAATTTTTTTTCAGTTTTTTTTTTTTTCAGTTTTTTTTTTTTTTCAGTTTTTTTTTTAGGGTTTAGATAATTGTTGATTATTGTTGATGGTTGTAGATAATGGTTTGATATAGTTTTGGCGATTCTTTTGAATCGCCAAAAACTATATAGTTTTGGCGAATCTTTTGAATCGCCAAAAACTATATAGTTTTGGCGATTCTTTTGAAACGCCAAAAACTATATAGTTTTGGCGATTCTTTTGAAACGCCAAAAACTATATAGTTTTGGCGATTCTTTTGAATCGCCCAAAACTATATAGTTTTGGCGATTCTTTTGAAACGCCAAAACTATATTAGTTTTGGCGATTCTTTTGAATCGCCAAAACTATATTAGTTTTGGCGATTCTTTTGAATCGCCAAAAACTATATAGTTTTGGCGATTCTTTTGAAACGCCAAAACTATATTAGTTTTGGCGATTCTTTTGAATCGCCAAAACTATATTAGTTTTGGCGATTCTTTTGAATCGCCAAAACTATATTAGTTTTGGCGATTCTTTTGAATCGCCAAAAACTATATAGTTTTGGCGATTCTTTTGAAACGCCAAAACTATATTAGTTTTGGCGATTCTTTTGAAACGCCAAAACTATATTAGTTTTGGCGTTTCTTTTGAATCGCCAAAACTATATAGTTTTGGCGATTCTTTTGAAACACCTTAATTATGGAAATGCCCTAACTAACTATATATTCTTTGATTTTGCAGTTATGGCAGATTTTGTAGACGAGCAGTACATGGGCGAGGAGGAGGAGGAGCAGCAGCAGGAGGAGGATGAGGCCGCGGTGCAGGCGGGGGCTGCCATGGCAGGGGGTGACATGTCAGGCTATGAGCATTGCATTTTTCTGCGAGTCGATTACGCGGGTGCCAGATTTCATAGGTTGAGGAAGAAGAAGATTGTGCCGGCGCGTGGGATTTCTTGGGCCGCACTTCGGGAGTGTAGGGGTGCTGAGGCGATTGCCCGACAGTGGATCCCGGAAGGGAGCCCACTGGACAGGTTTTTCGACGACTTTTGCGCGCCGTCCCATAGGCCGTTGGTGATAGAGTTTCTATCCACCTTTCGGTTTCGCCCGCCCGGTGCCGGATCGTCGGACGCCGGATCGTCGGGCGCCGGATCTTCAGGCCGCCCACCGAGGGATATTGAGTTTTCCATACTCGGCGTTGAGTATGGTTATTCTCTAGATGAGTGGGCTACGCACATCCGGTGGTACACTCGCGACGACCTTGTAGAGGTATTAATATTATTTTTATTTTTATTATTATTATTTTTGTTTTTGTTCTTATTCGAAATGTTAATGTTAATGTTAATGTTCAGGATGTCTACACTAGGGCGGTGACTACTGTCGCTGATGACGACCTCTATGCGTGGTGGCCCACCATTGGCGGTGCCGAGTTCGGCAACCCGGCACAGAAGTATTATTATTATTATTATTATCATCATCATTATTATTATTTTTCAATATCTTTGTTCTGATTATTATTACTATTATTATGCTGTGCAGGGAGAGGTGTGACAGGGCATCCAACATTCGTCACCCCGTAGTTCGTTACATTCACCGTTGCATTACTTATTCCCTAACGGCACGGGGGAATAGTAACGAGCGGGTGACGAAGACGGACCTGATGTACCTGCATTGCATACTCACCGGCAAGCCGATTGCCTTGCATCGGGTCATGGCCGAGTTTTTTGCCTCCTTCCCCCATAAGCCGTTGAAGGGAGGCATCCCATGCGGGGGGCTCATCAGCAGGATTGCTGAGCGCTGCGATGGCGTGAAGTATTACAGTTATGTTAACCGTAATCGGTTTCCGTCACTACCGCCCAGGTATTTCGGTTATTAATGTTATTATTATTATTATTATTATTATTATTATTATTAATGTTAATGTTTTTGAGTTTCTTTCAGCCCAATAGGTTTACCCACGATGAGGGTTATGCTTTGTGCGGCGAAGAAGGCGAAGACGCCGGATCATGATGAGTTCCACTATCTGATTGGTCCCGGTGGCGTGGAGTTTGTGCATGAGCCGTTAGTACATCAGGGCCTTAGAGGTATTATTATTATTATTACTATTATTATTATTATTATACTTATTATTATTATTATTATTATTATTATTATTATTATTATTTGGGAAACTTGTAGACAACTTGTGTTGTCTGGTTTGCCTAAAAACAGGGGAAACTCTGCCCAATTTTTTTATAAAATCCTGGAATATTATTATTATTTATTAATTATTTATTGTTATCCATTGCAGGTGATGCTGTGGAGGTCGGGTTGCAGTTTGTGCATGAGCAGGAGGGGGCGGTCTTAGGGACGTCGAGATGCCTCAGCAGCAGCCTGAGGACTTGCAGATACCGGCGCGCGTTTATCACTCCCTCAGGTTGCCTCCTGATGTTAGGGCGGACGTTCATGCGGCTGCCGAGGAGGCTGTCGAGATGCGTGCATGGCGTCAGCAGATGGACACCTGGCGTCAGCAGCAGGACACCTGGCGTCAGCAGCAGGACACCTGGCGTCAGCAGCTAGACACCTGGCGTCAGCAGCAGGACGCCGATACGCGTCGTGGCGTGATCGGCAGGACGACGCGATGCGCTGGTTGATTGCTGGCCAGCAGGATATGTATCGCCACCTAGGCATGCAGGCTCGTGTCCCACCGACTTTAGGGACCAGCACGCACGAGCCCGTGACGTCCTCCCAGCAGCCCGACACGTCTTCGCAGGAGCCCGGGACCGCGCCGCCGACTGACTCTACGATGTTTTATTTCTGATCATCTTATGTATTTAAACAATCTTTATTTTGAACGCCTCTGTTAACTTTTAGTTTTATTTTGTTGCGTATATAAACGATTAGTTAACTTTGTGTTTATATTGGTTTATGGTAGACGACGTTTGTGTTTATGTTTTGGTTTATCGTTTATATCGAGACGACTTTGTGTTTATATTGGTTTATGGTTTATATCGAGACGACTTGTGTGTTTGTGTGATAATGTCCGCAAGATCGAACCTTGTGCAGCTGCTGTTAAGTAGTTTTTGCCTTCTACGGCCCGTAAAGGCCTATACGGGCCGTATGCCACACAAATCAAACTTATCATTCCCTCCATTCTGCTAAAATAAGTTTTGAGCCTTCTATGGGCCGTAGAGGCCTCTACGGCCCGTAGGCAATCATTACCAATGATTGACAATCATTCAATCATTGTGATGATTGCCTACGGCCCGTAAAGGCCTATACGGGCCGTAGAGACCTCAAAAATGTTGTATACGGGCCGTAAAGCCCTATACGGCCCGTAGAGGGTTGTGTGGATAAAAATTTGGCTTGTGCAAATAGTGGGAGCCCTTTTATAAACTAGGGTAGTTTTTGTGGGTAGTACATGTAGATTTGTATGTTGTAAAAAGATATTTGTTTTGTGATTGTTGGAAAAAGATATTTGTTTTGTGAGTTACAATTAACGTGTGGTCAAGTTTTTGAGGGGCATGAATCGATATATGGATCGACACATCCAACCCTTCAAAATGTATTTTGCACGAGATGGGGGTGGCGTGGAAGATCGGTGAATGGCCTCTACATCACCGTGAATTTATTAAGTAATTTCCTTTTTTTTAAATTACGTTATATAAACAGAAAGAAACCTAAATTAAACATAAATTAAACCTAAATTAAAACATAAATTAATCCTAAAATAAACATAATCTAAGTGTTCCCGAATCATTTGCCAAGCCAATAAGTGGGGCAACTCATCGTGTCCCCGAAACTTGTACTCGATCTTAACGAGATCAATCACCTCACAATCAGGGTTTTGGGGGAGGGGGGGGGGGGGTTGTAGCAAAACTATTTGGTAGATTGCCTCGAAGGGTCTATATTTGTTCTGTAGTCCGTCCACTCCCAGTTCAATGAGTTGGTGGTCCGGTTTGAACCACCGACAAAGAGTTTAAACTCTCGTAAGACGTAGGGACAAAGTGACCTCCGACGTGATGGGTTGGTTTGCACTTGGGACCATGCCGTGCAAAGCGCAATTTCTTCTTCTTCTGTCCAACGAACCATCTTCGAAAGGTGGGGTGTTCAGTGGGGTAAAGGGAACGATGATGTAAACGATTATTTTGTAAAGTGTGAGAACGGTGGATTAAGGGTTTTTATAATTGAATTTTAAAATAATTATGGTAAAAAAATGAAATTAATTGTAAACCTACCGTTGTCAAATGGTCAACGCACAATAAAAGTAACGGTCCAATGAACGAATGTCACGTCAATCATCAAGTGTTGCCCCACGCTGTTGAAAATTTTGATCGAATGTGCCCACGCCATGGCCCATGCTTGGTACGGTGCGGTGGACTGGCGTGGAAGGACTCCATGGGCCTTTTCCACGCCTAGGGGTGTTCAGAATTCAATTCGAATTCGAAAAATTCGAAATTCAACATAATTCGATTCGATGATCAAACATTCGAATTCGATTCAATTCGAGTTTAGTAAATCGAATACGAATTTATGATTTTAAATTCGATTCAATTCAAAATTCGAATAAAAACAATACATATTTATATATATATATATATATAATTATAAACACACCTATAACTTAAAAACATGGGCTAATTTATGAATTTGACCTAAGTCATAAATTAGCGCATTGCCAAGCCCAAGCCTAACTAAAACCCATAACTTAAGTCTTAACTTTAAATGAATTTATTCGAATTTGAATTGACTTTTTTATTCGAATACAAATTCGAATTGAATTAGTCAGCTTTTGATCGAATTCGAATCAAATACGAATTCAATAAAAAAATAAATTATTCGAAAAATTCGATTCGAATAATTCGAAAATTCATTATTCGATTCGATAAACACCCCTATTTACGCCATCACATCGTGTAGCCAAAAATTATCTATACTACATTTATTAAATATTGTTCACATGAATAGTGATTTTGACTTTTTTTATTATATATCTTATACTTTTTTAGCTATACATTTTATACTATAAAATAATATACATTTTTAACCATAGAGTTTATAAAAAATATTTTTTATTTCTTTTACTATACACCTTATACTTTTTTCTGTATATATTATATTATAAATAATAGAGTTAATAGCCATTTTCGTCCCTGAGGTTTGGGCCAGTTTGTCACTCCAGTACAAAAGTTTTTTTTTTTTTTTGCAATTCCTTCCCTGAGGTTTGGATTTTTTTGCCAAATTCGTCCTTTTCACTAACCCAGTTAAAAAATCTCGTTAATGTCAAGGGTAGGGTCGTCGTTTTACCTTAGGGACGAAAATGGCTATTAACTCTAAATAATATACATTTTAACTTTTAGTTTACAAAATAATTTTTTTCTTTTTTTGTTTTTTTACGATACAACTCATACTTTTTTAACCATATTGTGCACTAGCTTATACCCCGGGAGCGTCCCGGGTTGAGAAATCTAAATAAAGTGAATAAAATTAGAAGTATCTAAATTATAAGAATGACATCTATATAGGAATTACCTGTTAGAGAGCGTCCCGAGTTGAAATATCTAATATGACATAATAAAATATCTAATATGACAACATAATTAATGACTTGCCAATATATGATTAATGAATATTATTATTATTATTTTAAACAAATCTCTGCATAAGTTATCATATTATAATATAAAAAAAAGGGTAATTGGGTCGGGTATCACTTAATCCCAGGCCCGACCCAAACCCACAATTTTTTTTAAACTAATTCCAAACCAGACACAATACCTGTCGGGTTACAAAAAATAGTCGTTTTTTTTCTCCGTTTTTTATATAGCACTATAGTACTCGTTGGAAAGATAATAAAACGCTCGTTAATTTGGTGTAATTTTAGCTTATACCCCGGGAGTGTCCCGGGATGAGAAATCTAAGTAAAGTGAATAAAATTAGAAGTATCTAAACTATAAAAATGGCATCTATGTATCAACTTACATTAGATACTTTAAAAAAATACCAAAAGATCCATTTCACCTTACAACATCAACACGTAAAACAGAATATTAAGATCTCAAGCACTTCAAGGGGACATAGATTGTTTAGCACCAATACATTTAGTCAAAGGTCTTTAACTGCATACAATAAAATTTGAGCTATTTCAGAATATGGTAGAAAAAGAAAACATAGCAATTACTTGTTAGAGAGCGTCTCGGGTTGAAATATCTAATATGACATAATATAACAACATAATTAATGACTTGCCAATATATGATTAATGAATATTATTATTATTATTATTATTATTATTATTATTATTATTATTATTTTAAACAAATCTCTGCTATAAGTTATCATATTCTAATATTAAAAAAAGGGTAATTGGGCCGGGTATCACCTAATCTCAGGCCCGACTCAAACCCACAATACATGTCGGGTTACAAAAAATAGTCGTTTTTTTTCTCCGTTTTTATATAGCACTATGGTACTCGTTGGAAAGATAATAAAACGCTCGTTAATTTGGTGTAATTTTTTTCTTTAAAAAATCTCTTGTATAAAAGGTATTAACGTTTAAAAGTTATAGGAGGAAACATTAGAGATAAAAATCTAATTTTGTTTTTAAATTTTAAATTAATATTTTTCTAAAATAAAGGCATTGCCACATAGGATGACACATGGCACACTCAATAAAGAGAATACCCTCTTTGATTGACATGTCATTAAAATGGCTTTGGTTTATTATATGTATTGATAGTAATTTAGACTCTCTCTTTTTTTTTACTTTTTTTTACACCTTATACTATAAGTACTATAAATTTTTAACCGCATAATTTGTAACAATTACCAACTTATCAATAACTTTGATGTTTTTATGTTTCAATTACACACCCTATACTATAAATAATAAACGATTTTAACCCTATAGTTTTGTTTTTCCTTATAAATTTTGTTCTTTAGTTTTTATATAAAGACTAAACACGAGTTTAATTTCTTTTAACTAATTATAAAACTTTAAATTTGTCAAAGGTTTAAGTTACAATTTTATAAAATTGTACGTCACTTTTTAGTGATATCAATACGTTCTTCTATCTACATTTGTGTTTTTCATCTACATTTCGATATCACGTCTATTTATCACCGTAATACATTACGAGGGTTCTTTTTCTAGTTCTATACATATGTTTAATAGATAGCATGGATAGGAATAGTAAATTTGTTTTGTTTTTTTCTTTCTTATTTAGTTAATTTTGGTGTTTATTTTGACAACATGGTTAGGTATGGTATGGTAAATTTAATTTGTCTTTTGTGTTTTTCTTTTTCTTATTTCTTTTTTTATTTTCATAATAAACTTGGGTGTTTTATAATTTGCCACATGATTCCAATAAGTTTAGTTTTTTTATTAGTTTTTGTTTTACGTTTTCCCCCGAATTTGGTTATTGTTTGATTACTATTTAGCATGGTGTTTGATTGTCACATTTGTTCTCTTAGATTTTTTTCTCGTCTGGTTGCTACATAGCACAGTGTTTGGTTGTCACATTTGGCCCCTCATATTTTTTTACCTCCTCAACCTTCTAATGTATGTATGTATAAATCCGACTTTGTCTACATTTTACTTCACGTGAGTCACTTGGTGTTAGAAATTAGTTTTTATTTTATTTTAGGTTTTTCCCTATTTTGATCGTCGTTCAGTTGCTACATAGCAAGGTTTTACACCCTCACCACACAAATGCTTGTAGCATGATTTTAATCCCCTACACCGCAACGTGGGGGGCTTAAGTCTAGTTTAATTAAGTTTAAACTTATTGTAAAATAAAATAAAAAAAGGAAATAGAAAGATTGAGACACGTAAGAAAATTAGAATAAAAATGATACATGTGAAAGATGGATATTTTTATAAACTCATATGAAATTGTGTAACCGGATCACGCTTTTACCATTGGTAGTTGTGACCCTGTGCTAAAACACCCTCCATGGGGCGGTTCCAATGGTGAAAGGGTGTGACACCCATCGAATTTTCAGGTCAAGATCTGTACACACCCTTACAACTATGTCATTCATTTGTGCATTAGACATTTTACATTAACTATGTCGTTCTATGTTTAGCAATGTCACACCCCGCCAAGGCGAAAACACGGGGATGTAATTCGAAAGGTTTTCAAGCACAAGGTTCGAGCAACATATAAGATATAATTTTCAAATAGATATCATCAAGCGATAAATTAAGTCATACAAAGTTAAGATAAATGTAACATTGTCTGAAATCAATGGACCAAATGCCGAAAACATGACATGACCAACATTATTAAATCTCAACCGGTGTAGGTGATGATACCACTAAGTGTGCACTCGAACCCCTCTCCCAAGTCCCTGCTCCCCATGATCAATTACCTGAAAAATATGCATAAAAGATTTGTCAACATAATGTCGGTGAGTTCACAGGTTTTAATGTACTATGTAAATTGCTTGTGAAATTCGTGTATGACCAATCAAAATCTGGCTAAGCGAACGATTACTGTGCAAACCATAAGTCCCATAACCAAACCTCTTGACTGTTGTTCCTCGCGCATTGTATAATAAATACAACATATATATAGTAGAATACTAACACTCTTTTGTATGTAACTGGTTAGAGCGACTAACCAAGAGTGAGGGTGTCAACCAAATAGATCTATTTATGTGTTCCATGGCTACTGTTAGCTAATGGTTACAATGTAAATGTATGTACGAGGACTGTTGAGCTCATGAACCGAATGTCTCATGTTTCACATGGTAGTCATAATAGAATATCACCCAAAATGTAATGTACTAGAAATGTAGCATGTTTATCCCCCAAAATGTAAAACAATAAAATGGGGTCGTGAAACTCACCTGGTGACTGGATGTGTGGTCTAGTAAAGCAGAGGAGTGAGGTAACTACCGTACTGAAAATGAGTGCCCTATGATTATCAAGGACATAGTAAGTTGTACGTATCTTATCGTTTACCATACTAGATGTTCACCCGACTTGTGGAATCTCGTATCATGTATATGTTGAGCCATTATTTATGCACGTGACAATTACTAGGTATTTTATGTGTACTTTGTAAATTGTACGGTTTCGTGAATTCCGGGCGTTTTACTGTAAAAACGTATCTATTGTTAACAAAATTGTCCCCATATGTCATCATGGGTGTAGAATTTTCCCAAACTTAACATGTGTGGTTGTTTTATGGTAAAATGAATGCTTTAACACATATTTATATCTTATAATGTCAAAAGATAGCATTAACACATGTTATAGCTAGTTTAACATATGTTTTTATAAAAGCTCAAAACTTTACTTATACACCTTGATCAAGTCTGAGTCTTGTGTTCACTAATTCGGCTCCCACTTGCTTGTGTGTAGTTGTAAATGAGTTTATGAACATGTGGGTGTATAACACTATGCCAAATCGTGTACATTTTTATATAAAAACAAAGTTATATTAAGACATGTACATTCATTATGTTTTAGTTCTACATTTGGATTTATTGACAAAATGTGATATCTAAACGTATATGTAGTGTTCGGCCATTGTGATCAAAGTACATATGTGGTCGATTCTTCATGTGTGTGCCCGTATGTATGTGTGCGTGTATAAGTAGGTATGTATGTATGTATGTATGTAAGTAATAACAAACTAACATTTAACAAGATAATGTCTTCAAAATAACTAAACTTAGGTGTGTCATGGGCTGATTACACAATGTTTTGAGTGCCGGAGGTCGGGTTAACATAGAGGTCGAGGATTGTAAGTGTTCAAATAGAAGTTCTAGTTAGTTGTGTATACCTAGTCGTTGTGAAAGTATAACGGAGTGCTTGAACCTCCAAAGCTTCCAATCCAAGTGAGCCGAGTCTCCAAACCTTGAGTCTTTATAACTTTGAGGTGGAAAATGGATTATGGTTTTGGTTTGATGGGAATCGTCCGAGAAGAAAGAAAAGGGAAAGAAAGAGTTTGTGTGTTTGTTGTGGGTGTGAGTTTGATCTTCACCTCTTTATATAGGCAATGCTATGGAAGTTCAAGTCTATAGATCTTTGCATCTTTGGGAAGGACACACCATATTAGTGCAATTTGGTGACAAGTGGGAAAATGACAATGGTGTCTTATGATGGGGATGTTTCGTCCAAGAGGTGAAGACAAGATGGTCTTCATCCATTTTTGGTTTGTGTCAAATCTTGATGGTGATTAGTTGTCCATGGAAGGCCTATATTGGTTCAAGATGGATAGTTTGTCTCCACATGCCATGCATGACAAAGATTGTGTGTAGGAGGGGTCACTATCGGCTGATTGTGGGTAAGAAAAGGATAGAGAATGTTGGTTTTTAACTAAACATGGAAGCTTATAATCCTTGATAAATGATGTGAGATGTGGTTGGGCCAAAAGGGTATAAGTTTTGGTGATGTATGATGATAAGGACTTATGAATAGAGGGTTTGCTTTGGTTCGGCCGTGAATGGATTCAAGGGAATCCATCATTGTTTTGGTTCATGATCATGTCTAGGGATTGGTAGTCTCATCATGAAAGTTTTTGAATAGTATAAACTAGGTTTGTAAGAATGTGTCATAAGGTTGAAAGGGACTTGTGGGTGTTGTCTTGTTGTTTCGGCCGAAAAGGAAAGAGGGCAAGGAAGGATCTTCCTAATTCAGTTATGATCATTATCTAAGAGCTAGTATGATCATATGTCAAGACCCTTTTGTGGTGTAAGATGATTATCATGGAAAGCAAATCAATTATAATATGTTAATGTCTATACATGTGTGTGTATATGTGTATGTATGCTGAATGTATATATGTGTATATATGTATGTGTGTATATATATATATATATATATATTCATGTGCTGGCTTTTGTCTTGATCTATAATATGTGTGTAAATACTATTGTATATACATGGGTGTGTAGGCATAGTGCTGTTGGAAAAGAACACTAGTTAGCATTGACTATAATCGATCATCCATACCAAAACATAACTGAATTCTGTTCATATTATACGTGTGTTTTGAAGACGATATTAACATGTATTAACTTTCGCATGTTATGGGTTCATAAACACATGTTGTTGAATGTTAGAAATCCTCATTAACATATGTTTGCACCCTAATTAAGTGTATGTTAATGTTCAATGACTTGAGTGTTAAATTCTCATAGAACATCTCATGATTTGTTTGGATTTCTGAATGGGGTTGTGCAATTTCCCAATTCGGCATTGTCACGTGTATTGTTATTTTGTACGTACATAGTAATCGGGTATCTGGTTGCTCTTTGTTGAGTGCGTGATTGGCTTGATTGTTCAACACCAACTGTCTCTTATATTTCGGGTGTTGTATGCGTAAACGAATAATTCATTGAATTTCTGCACTAGTTCGGGCTTCACTAGACTGAGGGGGGGGGGGGGTATAGTGAGTGCTAAAATGTCTAATATGCACATGAAATGACATGATTAAATAGAAATGTGTATGGATCTTGACCTGATTCGTTGACTGGTGTCACAAGCAAAGCCCAAACAATTTCAGGAATTCATTACATTTTCCATTTACGCATGCAACACCCGATTAATTCGAAACAATTGACAATGAACAATCAAGCCAATCACACGCTTAATAGAGAGCAATCGAAGGCCCAATTATTACGTACAAACAAAACAAGATTACACGTGACAATCTCTAGTTTGGAAATTATACAATTCCATACAAAACCCTAACATTCATAAGACTTGTTGTAAATGTTTGACACAACAATACCATGAGTTATATCATTGATCAATTCAAATCCAAAATAGATGCAATTTGAGTTATTCTCGAATTACAATATATGTTTAAACACAATATACGTAACACATGATTTTTAAACTTGTGCTATCAAGATTATAGCCAATTTCTAATACATATATAAATAGGATAGATTTCCAAATGCACATTATATATGTCTACATACATGAATTCAGCCACATACATATGTATATGTATAGAAACTAACCTATATCACATGTACATAAACTTAACAATCGACTTTCACATATGTATATATAAACATGTTGGTTTTCAAATTACATAACATATATGTATACACACATATAATCGGCCCACTTACACTAAAACGAAACCTCTAGGACTCACATACATACATATGCGATTATGTATAAGTGTGTACAATTCAACCTTAACTAGTGTATGTATGTGTGTGTGTGTATATATATATATATATATATATATATATATCCATGCAACTACACCTATATGTGTGATGGAAAAAAAACCAACTAAACTAGATGCATACACATGTATATATATACACGGCCACATATACATATGTGTGCTTTGATTTAGACACTTCATGCCATGTATAAATACATACACATACCTCATACGATTATATACACACATACACACACCCATATTAAAATCCAAAAACCCATTAAACCAAGAGATTTCACCAAATAGACCTTATACCAACCTTGTCATGATCTTCCATGCTTGGTTAACTACTAAATCCTTTATTGTCCTTCACAAAGTTTCGACCATAGCCACCCTAAACAAAGTTACAAATTTTGTTAGTCAACTTATTATACCAAGATAGTAAAACACCTTTTCACAACTACAATCTATGGGCTTTGACTTACCATAATAAATCAAGGCCATCCTACCCTCACCCTCACCCTCACCCTCATCCTTACCCTCACTCTCACTCTCACTCATGGTTGTATATATATGGACCCTAAGACTCGTTGAAACATACCACAACACTTAAACCATCCTAACTCTATAACACACTTCACCTCTCATTTCTTTTGCTTTCGGCCGAACAAAACAACCCTCACCCGAGCCCTTTTTTTATTGCAACTCGCGACACCCAACCATCATCAAGCATCTTCGAGTGTGGGAAAGCCTTAGTATGGAAGAAGATTGACTAGGAACATGGCAAATTCATTGTTTCTTCGATTCTTATTAGTGATATGTTAAACCAAACTATACACTCTTCTCTTTCATTATTTTGGTCAATAATAGGTTCACCCGTAATCACGACACTCTAATACACCCTAGTACATGAATGCAATGGGTTATAATCGGTTAAACATACACAACTCGACATTAATACATATTATAAACTCTCGCATATACATGAACATATACATGTTAAAAATGGCCAAACATGTGTTAACTATGTTTTTAACACAAAAGTTCCGAAACATGTGTTAAACCTCTATTTTACATGCAACTTACTAACATGTGTTAACATGAGGTATCATATGGCAACATGTGGTAAATTGTGAACCCGGTTTTGACAAGATTGGTTATTTTTACGACTATAAACGAACGGATCTAACGAGAGTTTCCAAGATCTACAAGTTAAAACCATAAATCATTTCAAAAGGACAAACAATGATACGTAATAATAGTCCCGTGTATAGACAATAACACTGTACATATAACCAAGTACACAGACATAAGTAGTCATTAACATTCTAGGGCACTTTCGTTCAGAAATGAGCGCATCAGGCTCAGTACATCATTTTGTAACACCCCAACCAATGGCGGAATCATCGAGGTGCCACGTAGTGACGATTTTTCAAAGCTCATGGTACTAAAGTGTAAATGTTTTATTCAATGCTTCAAGTAAAATTACAAACATTCATGAAATACAAATGCAGTTTCCACACGTTGTCTGGGTTAAGTCTTTACTAAGTCCAAATGTCCTACATGAAGTATCTTAATAAACAACATGAAACATGTATGAAAATATTTTGTCAACATAAATAATGTTGGTGAGCATACTTTGGCTGTATACGTATAATATAAGTTGTAGGTCTATGGAATGGATCGATTACAAGTTAGATCAGATCTATCAAGGTGCGGAATCCCTTGATAGATGTTTATGCTAATGATGAATCGAACAAAACAATAAGAACAAGGAAATACTTTAAAACTTGCTTGTCTATTGATAACTTTATGTAGGAATAATATCAATTACAAGCACTTGACCAACCAGCCCTAGCCTACACCCCATGCAAGCTATTTATACTTGCATGGGAAAATCTGTAATCAGCGAAGATGACAGACCAGAACAGAATAACGAAGATTCCTAAAGGCATCTTCACCTATCTCTATCTTCGTATACTACTACCTTCGTTTATTAACATGTTCGTTAGGGTTTAACATAAAAGACTATCATACTTGTTTTATAACACGAACAAGTATATTACAATAAACCTATCAACCAAAACAAAATGATACTAATCTAGAGACGCGTTTGTCACACTAAACATGCACTAACAAACTCCCCGTTGATGAATGCTCTCTAGATATTCAAACCCCTGCAGCTCAATCTTCAATATAATGCCAACGACTATTAGCATGGAACTTCTTCTTCACACATACATCCACCACACTCTGATAGCGATAGCCTTGATGGCTCTGATCATCCTTGTAGTAAATCTGCTTCTTGTACAACTTTCTCAAGTCAGCTCGGGATAGATTTGCTAGATGCATCGGATCATAAACCCTCAACAAACATTTATCATGACCGTTTCGACTGTATCGCTGTCTACACACCACTATTTTAGATCACCAAGAATATTTTGAGGTAGCTTCTTCAAAGGGACTCGCTTCAAACACTTGGAAGGCTTGTAATACATCTTCATCCAAGGCTTGTTCGTCTATGAATCAATACGTGTACAATCCTTAAATTTTAAAATAGTGCACTACATCCCAAATGGTTCAAAGTCCTTGATATTTGGTTTTCGGCCGTTCAAGAGTTCATAACACATTTTATTGTGTTTCTTGACGGTCAAAACACTATTCATAACATAGCAAGCTGTATTAACAGCCTCCCCCCAAAAATGGACGGGAAGCTTAGAACCAGTCAGCATGGTTCTAGCTGCTTCTATCAAAGTCCTGTTCTTCCTCTCAGTTACTCCGTTTTGCCATGGCTCGTAAGGTGCACTAAATTGATGTTCAATTCCATTAATAATGCAAAAGATTGAAAAAGTGCTATTCTTGAATTCCATGCCATTGTCACTTCTAATTCTATTGATGTTGGTGTTGAATAAATTCTCTGCTTGTTGAATGAAGTTCATTAGGATCTCTCCTGTTTCATCCTTTCCACCTAAGAAAAACACCTAAGAAAATCTAGAAAAGTCATCAGTAATCATAAGGCAATAGTATTTTCCACCTATGCTCCTAACGTTCACTGGACCGAAAAGATCAATAAGAATTAATTCGAAAGGGGCAGAATTAGAATTAATAGTTTTGGGTTTATGAGGTTTCTTGTGTTGCTTTCCCTTTTTGCAAGGGACACATTTATCCTCAACCTCAAAACTTTTCAGTGGAACACCTGTAAATAAACCGTTTTTGACAATGTAGTTCATCTTTCTGAAATGGATGTGTCCCATCTTTCTATGCCATATAAGCGAGTCTGATGCAGATGCTTTAGACAATAAACATGTGGTCTCCACTGAAGAATCATCTTGAAAACTCATGTCCATGATGTACGTGTCATTCTTTCTTGGAGCCCGCATGATGATCCATTCTTTTTGAATTTTAACACCCGGCTTCAACACTAGTGCTTCAGTCTTGGTGAAGTGCATCGAATGTCCCTTTTCGCAGATTTGGGAGACACTCATCTGGTTATGCTTTAACTCCCCAACATAGTTGACTCCATCCAAGGTGATCTTGCCATTTGTGACCTTCCCCCTACCTGAGATGTGCCCCCCTTTGGCGCCTGTAAAGTTCACATAACCTCCATTATACTTAACAAACTCAATCACAAGCCTCAATTCCCCTGTCATATGCCTGGAGCAGCCGCTATTAATATACCACCAGTTGATAACCCTCCTTAGCAGCTCCTGCATTCACAAAAAGAATTAGTTAGAGAATGGGACCCAAGCTGTTAAAGTCTTGGGTCGTCCCATTTCATCGACATAAGAGAACTCCTTCCAGTATCCATCACTCCCTTCTGGAGTCTTGGATCTTAGTGGGCTGTTCCTTTGTGGTTGGTAATTGTAATTGTGGGGCCTTTGATTATGAGGACTAACATATCCTCTCTGGTTCATTGGCCCACTGTACCTGTTTTGAGGATAGCTCCCCCTGTTGGAGTATCTTGCATTGTATTGATTTCTAGAAAAATTTTAGTTATTCGGATAGGATCTATCCCTATAACCATTTGTGAGTTCTGATTTAAAACATTATTAACTCTGTCAACTTGAGGACTTTGGTGACGATTCTATCTATGAGGTGGTTGATACCTGTTGGCATTAACAGGTGGTACCTGTTTTGTAGAAGCAACACCAGAGGTACTTTCCTTGCCTATGAGTACCTGTCTAGGGATAAATGCAGGATTTTCAAAAAAAGAAAAATCCACCATTTTCCAGGATCCCTAGACCCACCTTCCTCTTTCTCTAACTTCATCTGCATGGATTTCTTGGCAGAGTTAGATACTTATTTTCTGCTCTTTTTGCATTAGTTGATGCAGCCACTTCACTCTTCTTAACAGTGCACATGCTAGCTACGTGTCCTTTTTGATTTCACTTAAAGCAAGATCGTTTCTTAAGGGGCTTCTTATACTAACCCTTTAAGCTTGAATCTTCATCATTCACAGACTTAGAAGAGGTTGACTAAGAACACTCAACTTTTACTTGCTTGGTTTCTACCTTTTGTGCCTTATCTGATTTGACATTCTTAGGATTTTTCAAAATATATTTGACTTTAGCTTTAACATTTTGATCTTTTGAAACCTATGGTTTAGCTTTGTCATTTTTAATAGAGTCGGGTTTAATAGTGTTGGTTAGTTGAAGTGTTCTCAGTCACCTCTTTTGGTGATTCATCCTCTGACACACTAGATGAACTACCACTAGCACTCTGTTCTCTTAACTTAACTCTATACTCTACAGGCATAGCCTTGTACATCTCCTCAGTTAACTCATTTTCAGTAGGTAAGCATGAGTAATTTGCAGTAACTGGAATTGGTATATCCTTATAACCTAGACCAAATAGTGTTGGTTAGTTGAAGTGTTCTCAGTCACCTCTTTTGGTGATTCATCCTCTGACACACTAGATGAACTACCACTAGCACTCTGTTCTCTTAACTTAACACTATACTCTACATGCATAGCCTTGTACATGTCCTCAGTTAACTCATTTTCAGTAGGTAAGCATGAGTAATTTGCAGTAACTGGAAGTGGTACATCCTGATAACCTAGACCACTAGACTCATTTCTCTCTTTCCTAGAGTCAAGCAAGGCATTATACAGATATTTGGTGCTCCTACATTGATCAGCTTGCCTATTTAATTTGGTCACTTGAATCTTTAGTTGATTTATTTCAACATTCTTTTTAGCAATTTCAGACTGTTCATCAACTAAAACTAGCTGAGATAGGTCAAGGTAATCTATATTTTCCTTAAGGACATAGTTGAGATCCTTATGTTCTTTTTTAGCAGCTTTTAACTTAGTCTTAAGATTACCTTCTCTTATCCTGTTGCTTAAGTTAAACTCTTTTTCCTGATCTAGTAGAACAACTAATTAAGTCAATGTTGTGTTTTGCATCTTGATCATTTTCAGCAACTAACAAGGCAATTCTCTCAGCATAGTCTACACATTTATTGCATGCATCAATAATAAAAGAAAGAGGAAGTTGTACCTTTTTCTCTTCAGGAGTCAAGTCTGCCCTGTAGGCAATGACTTCTTTGGTTGACATCCCGTCAATAGATGTTGTCAGATCTAGCACCTGTGTTGACAACTCCTGTCTAGTTACCTCCTCTTCTTAAACTACTTTAGCTGCAATTCTACTTTCACCTCATCTTCTTCTGTTTTCTCTTCAATGACCTACTCTTTAGTGTGTTGCTCAGCAGGTTTCTCCTCATTCTCAGTCACATTCTCAACAATTTCGGCCATAAGTGCCTGGTTAATCGATCCGTCTGCTCTATCAAGTATACAACTTCAGTCATAAGAGCCATCTGGCTTGGATACCATTAGAGCCTTTGAGCTTGAGTTGCTCTGAGAGGGCCCTATTGATGAGCTTTGCCTTATAGTGTTTCCTTGGTTTTGACCTTTAGGCCTGGCACATTCTCTGGCAAAGTGTCCAAACCCATAGCAGTTGTAACATTTGACATTTGACTTATCAAAACTGTCTCTACCTCCTACCAGTTTCCTCCCTGTTCTTTCCATGAACTTTCTTGCTCTTCTGGCAATCATAGAAAGATTCCATTGGAGGTCTGTTTCTTCCAGGTCATCCGGATCAATCTGTTCATAATCTTCATCAAAGATCGCTGGATCATTTATCTTCCCTTGTATGTAGTTTTCATAGGATGCTACAAAGGAAGACAAAACTGCAAGTTGTTGTTCAGCCGACTTAACACTCATCGGTATTGACTTGCAGGACTTGTGATCACACCCGGAGTTTGACTTGCTGGAGTCAGCAACACCTTTTCCCTTGTCCTTTCCTGAAGGGATATCCTTCACCTTGGTTGATTCACCTGAAACAGAAACAAAGCAAACTTCACCATCAACATCTAAAACAATATTTCCTGAGTTATCGCCTGAACAGAATGCAGATGCATTCCCGCTACTACTAGATGAGACCTTAGATGAACTCTTGGATGATGATTTCCCAAAATAAAATCCCGTATCTTGAACGTGATCAGAACCGACATCCTTCCTTTGCATAACTAATTCATAAGCTCTCAGCTTTCCCACCACATCATCGAGTGTGTATGATTCAAACTCTGAATTTTCTTTAATCAGGAGAGTGTAGACCTCCCACTTAGCAGGTAAAACATCCTGAATTTTAGCACTAAGCTCAACTTCTTTGTACTCGTGCTTGTGGTTTCCTAACTCAGTTACAAGATGGTAAAATCTTGTGATGATTTCTTCAAGAGTTTCTCCTGTAAACGCCCCGAATACAGCAAATTGTTTCTTCAGCAAATCAACTCTGTTCTTTTTGATACTTTCATTCCCTTCAAACCTCTTCTCTAGAGCTTCCCACGGTTCTTTTGCATCTTTATACTTTCTAAAACTATGCAAAATTTCTAGTGGTAAACTTATAGTACTGTCAACGTGTGCATTGTTCTCCGATTCATACATCAACTTCTTCTCTTCGTACATGCTCTTGAATGCCACAGTAACAGTCCTACCATCAATGGTTCTAGTAGGTGTTGAGTATCCATCTCTGATGCAAATCCATGCTCTTATATTATAAATCCTAGCTCATTCTTCAAACTTGTCTTTCCACAAATAGTATTCATTAACTGAAATCATTTTTGCTGGTGAGTTAGACTTTCCTACTTCATGGTCCATTTTGATTAACTTATTTAATGTCGACATTTTATTAAGGTCTAATAAAATTTAAGTTTGTTTTACTGTCCAATTGTAAGTAGTAAGTCCAATGTTCATGTCCAAAGTCCAATCAACAGGCCAATGTCAAGGCCGAGAATGATTATGATCGCCAGACACGAGAAACGAAGACAACATATTCATGAAGATACCCAAAGAAGTTACAGACAAACGAAGATGCTAAACCAACAAAGATACTATCAGGCGAAGATGCCTTAAAACGAACTTGACAGAAAACGAAGATGCTTAAAACGAAGTTCGACCAAAATGAAGATGCTCTAAACGAAGATAAGATATCTTCGTTAAAACCCCTAAGTTCATTAATCTGAACTTTAACGAACCCTAGAGATCGATTTTGACCAAAAACGCCTTTAAACCACTGAGAACGATTGGTAATGACCAAGAATGATTAAAACAACCCGAAAACAGAAGATTTTAATGTAAAACGATTTTCAATCGATTCAATCTTTGCAACAATCAATCTTTAACCGTACAATCGAGTGTAAATGCTCTAATACCAATTGTAGGTCTGTGGAATGGATCGATTACAAGTAAGATCAGATCTCTCAAGGTGTGGAATCTCTTGATAGATGTTTATGCAAACAATGAATCAAACAAAACATTGAAAACACGAAAATACTTTAAAACCGACTTGTCTATTGATAACTTTCAGTAGGAATAATATCAATTACAAGCACTTGACCAACCAGCCCTAGCCTACACCCTATGCAAGCTATTTATACTTGCATGGGCCAAATCTGTAATCAGCGAAGATGACGGCAATGAAGATGCCTAAAGGCATCTTCGCCTATCTCTATCTTCGCTATACTACTACCTTCGTTTATTAACATGTTCATTGGGGTTTAATATAAAAGGAAATCATACTTGTTTTGTAACACGAATAAGTATGTTACAATAAACCTATCAACCAAAACAAAACTAATCTAAAGAAACGTTTGTCACACTAAACATGCACTAACATAAGTTTAAAGAATATGTTTTACAACTCATGTGTCAAGATCTATCAAGGCATTATGTAAACACGTAGTAAACAAACATGATAAAATCCAACGAATTTGATTCATACAAAGCATTCTAATATGTTTCAAAATTATTTGAGCACCGTAACATGTGTTACGTCTATGTCACACCCCGACCTAGGTTGGCCTAGACGGAATTCCAGATTGTTACCAAACATCACATAATGCAAGCAAATAGCAAAAGCAATATAGATAACTAATCTTTTATAAATAATTGTTTACATTTCTATACAACGTACGATCTTCAATATAAATACTTGGTAATATCTAAGGTTCTCGTTTGTCTTCTGATTCGTCTGTCGAGGAAACTCCGAGTCATAACTGCTTATTCCTTGTAATCCAAACAGGTACCTGAACACATACTTAAAATAGGTTTGAGTCAACAATAATGTTGGTGAGTCCATGCGTGCGTTTAAATGGTTTTCAAATAAGTTTATTATCTCAAAATAGTTTATCGTTCAAAAGCAAGTTTAATGGTTTATGCAATTTAACACATAGTGATGTACAAGCCACACCTCAAACCTAACACTGAATCCACCTACTCCTATAGTGGATTCCCATGGCAAAATATATGTCACAAACCTCAGTAGAGAGTTTCCCAGGCTTTCGGGTCCACTATGTGTGGGGGTTTCCCCAAGTAGTACTACCTATATATTAAGTGGCCTAATTCCATTGGGTTAATGAGTGTGAATGGCATCGGGAGCACCTTGTCACATCATACTGGTTTATCATACTGGTTCATCACTAACACGTTCTACTACTTCTACACTAGAAACATGTGTTCACCCCAAAAGAGTTTAACAGTAAAAAGGGGGGATGATTCATGGAACTCACCTGGAAGCAATGCACATGGATAATTTATAATAACCGAAGCGTCTGATATCTCGTACTGGTATTCTCCTAGTCGAATCCTAAGTCGACAAACATTATTAGTGTTTGGTTTGTAATAGTTATGCGTGGGGACGAGCTCAAGCGTATGGCTTTTGTATTACACTATTGATGTTATTAAACAATGGGGGTTCTCATATTATTTCTAATCATGGAATCATGTTTAATATCCGTAAGGTACTTAGTCATGGTTCGAATGTATGTTCGAGTATCTCCAAAGTCTTTTATCTAGTGGTTCGTGTTATTATTTTATGTGTGGCGACTACTTATCGTATTCATTGTGTCTTTATATATTTCTAACTATATTTGGATATGCATTGGTTGCGCCTTATGTCAAAAGTCCCAAATATTTAGTCCAATTGTCGCCACTTTTATCTAGCTCCAACTTGTAGGTGCACGTATGAACTATAGCATAGGTTTTCAAGTCTAATCCATGTCCTAGATCTAAATATCCAAAGTGTCAGGTAAGGTTCCTTGTCTGAATCTTATGTACTACCATTCTTGTCTAATTCTATTTTATAAGTTTTCATAATATATATTGGTTAGTCATGTACGTGACCTAATCTCACTTGTCCGAGTTTACATATCCAATCTGGAGCTTTTGGTTTACACTAGTTGACAAAACAGTAAGTGTCCATCCTAACCATATGTTCCAAATCCATGTACAAGTCTTAATCTCAATGTCCGAGTTTTGAGTCTCGTCATCCAATGGTTCAAGTGTTGAGTCCGTGTCTCAAGTTTGACGTCCAAATGTCCAAGTACCTAGTTATGCTAGAACACACACACACACACACACATATATATATATATATATATGTATATATATATATTCGCTTTTATGTTTGGGTCTTCGTAATGCTCGTGAAGGCAGAAACACAGGGTGCAACTGAAATGATTTCCAAGCACAAAAGTCACACGAGCATTATTTAATAAAACAGGAATTACCATTTAAAACATTCAAGTCTTACAAAACATCACATTAATTGTTTGAATTAGAAACCATTGTTTAAAGTGTTTAGATCAAAACATCACAACAATAGTTCAAAAGATGGTATCCCTTAAATGCTCGCACGTGACCTTCCCAAGTTCCATGTTCCATGCTAATTTCCTGAAAAATATGCATGAAAAATATATGGGTCAACATAAAGTTGGTGAGTTCACGAGTTTTTGTATGTTGGACCTGTAATCCCAAATCCGACTAAATTACTGCCTAGCTAGGGCAATAATTAATATGTGATCTGACATGATCCCATAACCAAACCTTGACATGTTGTGCCTCGCCCATTGTACACTCAGGACAATGAATAAGTGTGAAATACTAGCACTCTTTTGATATTTGTCATCCGGTTAGAGCGACTGACCAAGAGTGGGGGTGTCAACCCAATAGATCTATTATGGTGTTTCATGGTTAAGTCCATAGCTAATGGTTATGGTATGATGTATGACACGAGGGCTAAATGGATCCTGAACCTTGATGTCTCATGTTCACATAATAGTCATGTATGTAACTGAAAACTGAAAACTGTACGCATGTTTTTCCCCCGGAAAAATGTAAAAACAATGAAAAGGGGATGTGAGTATGGTATGCCTTGGAAATGAACTAATGAATCTGAGCTAGAGAGATCAACCTACGGGTCCTATATAAAAGAGACATTTTAGGTACATGTCACTTGTTCTGTTTACAAGTTGTTCCCTTGTTACGCTTGTCCTTGTAACTTAACTCTTTAAGTTAAACGTGTCTTTGATGGAAAGACTTATGTATTTAATGACTCATTTTTCAAAGGATACAATGTTTACCCTTTAAATGTTCCACATTAGGGCTTCTAATGTAGTATTTTCCAAAATATGAACTTCATGGTTTTGTGTTGAAACATTCACCTTCTTTATATAAACTAGTGCTCTTGACTAAAATAGCTTAGTTTCTTGGAAAAACATCGCTTTTACTTTGTGAAAAGCAAGTGTTTATACGCTTTGATGTGCTCATGTGTTGAAGTTTTTACAACTTTTGTCTTGTCATGTGTATAGGTCTACCCTATTTAAGTATGTTTAACTTACTATTTTCATAGCTTGGCAACTTTGTGAAAGTAACAATATTTCATGTCAAAATATTACTTTTCTTGAAAACACATGGATTTTTGGTAAGCTTTGTCATAATCTAACAACTTTCAACACTATGCCTTATGTCAATGAGTTTAGAAAACATACAAATTTTCTTATAAAATTTTCGGCCATTATGGATATATATCCATATATGTTTCGGCCCTATGTGGGTGTAAACACATACTTTTTCCAACTAACATAATGCATTTTAAAGCATGAGTTCACTCACTTGTTTGATTAATTTACAAGAGTAGACATGCTAGTGAACAACTTTGTATTTAAAAGACTATGAAAAAAAATAAAAACATATGTTTAAGAAAACAATGTTATACGTCCTAGTGTCTTAAGAAAAGATGGAGTTAGGGGCCTTGTACAACTTGGTTATGCTCCTTGTACCCCTAAGAGTCCCTTGAAGGTTAATGGATATTGGTAATGACTTGGGTGTGAGTGGTGGGTTGTGATGGTGGTTCGGCGGTGGTGTGGAGGTGGTTTGGTGGTGGTGCGAGCCGAGAAGGGAGAGGGAGAGAGGCAGGGAGATGGTGTGTTAGTTGTTTTGGTGCACTAAACCTCACTAACCTTGGCCCTTTATATAGACATTAAAATTGGCGTGGTATCATGACTTACGAAAGGTGAAAGTGAGCATCTTTTTAAATATGGATTAAGATCTTGTAAAGGTGATTTTTGTGAGATTAGGAAGAGATCTTGGACTTGACACATGCATGTTTTCTTGGTTATAGTGGGCCAAAAATGGGGATGAGTTTGGAGGTTAGGATAAGTCAACTCCCTTAGATTTGATGTTAGATGATAATGGTGTTTGTTAGATTTGGAACATCTTAGGGTTGATGTGGTAGGATCTTGTCTTTGGGGTATGTGGGCCGAAATATTTGAGGGTGTTTGGGAGGTTATTGTTTAGTCTAAATCATAAGGTTGATGTATGATAAGCATGCTCATTAGTCACATTAGTGAAATATTAGGTAGATTATGGTAGGATCATGGTGGAAGAGTTGGTTTACAAATAGGGTAAGTCAACTTATAACTTTCCTAGATGTCATAAGATGCCTTCCTTATTAGTGTAAAGTCTAGGAATGTGATGGAGGTGACTAAAGTTTGTCTTAGAAAATCTTGGTGAAAGAATAAAATGAAGGGACTTGTGTAAGAGTGGAAGACACAAACACTACACACATATGTATATGTGTGTCGTGTATATATGTATGTATATCTAGGGGTTTTATTTTTGGCAAGTCAACTACTATGGGGTGACTACAAAACCAAATGTTTAGAAAATTGTGATGGAATCTTAGTGATTTAGGTGATGCTTCATTGATGACTAGAAGTATAATCCTTGAAAGATACAATCCAACACACATACATATGTATGCGTCGCATACATACATGTATATATATATATATATAGATATAGATATTATCTTTTTTTGAACATTTTTAAGTTCATGTCTTGTACAAATGCATATACACATGTTATAATTAGATGTTAAGTGTGATCTTTGTACAAGTTTAGGTGCCACAATAATAACATATAATTGTGTGTTCAATATATGTATTTTTAACTAGTCTTATTACTAGTCACATGTGGACGTTGTGTTTGGGTGAATTCTTATATATGGACATTGTTTGATTTTGTCCTTGATTAAATCACAATTGAAATGTTATGTACAATTGTATGAGTTTCTCAAACTAGGGTTTTTGGTATGATCTCTCTATAGCTCATGATAACTACTCAACTAGTTATGAAATTGTATTCCCTAGCGTGTCTAATGCTAAACTGTAAGCATTGAAATTGGCTTGTTGAGACCCTGTATGGCTCAATAGTAATAAAACATGTAAAATGAGATGTCATGCACAATGTGTACGTGTAACTAATGTACGGATATGACCTGTGATTTCGACGGGTGTCACACCACACGCAAGGTTAAACAAATAGTATATTACTAAGTATAATTATTCAGTTTTCAGATCCGGTTATACCTACACTCCTTAGGTTATGGTTCGTCGCTGACCGGGGCTGACCCGGTTGACTATAGTTGACTGGTGTTGACCATTTGGTTGACTTCTGTTAACCTGGCTTCTTTACAAACCCTGTTAAACCAACAACATTAGCCACCATCATCATCAGGTTCCATCCCTAACCGTCGCTGACCACAGTATAACCATCTCTATAACCATTTCTAATCATAAACGCTGTACAATACTAACCATAACCATAACATCACCGACTCCTCCTTCTGTAACCACGGTATATTCCACTGCTACCAATAGTACCTCGAGACCACCACCATCAATCTTCATAGCTAAGTTATTTCAAGAAATGGTTGTTGGGAGTTTACCTTTGTTGGTCGGATAGCATATCTGACCCGATTGGAACCCACCACTCAGACCACCACCATCGTCTAAACCTCACCGTTGCCACCACTTCCTTCCTTGTTGACTGTTCTGACTAGTCGAGTGTCACAGTCGATGATCATTTCTCCTCCTCTACCCAGCTTTCTCCCTATCTCTGCGTCTATCTCTCTAAGCATCTCTCTCTCTAATGTTTAGTATGTGTGTGAAGGGGGTAGTGCACGTGCCAGTATAGAGGTTGGCTGTCGGAGCTCCTCTACGGGTGGGGGAGATCTACCGATCTCCTTCTCTCTCTCTCTCTGCTTCTTCTTCCTCTGTTCTCTCTCTCTATCAGTATAGTGGTGTATGTGTGTGTGTGTGATGTACTAAATAAAAGGTGGGTTTGGGTGGTTTGGTGCTTTTATAAAAGGGCGGGTTTGATAGTTTCCACAAAACCATCAAAGGTTTTGTGGTGGTTGCGTCACAATGAGAAGAGGACAAGTAAGTGTCCTCCTCTTAGTGACTAACCGGTTTCAATCGGGTGTAGGTTCAGATTTGTATTACGTCTTAGCCAGGTCTCGTGACACTCGTTTTAATAATATTTTATATATAATGGTTTGGTTTTCTGATTCGTACATAATCGTTTTATTTATTGGTCTCAATCAAAATAAACACAAAAATTTTTTGGGGTCCACTCTGGGTTGTTGCGGTCTATTTGAGCATTTGAGCACTGTAACCTAAGTTACATCAGTTTGAGCATTCGATCATTAGAGCATTTGAGCACCCTAACCTAAAGTTAGGTCTAGATAACGATTTCGAGCAAACAATGTAAGTAAACTACGTTTAAGTCTAGCAGAAAGCACAAAGATAACAGACACATATATGAATTGTAAACGTATAGAAGACTATGCGTAAGTGAGCGTGTAGGTTTGTATATGTGTCCATGTTTCACCCCAAAAGTGAAAAAATGAAAAAGGGGATAAGTATACTCACAGTTTATTAAAACGATCAAAATCCAACTTAAGTTAACGTGAGCTAAAGAATGGGAATTCCGAAGAATTCTACCTATAATGTATAAGAATACTATTAAATGGCATGTCTTAAAAGTTTAAGGTATCTAGGATTCTAAGGCATTAGGGTTTGCTAAGTCGATATGGGGAATTCGAGTTTTTTTACGATAAACGAATTAATATGTATCTCAAAAATAATTTGATTAAAGTCTATAAAACATGATTAGGTAATCTAATTATTACTAATTGAATATTTTGAACAAAAATATTTCAAATAATTTAGACAAAAGAATTTTGTTAATTATTTTAACTGAAATTGTAAATTAATACAATAATTATAAATAATTGAACAAAATAATTATACATTACACAAATGAGTCACACATATTATGATTATGGCTTTCAACGTATAATATTTATGTTTTATAAGAAAGATATGTATTTATAAAAAAGATTTTGAATATTATAAATAAATAAATGATTTCTTATGTCTAATTAAACATAAATAAGACTAAAAATACAAGATATGATTCAAAAATAATATTTTTGAGAAAAATAATATTTTTGAGAAAAATAATTACTTTCTGATGATAAATAATCAAAATAAAATTTCCACAACTTTTCTCATTTTACTTGTATTAAGAACTGATTTATTGAATTTAAATGTTTTTAAATGATTAAAAATAGAAAAATATATAAAAATTAAAGATTTTTGGTCCAATAATTAGGATTAAGTTTCTATTGTTTAAAAATAATTCTACAAAAATTTTGGTACTAAAATCATTTAAATTTGATTTTTAATCAAGTAAATATGATTAAAATAAATTAAATCAATAAAATTATGTAATTAAAATAATTTACAGAAAATAAAAGTGTGGAAATTTTATTTATGGTATCAAGATACTACAGCTAAATTTTAATAGTTTTTGGTTAAAAAATCCCTATGAATTATTTATCTTTTAAAATGTTTTTAATGTATTAATTTTAAAGAATATAGAAGCAAAATATGAAGAAAAAAATAAGTAGCCGCCAGAATCAAACCCGGGATCTCTGGCCGATCAGGTATATTAACCTCAACATCCAAACCACTCTATCACTAAGCACATTGGTGATAACACTTTGAAAATCAAAGCATAAAAACAATAATCCTCATTTCTTCTTTTTCCCCAAAGTTCCTTAGAACCCTGACCCTAACCCCAATTCAAATAATCCCGATTGCTACAGCTATAACATCCAAAACTATGGGGCTTTCAAAGATTAGCAAATGAGCAACAAAACGACATAAGAGAATTTGACTTACACAATGGGTTTCAGCCAAAAACGAGACTTCAAACACCAGGAACAAGTCGTGAAAATAGAGAGTTATATTGGACAATTTCTTGAAGTTTTTAGGTGTGTTTAGGATCTTTAGAGGTGCAGATAGAGGATGATATAAATGGTTTTAATGATGGTCGCTAAAAACGGACTTTATCCAACCATAAATTCCGGTCGCTACAACCCACCCGACACGATTAAAATGCATTAAACGCGTTATAACTCGATATAATGATGGGAAAACAAGAAGGGACAGCGGAGAAACGCATTGGAAACATCAAAAGCGGATGGAAGGCATTAAACGTTACTCGCCGGAGTTCACCTCGAAAACTCATCGGTGACGGACTGTTTTGGTCGGAAACAAAGGGGGCGGGGTTCGGGTTGGTTAAAAAAAACACTTTCACAATTTGTCAAGAATATTTTCTCTGTTAGTTTGGTTAACCTATTTTAATAATTGGTTAAGTTTTCTTTATAATAAGTTAACTTTACTTAACTATAAAAAATTAAAAACTTTATAAAACTTAAACCTTTTGTCCATTTTATTTAATGAACTTATATCTTAATAAATGTTTACGTTATAATTTTCATATCTTTCCCAAATTCCCGCTAAACTCTGTATGTTTAAATTTATAATAACCATATATCTTTAAAACGACAAGTTGTTTAAATGCTCAATAATAATCCATTTGAATTGCGTTAGAATATATGTTTTCGATTAGAATGACCACACAATTCAAATAATATGTAGTGATTAATAGAAACTCAAGTTTCTATTAAATTCGAAAACGATGAAATATATATATATATATATATATATATATATATATAGGCTAAGTATCCATAGTAAACCCTAAAAATTTGAGAAAACTCTAGTAAACCCTTAAAAAAACCTACTTCCCGAGCTTTTTTTTTTTGAAAAAATTAGGGCATGTAATATACATGTTTTTAAGTGTTTTAAGCCAAAAAAATCAAAAAAGCGCCGAGCGGTTTTTTTTTTTAAAAAATAAAATAAGTTATGCACCATAACATATGTTAGCTTATTTTTGCACTGGTAACATATGTTATGATGCAAAACTTATTTTTTTTAAAAAAAAAAAAAACCCTTCTGCGCTTTTTTGATTTTTTTGGCTCAAAACACTTAAAAACATGTATATTACATACTCTAATTTTTTTTTAAAAAAAAAAAACTCGGGAAGTAGGATTTTTTAAGGGTTTACTAGAGTTTTCTCAAATTTTTAGGGTTTACTACAGAACCATCATCTCTATATATATATATATATATATATATATATATATATATATATATATAGGCCAATTATAATTAGAAAACCCATGTTAGATAAGCAAACCCAGAAAACCCATTTTTATGGTTCAGAACTTGCCACACCATATATGTTTCAAAAGCCCATAAGGGTATTTTCGAAAGTCAAATTATTTTAATTATCTCTCCTCCTACTTTAAATCTGACACAATCTCTCTTGTTCTTTATCAAAATGCTTCCTAATAAAATCTACTGATCTCTCTCTCTCTCTCTCTCTCTCTCTCTATATATATATATATATATATATATATATATATATATATATATATCATTCTAAAAAACAAAACCTAATCAAAATCTCTACCTCCCTCTTTTAATCCCAAATCTTGTTGCAAAACCAAACCTCCACCACCAATAATCAGCGGCGTCATCACCACCATCATGGTTGTTAACCACAATTCTCCCCCGCCATCATCACCGTACCACTACTCCAACGTACACCAACCCCCAAATAGACGGATCTGAACGATAACAAAGATGACGATCTAAAAGGGGACAAATATGAACGAGATCTGCAATAAGTGATTACATATCTGAATACTTAATTGTGGGTCACAAGACCATCAAAGAAGGGAAGAAAATGGTTAAAGAAGTGAATTGATGAAGAATTAGGATGGCAGGTAGGGTTCGTACGATGGGAGCTTGGTTTTTGTTTAAAACATAAGGTTAAAACATAAGCTTGGGTTATAATTTATTATATGTTTTTTAGTTATCTTGTTTCTGAAATATGTTTTTTTGTTAAATAAGTCATGAAAACATCTGTTTTTGTTATTAGGTTGTGATTTTATTACATGTTTTTTTGTGAGATAATTAGTGAAAAAAACTGTTCCATAATTTATTATATGGTTGTTGTGAGATATGTTGGATATTTTAGTGTAATTGGATTGACTGTTTGACCAATATGTTCATAATAATACATCATATAGGTATGGTGGTGCGGAGTGCACGCCTATTTGAATTTATTATGAACTTAGGGGCGAAGCCCCTAAGGAACGGGGGTCCGGGGGCAGCGCCCCTGGGAGCAGGGTCCAAGGGGCAGAGCCCCTGGCTGGGGTCGAGCTGCCAGGTCAGCTTGGAAAAATTTTATTTCCATTAAAATTGCTATGGTAAAAATGTCTCAGAAATTTAAATTTCGAAAATAGAGGGACTATTTTTGGCAATTTCGAAACCCTTAGAAAACTGCCTAAAAGGCAGTTAATGGCCCCAACATTCAGAACGAATTCTTCTTCTTGGTCATCATCTCTCTGGTTATAAAATCTCAATAAAAAACATACAGAAAATTCTCAATCTCTGATTGTATCCGATTGAATATTCGATAGAACCGTCGAATTGATTCAATCTGAAAGCGATCACGTGCCTTCAGAGATTTCTGTTATCCGTTATTGTTCGTTTGTTACGGTTATTCCCCAACAAGATAAATCGTAAAAACATAAGTTTTTGTTCTTAGGTTATAATTTGTTATATGTTATTTGTGAAATAAGTTGTGAAAACATGTGTAAATCGTAAAAACATAGTTTGGTTTGTAATTCAAATTTGACTTTTGAATGTTAATAAAATACTATACATGATGCACAACTTTTAAGAAAGGAGAGAGGAGAGAGAAGAAAGAAATAAGATAAGAGAGAGAGAGAGAGAGAGAGAGAGAGAGAACAAGATTGTTTCTGGACAATTTTGCCCATTTGTACCTTTTGTTATAAACTTTTTTATTAAAATAATCTGAATAAATCACAATCATAGATTAAAGAGAATGGAGGGTTAAGATGAGGGGTTTCTAGGCTTTCTTAAGTGGAAGGGGTTTTCAAAATATCATTCCCCTATATATATATATATCTACACACACATACACACACAAGGACAGAAATAGAAAAAATTGAATACATGAAGGACTAAAAATGACAACTTGATAAAGATGCAGGTGATAGATGTCACACATTTGCATTTAGACACAAGGTGAGTTTTCACGACCCCTTTTCATTGTTTTACAGTTTTCTGGGGGGAAAATGCGTACAAGTTTTCAGTTACATTTTGACTATTATGTGAACATGAAACAATAAGGTTCAGAGTACTCATAAAGTCCCCGTATCATATATCATATTGTAACCATTAGCTATGGACTTAGCCATGGAACACCGGAATAGATCAATTGGGTTGACACCCCCACTCTTGGTTAGTCGCTCTAACCGGATTGCAAGGGAGTGCTTGTATTTCACATTTATTCATTGTCTTTAGTGTACAATTGGCGAGGCACAACACGTCAACGTTTGGTTACGGGCTCATGTCAGTCACATATTGATCATTGTCTTAGCTAGGTAATGGTTCAGTCTACCATGGATTACATATTCATTCATTAAAACCTGTGAACACACCGACTATATGCTGACACACTTTTACTTGCATGTTTTTCAGGTAACTAAGCAAGTAGCATGGAACTTGGGAGGTTGCGCGCTGGCATCATGGGATATTTTTGAACTAGTCTTTTTAGTTGGTTAATTCTGAACACTATCATTTGAAAACTACGGTTTTTTAGACAATTTCATCAATGAAAATGTAACACATTATTGTCCTTTTGATATCTCTAAATCTATTGATTTTGAAGCTTTGAGTGACTTTTATGCTTGAAAACCTTTCGAAGATACATCATGTGTATCCGCCTAGGCAGAGTGTGACAAAGGGAGAGAGTGTAAGCAGGTTGACATTCGTTAAGAGAAAGAAAAGTGTGTGGCCTAATGCAATCAACCAATTAAATTATTCTATTTCTTTTTTTAGTTTATTTTATTTAAATATTATTTTAATAAGTGATAGATAGTTAAAATTTGTAAAACTATTACACAAAAATAAAGGCCGGTGCGAAGTTTTGTCTACATTGCAATGATTTAATACTCACATTATAACGTGAAGATGAAAAATAAGTAAAACCATTACAAATCCTCTAAGACTCACAACTTCATGTGAATTTCTTAAAAGCCCTAAATTCATAAGTTAACACCAACCCACCAAAAAACCATAAAACACACATCAACAACTAGTTCCATATTTCCTTTAGGATAAAAAAAAAAAAAAAAAACTAATTCCGTATTCATTTATTTATTCATTTATTTATTTTTACAAACCATTAAACCAAACAAATTATTTTTATTTTGTCAAACATAAGTTTAAGACATGGTATCATTTTGTCAAACATGGGTTAAGGCGTAGTAAAGCTTCTTTATAAACTTATTAAATGTTCTTTATTCCAGAATAATAACAAAATGAGCATATATCTATTTATTTAAGTAATATTAGTTAGCAAAGCATTTATGCATTGTTTGGTTATATTATAAGCTATAAAAGTGTTATGTGTATGTGAAGGTTATATCTATAGATGAATATGTTGTACCAGTTAATTTGTAATTTATGTATACATATAGGGTTGTAGCATAGTTTTTATGGGTTGTACTTTCTTTTCTTTTATATTTTTTTGTTTATGTTTTTATACTTTTAACCTAAACTTTTGCCTATTTTACAATTTCACTCTAACTTTTTCAATTTCAACTTTAGTTCTTAATACTTTTCATCTTTTAACATTTTTTGTTTTACGTTTCGGTCTAAAATTTGTGAGTTAACACGTCATAACGCACGTGTGTGGTTCAACGCTTTTTCGTCAATTTTTTCCTATCTAACGGCTATTTCATAACAAGTTATTGTTTCATGTGTGTTACGGTTCTCTTGTGTGATTCAATGTTTTTACATTTACTTTTTTTTAGTTTTATTTATTTATTTATTTTTTGTCTTTTTCTTTCTATTTTAGTACTAGATTTTTTGGTGGGTAGTCGTTAATGATGTTGTGTCAATGATGCTATTTGACATGGTCATATACCCCTGCAATTATGTAGAAGGGTAAAATACTAGTATATTATTAATTAGCAACTTTGTGTTGCATCATAGTTGTGCATTTGGCTGGTTGCACTCACTTTTAGTTTATTTTTTTTCTTTTACTCTTAACCCTAACACTTTTACAATTTAACAACACTTTTGTACTTTCAATTTTTTGTTCCATATACTTTTCATCTTTCAAAATATTTTCATTTTACGTTTCAATATAAATTTTGTGAGTTAACACGCCACAATGTGCATGTATTGTTCAACATTTGTAAGCATATTTTTTCCATTTAACGGTGTTGTATGTAGATCGACTTAGTTATTGTTTTCAATATTCTATGTTTCGCGTACGTGGTTCAATGTTTTTATGTCTACTTTTCGTTCACATTTATTTTTTTCATTTTTTATACGAGTTTTTCCATTATTGATAGTCGCTGGCTGATGTGGCACTTGTGATACCTGGCATTGTTTTCCCTCGCCGTAACTTTGTGGGCTTAATATTAGTTAAGTCTAAGTATTAATAAACTTATATTTTGTGAAAACTAACGCTAATCTATATCTATAGTACATTATAAAGGAGGAAATATATCTACAAATGTCAATTTACATGAATTTTAAGATGGCATAAGAAAAGTCTCATGCTTAAAATTCAAATGTCATGTAATTTTTTTCATTTCTACTCTTCATGCAAAACCTATAATCTGTATTGTATTATAAAGCATTTAAGAAGGGTATCAAAAAATTAAGTAATTAATACATTTGATTAAAAAATTGTAATTTTATTTAAAAAAATTATATATAAAAAGTTATACAAAAAGGTTTCTACACATACAAATATATACCTATACACCTTAAAAAGATTGTAAGAACCAATAAAAGTCAAACTTTACGTAAAAAATAATAATGTTGTGATGCCTTTTCTTAAAAAAAGGTATGTGCATGAATTAGTTCACAAACCCAAACCGAACCGAACAAAAACCGGTCTTTCAAACCAGCAAAACCGGGGCCTAACCGAACCAAAACCGGTTCAGACACGAACCGGTTTGGAACCGGGTCGGTTCTTAGAAAAAAAAAACGATTTGTGCACGTCTATAAAGTCGTCAGGTTGGGATGTCTTATGTGGAATATTTTCAACTAACCTAACTTCTAATTTCACTTTCCGATGCCAGTGATAGGAATTTATGGTGCATTTGATTAGCAGTTGTATTGCATTACTTTTATCATGTGGAAAAAGTTATTGGTATGCTTCTTTGAAAGTTGCACTACGCCAAAAAATGCCTACGGCCACACAAAAAAAAGTGTGACCATATGCCTTTTGCCACACTTTTTTTTTTCCAGCTCAAGTGTGACCATAGGTCGAGTCATCGTAGGTATCATACGGCCACATTCATATTTAGTGGCCGTAGCACTTAAAAAGTGTGGCTAAAGGATACCAATATTTCTTTTTGAAATCAAGCATTCTGTCTATTAAATGTGACTAAAGGGTAGTAACGTCCACATAAAATTACTCTAAGTGTGGCCATTTTTAGTTATATAGTCACTAAAAGTTTTGTTTTAGTCACATCAATTAAAAAAATATGTGGCAAAAATAATTGTTTTGATAAGCTTTCCATCTATTAACTGTGGCTAAATGGTAGGAATGACAATATGAATTCACTATAAGTGTGGCCATTTCTAGTATATAGTCACATGAATTTACTGTAAGTGTGGTAAAAAAAACTATTTATAGACACATGAAACAATTTTGTAATTATATGTGTGACTATATTCTAATTTTCGGTCACACATATTTTTTTTTCCTATAACATTTGTTATTATTCTGTCTCATAAAAAAAGTGACAATGGGGTGGCTATTACCTAACTTTGGTGACACATAATTTGTTTTGTATATGGCATTTGGTATCATTCCGTCTCACAAAAAAAAAAAACGAATGGAGGATAGTTGGACTAATGATTATATAAAACCACTTGAAATACTGTAATTTTATTTGTGACTATTGTTCAACATTTGGTCACACGTATTTCATTTTACCCATGTCAATTGTTATCATTCCGTCACACAAAAATAAAATGAATTAAGATTGTGTGGCTAATTGTTATGTAAAGCCACTATAATTTTTAGTATGACTATTGTTTAAGCTTTGGTCACACATAATGATATAAAGCCACATTAGAAAACCAAATCATATTATAAAAATAATAAACCAAATTCCATACATAAGTTTCAAGCTTAAATACTAAAAATCTAATTCTCAGACGGTTTTCATCTTCTTGTTCTTTTCCTGCAATTTTTTTAATCCATCTAGAGTTGTAAAACTCTTCTTTTGCTTCTTGGCAACCTTTGTGGTGCTTTGTGTTTGATTGGATGGTGAATCTGGTAGCTGGAGAACCAAAAACAAGAAAACATATATAAAAATTCCTAATTTAATTATACTTAATTCAAGATTAATTAAAAAAACAAATCTTTGGACTACAATATGCAGTTTGTATGGCCAAAATGTGGTTGTATTCTCCAAACTGATATGCACTAACATTCATCATTGTCTCATGTATCGCCGGCTTAAAAAAATACAGGGACAAGATTCACAGGCTTAAGATTCATCATTGTCTCATGTATCGCAGGCCTAACATTCAACATTCATCATTGTCTCATGTATCGCAGGCTTAAGATTCTTTTGAACACATAAATATCTTGTTCAATAAAGCCTAGTTATCATGTCAACCTTAGCAATTGGGTAGCTAGAACACTAACTGCAGCGCCTGGGATTGATCTATTACCTACTTCAAAACATATCAAGTATTAGAGTTGATGATCAAATAGTTAAATGAAAATATGAGAGAATATTTATCCATTTGACCCGTTACTCATATATTCATTTGCTTATTTTAGCAACAAATTAAATAGGGCGCCACACGTACGATATAAAATCAGTTCTTAAAACAGTGGAAAACACACACACACACACACACATATATATATATATATATATATGTGTGTGTGTGTGTGTGTATTGACAACCTGATTTTGTTAGCAACAAAAAATAGAAAGCTTACATAATGAATAGAAACGGAAACTATAGAAGATAACATACATAAGAATGCATTTAATTTTTGAACCCGGTAATCGAGTTAATCAGCTTAACCTGATTCATCATATATCAATAACCAAACCAGCATATACATACCTGAATACATAACCAAAGAATAGAGATAAGGTTTTGGTTAGTTACTTGTTTGGGTTCAGGTTAATCATAATAAGGCTATATGAGTAGTGTAGGTGCTAGTTGTAAGATTAGTAGAACCACGTCTTACGGACAACGGCGTTAAAAAGTAAAACTGGAACAACATACAGGTATATTATTATGGATGGCAATTGTCAAAAAAAAAAAAATTACCTTACCTCAGATTAATTAAATGGTACAGAATTCTAGCATTATGAAATAAACATAAAAAGCTTTATACCACCATCAATTTTCAAGAACCTCTACATTGAACCTATATTACTCCGTCTAACTGTACCAGCACTTTTTTTTTTTTTATCTAAATGGTTACTTTAATACGAGTGTATGTCTACATTCAATCAAAAGATGGGCTGGAAGTTTTTCAAATATTAAAAATGACATTTAGCCACACATTCAATCAAAAGTGTGACAGTGCGATTTTAGGAAATGTGTGGCTAAAGCCACATTTTGGCGTAGTGTTGATTACATATGAATCGTTCAACCTCCTCTTAATGTGGATCTTATAAACATCCCTATGCTTTCTTCTCCTCAACAATCTCTTCTGATTTGGAACTTTCAACATATTTATTAGGACTATTAGTATAATAATAGTTGCTAATGAGTCAAACCGCTACTTTCATTTTTTTTATCTACATGTAGGTAAAACTGCATATGGTATATAGAACGTAGCATGCTATCATGTCTTCTTGTAACCTTTAAAAAATTACCCCATTACGAAGCATAGGTGCTTACACACACAAACATACACCTTACATATTGATTCTTTTGATCGTTTTAAGGATTAAATTACGTTTCCGTCCTGTATTGTAGACTCCGTTGCAACGCGCAGGTTCCTCACTAGTATGATTAAAATACATTATGTTTGGTATAGGTTAAACAGTAAATTTGAATAGGAATTAGACCATGTGTTGTGAAAATAACTAAGGGGTGTTGCACCAGTCATTAATGGGTTAAACACCACGCCCCTTAGTTATTTGGTTTAGTTATTGGAGTAGGGCTGTGCAAAGTAGCGATGAGTTCGGAACGGTATTGGTACCAACCGATTCCGAAAATACCGATTTCTAAAATTCCCAAAAATCAATACCGATACCAATACCAAAAACATACAGTACAGTACGGTATCGGTTCGGTATCGGTACGGTACGAGTATGGTATCGATATTTTACCCTAAAATACCGATACCATACCGATCCCGTACCGACCAAAAATACAAAAATTGAAAACCTCTAAATGTGAGTACCGATACCGATACCAAACACCCTCGGTTCGGTACGGGATAGGTTTCGGTTCGGTATTCGGTGCAATATGCTCATCCCTAATGCAATTGGTCCAAACCGACCCGACCCGACCCGACCCAGACCCATCAGAACCTTATACCCTTTTATTGTTGAAATTAGGAACCACAAACCAAACCTTCAAAGGCTATGTGATTCCTGGTCCTAAAGGTTCTGATGGGTCGGGTAAAGGGTTTTACCCTCCAGAACCTTTTAACGTAATAGGCCTTTAGAGCGTTATATATTCCTATTCTTTTACCACGCTCATAAAAGAATTGATCCATATGGTTCTAACAATAGCCCATGAATTTCCTTTTTTTAAGTCACTTTTCGTTTATCGACTTATGTTTTCGTAACAATTTTGTCATTCTCATCACTCAAAACATTGTGCAAATCTGTTATGTATACATCACAAGTACACACACACACACACATTAGAGCAACATACATAAATATGTACTTTAAATTTGGACACAATAAATATATGATAGAATATATCTCGTCTATACATATACATCAAGCCGGAAAAATATTTCATGAATACATTGTTATTCTTATAAACTAGTGGGTTAGCCCGCGCGATGCGGCGGGTTTCACCAAGTCTCATTAGAAAAATGTATTCTAACATGTTGAGTCTTAAACACCGATTATATTTGGATACCAGCACTACTTTTACTACTATCACCACCACCACTACCACTACTACCACTACCACTACCACTATTATCACCACCACCACCACCACCACCAACTGCCCCTACCACCACCAACTACCACGACCACGACCACTACTATTATCATTAGTGTATGTCTAAAAAATAAAAAATAAGATAATACTAAATTTAAATGGTATTTACTTGTAAAAATATTAATATTATCTTGTATAAACATTTAATATTACTAATGGATTAATTCAACATGACTATTGTAAGGTCTTTGATATTACTTTGGTTCATTAACTATAACGTTGTGTAATTAAAGACAAATTCAAAAGACAAATTTGCCCCTAAAAAGTAGTTAAAATGTGCATGGGGTATTGTATGAAAAGCAAATATACTTATACCTCTTAATTTTTAAGAAGTCCTTAGGAAATGATTTATAATATATATATATATATATATATAGTATAGATATAGATATAGATAATATTTTTTAATACTGAATTAACATTACATGAAATCGATAACAATAACACATAAAAATAACAATGAAAACACTAAAGAAGAGTATTGTTTTAGTTTTTGCGTTAACAATCCTTATCTATTGGATCATTTTTATAAATTGTAGTTTTTTATAGATTACCAACCTATTAATAAGTCATGTTTAATTAAAATAAAAACGGATCCTTTGGTTCTTACATTAGAATTGTGGATTTGGAACCGGCACGACTCGGAACCGATAATTTATATAAATCTAGAACCGGAAACCGACAAATATTTTTAAAAAGGTTCGGGTCCAAGGTTCTCGTGGATCCGAACCATGAAATGCTCACCCCTAGTCATTGCTATTAGAATAACGACGGTAATGAGAAGAAAGTGAGGTGGTAATAGGCCCATCCCAATCTAAATCAATCATAATCTTTTATTTTTTTAGTTTTTTTTTTTATTTTAGTTATTTCACAACACCTAGTTATTATATGGTTTAGTACTTAAGTTATTGCCTCTCCGCCAATGTAACGTTAGTTATTAGGATGCGTTGTTATTCCACAACACATAACCTTAAAGGGTGTTTGGGGTTGAGTTATGAAATAGATTTTAGATTATTACGATTTGAAAACGCAAATAATCAGTCTATAGTGTTTGGGGTTGAGTTTTGAAATGAATTTTTAGACTTCCAAAACACAATAATTTAAAAGCAGCTCCACCCCTACTGCAGCAAAATGCATAATCGGTTTTCAAAAAGCAATCTCAAACACCCTCTACACCCTCGTTGAAAGGTTTTTTTTTTTTTTTTTTTTTTTTTTTTTTTTTTTTTTGAAAAGATCGTTGAAAGTTATAGTATTTTTTTTTCTTTTTTAGTTACTGTAAAAAAAATAATGGTACTTTAATTGGTATTAAACTTCTTAATTTGTGTATTAATGAGAACCTTAATTTTAGAGGTTACTCATTGACTTTATATTGAGATTTTAATATAAGCGATGTGTTCTATGAATCAGGGGTGGTATTCGTACTCTATCTGTAGTTGTACTCATACTGGTACTTAAAATACTGGTATTGAATTTAAACAAAAGTGAGTATCGAATGTATTGGTACGGTCTGGTATTTCGGTACAGTACCTGCTTTGGTACCAGTTTGTTATTTTTGTTTTTAAGCACTCATACTGGTATTAAGTAGGTAAAATCAGTGCGGATATCAATATTGTACGGTTACTAAGTAGGCGAAATCGATACAGATACCATAATGCGAAGTAAAACACAATATCAAATTCATTCGTATATAAAATTCGATAACATTACCATTTTGTACCCGTACCGATACTCAAGAAATAAAAATGGGTACCGATATCTATACCAAATACCCAAAATTGGTATGGGTATAAACACTAATACAATTACGATGCATGTATGGGTATTTGAAAAAAAAAAAGTTCATCCCTAATAACAAGAAATTAAATCGATATATAACTATATATATAAGTGCTTCCCGGGATAGATAAATCTAATATGAAACGATAAAATGTCTGTATCGTAGAAGAAATAGGTCATTTTTTTAGGAATTTTTTAAGGATCAACGAGATGATGTAACGATATTGGTGTATGAATGTACAGGTTCATATCCATGAGGACAATAATCAATGATGTTCTGCTTCAAAGCAAGGTTTCAACGGTCAACTCAATTCAGTTCACAGAGTGTTAAACTAACTAGTTTTTTACACGTTGCGCGTTGTGGCAACGCGTATGTGACATGATAATGTATAAACTACTATCGGCCAAATTCGTTACCGAACTAAATTTACGTCAAAACGTATGTTAATCAAATTTATACCATCGAATCAAAACATATTACCTTTTACCCTCATTTGTTTCCAAACAAAATTTATGTCAAAACATAGTCCAACTAAAAATATATAAAAATAAAACATTTTATAATTCACCTGACTTGTTTAAAAAAATACGTTTACGTGTAGACGGGCTCGAATTTACACTGGCACATCAATCAAAAACATAAGAATATGTTTAAGGGTAATTGTAACACCCCAAAATTTGATAATTAGCGTTTACGCTAATAACGGTAATAACCGACTTAAATCCGAATTTACAATACTAAATAATCTCTGATAAACAATAGTGGGGAAATAACCTCATTAGTCACGATAGGCTACTAACAATATAAAGGGCTTTATTAAACTAAGCGGGTTAGCATAAGTTAACCAAAATCCAAAATGTGAAGGGGCTAACTTGCCAAGTAACCAAACTTGAGGTTGGTTAAACATTTATAAAAAAAAAAAAGAAGATGGAGATTAACTCCATAACCCAAATACGTTCATAACACACACACACCAAACCCTAAAGAACTCAAGAACAAGCATAAATTATGACAAGAGTCAACAATCCAAGTCAACATCCGTAAGTATTTTACTTATTACTGTCATTTTATGTGCATATTGGGATATTTTGCACACACAATACCCCCCCCCCTCCCCAGTCTAGTGAAGCATGAGTTATTTAGAAAACTCAAACAAAAGTCACATGTTTATGTATACAACACTCAAACAGCCACCAAACGAGTGTTAAACGAGGTTACCACACCCTAACACATGGTAATACCTCACTAACACATGTATACGAATCATAAATGTTATAAGCTACCAATATAGATAACATATGATCACGACTAATAGGTATTGATACATGTTGATATCGTCATTGAGCACTTTTGCCATCTAGACGAAATCAAGTTGCATTCATATGCAAGTGAACAACGATAATTTATACAAACTAGCATTCTATTTAACATACACATTATACCTACATGAATTATTGTCCATACCATTAGATTATAACTAGCCGAAGCCTAGTTTTGATACACACACCTACAGCTTGTATATATATATATATACACACACACACACACACACATACACATGCATGATTTAGTGCCAATCTTTACATCAAATAATCCATGACAACTATCCTACACCCCATTTCATGGAACTAAGACTCCTTTAATTGGCTACAAACAAACATTCCCTCTCCTTTCTTTTCGTGACAGCCGAGAACAAGGAAGAACACACACTAAGTGATGATCATTTAATTACCTTGTCCTTATTAACCATACATGACACCTAAAGATCATTGTTGCCTCACTTACACACAAATAGATATAGAGCCTCTTCCCAAGATGTTGGTCATCACCCCTTTTAGATTGATGTTATAAATCTGTGACACCCGGCATATTCAACTTAACATTTTACAAACTTATTAGTCTACCTTAGCGAAAAACATTTTATTAACGTACTTAACTGGGTCAGTTGAGTCGGGTTACTTTACGTATTGTCCAGGGTTTAATGATCTAGAGAATCATTGAGGTTATTTTGGTGTACACACGAGTCTTGAGTCCCGTTGTTGGTGAATTACATGAATTGAATTAAGTGTTATACATAGATTGATCCATATATGTTATATAATGTACAAGTACGTGTTTTAACGGTGTTTATGTGATTATACATGATTCTATATGATTAACATATGTTAGGATTGCATGTCCATGTGTTAGGATGTGTTAAAACGCGCTTAAAAGACAAAACTGGAAAATCTGGAAAAGCCAGAAACTGGTTCGACCTTAAGTGGGGTCAAACCAAGTTCCTGAACTCTTGAAGACTCTCATTCGACCCCAATATCAACTCATTCGACCCCTGCAAGGGTCAAATGAACAGGAAGTATAAATACCATACTTTGTAATTTTTCATCATTTCACAAACCCTAAACGCCTCTAAATACTCTCTCTCAACCTTAAACACTGAGGAAGGAGTTTTTTTGTCACACCCCGCCAAGGCGAAAATGTGAGGTGCGACTTCGAAAGATTTCCAAGAACAAAGGTCACACGAGCATTAATTAAAACAAAGCGGGAACTTTCATTAAACAACCAAATTTGTTCATCATAGAGTTAATTGTTTAAAACTAAAACCATTGTATGTAAATGTATAGTTTTAAAACAACAACATAATGGTCCAAAAGATGGTATCCCACAAATGCTCGCACGCGACCCCCGCAAGTTCCATTTTCCATGCTAATTTCCTGAAAAACATGCATTAAAGGAAATATAGGTCAACACAAAGTTGGTGAGTTCATGGGTTTCTATATGATGGATATGTAATCCAAAACCGACTAAATCATTGCCTATCTAGGGCAATAATCAATATGTGATCTGACATGAATCCAAACCTTGACATGTTATGCCTCGCCCATTGTACACTAAAGACAATGGAATAATGTGAAATACATGAACTCTTTTGATATCTATCATCCGGTCAGAGCGACTGACCAAGAGTGGGGTTTTCAACCTAATAGATCTATTCCAGTGTTTCATGGCTAAGTCCATAACTAATGGTTATGATATCATGTATGACACGAGGACTTAATGGTCCTGAACCATAATGTCTCATGTTCACAAAATAGTCATGAATTGTAACTGAAAACTGTACGCATGTTTTTCCCCCAGAAAAATGTAAAAACTGTAAAAAGGGGCCATGAAATACTCACTTGGTATCTGAATGCTAGTCTAAACTGAATCTGATTCGGTGTGTCTGGTCTGGGATGCCCTAAGTTCATTTAAAGGCAACCTTAAGTCTATGTTTTGTTCTAACTACCATGCACCTGTTCACCCGACTAGGAAACCTATGGACTAGAGGCCCACGTGTGTCACACACTGTATGTGTCAGAAAATGTTCGTTTTGTTGTTAACGTGACTATGTTTAGTCTATCTTTGGTAAAACAAGTGTCTTGACTTACTAAGTGTTACTGAGTGTTACTCATGTCTTAGTTATGTAAGTATTGGGTGGCATATGGACACGTCTTTTGACAATTTCTTATGAAAATAACATGTTTATGCATTTTGTCCTTGAATATACACACATGTTAGTATATCTCATTGGTTTTCATGAAAACTCTTGTGTTAGGCTCATTAACACATGTATTTAAGGTTTTTAACACATGTTTATAAAGCAAATCTTAGTATAAGTTATAAAACTAAATAATGTTGGCTTATCTTGGGCCGGCCTTGACCCTATACTCTCACACATACACTCGTGTGTATGTATGGGGGTACGTGGATGTCCATATATGGATCCTAATATACCCAAAATCGTATATATGTGGGTAAGTTTGCATAAGCTAAAAACATTGAACCTTTAACATAAAACTCAAGTGTTTTAGTTAGTATAACTTGAAAAACTAGTTGTTATAGTGTGCGAGCATGTGTGTGCATCGGGTGAACTTGCCATGGTCGAGCATTTTATATAAACAAGAGGAAATGGTTTGGATTTTATATAAACAAGAGGAAAAATAAGCTAACTCCCACAATGTAACTCCTAAGTGTTTGTTAGTGGCTTGGAACTCCTAAATGGTGGTGATGGTTGATTGAAGCAAGCTCCTTGGGTGGCTTGATCTTCGGCCAAGGGGTAACAAGTGGAACAGAGGAGGTTTTCAAGTGTTAGTGTAACTTGTGGAGTTAGGGTGTGATCACAAAGATTCTAATGGTCTCAATATATAGTTGAATGGTGGGAGGGTAGCCAACAACTCATTGGTGAACATTTGAGGAAGGTCAACCTTTACTTTCTTGGAGTGCACCTTACTAGGATCCTTGTATGTGAAAGAAGTTGACTTGGTGGTTTTGGTGGGTTTTCTAGGGGGGTCGGCCGAAACATTTTATGGGGAAGGGGCATTATTTTTGTGGCAAGGTTGACAAGAACATCATGCTCATGTGATTTATGTTTTTCTCTTCTTGTATAAGGGTTTGACTAGTGATCTAGGAGATTGTGTGCACACTTCCTTGGGGACTCTTGGGGGCCATAATTTCAGACGAAAAAGAAAGAGTCTTGTGGCAAGTCAATGTGTGTTGGATGGCCATATATTTTGTGTTTTTTCCATGTTAGTGTAAGGCATAGATATGTGGTGTGCTTTGCATAAGAATGGTAAGTTGGTGGTGTGGTGTGCATGTATGTATGTATGTGTGGTTAAGGAGAGTTGTTCATTCCCAAGGTATATTCATGTGTGTAGGTTGATTTCTACATAGTGTTTTTGATGATTTTGCAAGTCAACTTGTGTAAGATTAGGCTAGGGTGTGTTTCTTATTCAACTTTGGTGCTCTTATGGGAAATTGAAATGTGAAACATGGAAGTCTTGGTGATGTGTGTGTGTGTAGCCCTGGACATATATACATATGTATATAATTTGGATCTTTGCTAATTATTAACTTGTCTATGGATGTACATATGTATATGCATTGCAACTAATGCCCTAGTACACAAGTTAATTGGAGTTTAATCACCCTTGTTGGACAATGCATGTGGATTGTTCATGTAGATGAACATTGTTTGTTTTTGTTCTTTTCGAGGGAACAAGTTGGAATTCTTGTTCAATTGCATGGATTTCCTATTTACTCAACTAAATAGGACTAGTGTATCTACTGTTAGATTGTGTGCCTTGGAATTGACGCGTTGGAACCCTGTATAGTTCAACTATGATGCAAATGATGACATGTAATGCTATGCACACTGTATACATGTAGCTAAGTGTACGGATATGACCTGTGATTTCGACTGGTGTCACATTTTTTATATTGTTTTTCATAATCTAACCTACAATCATCTTCCATATCACAAACAAGAGAAGATTCAAGGTGTGTTCTTGATCTAAAACCATTTTCAATCATTTTGATTTGTTTATATCAAACCCTAAGTGTCTAGATCTGATTCAAACATGTTTTCATGGATAAAAACCTTTATAACACATTCCTAAACAAAACCTTTTCATTAACAATGAGTTTTCATGCAAAATACATGTGTTAATGATGTTAAATGATGTATCATGAACTTGTATGGAATTATTTGATGATTGATTTATGTGTAGATGTTATAACAATGATCTAGGGCTGTTATTGATGATGATTTATGATTGATATGGGTTACAATTGGTTATTGATGATGTTTTGCTCATTTTGTGGATTTTGTGTTAGATCTAGGGCTTGTTCATGGTGTTATTGATAATGAAATGATTAGGGGTTTTCTTAAACATGATAATCTGAGCATATTGAGCTAATTGATAGATGATTTTAATAAGTTTCCATATCGGGTAAAGATTGCATGCGTATGATGTGACATTTCCGTAATTTGCTATTTTGGGTCACTTGTAAAACGAACTAATTTCGAGGTAAATTTTGTAAGGTTTTGTGGGGATAGATTAATGGAAGTGGACTGCTGTGATTCGTGGTATTTCGTGACATTTTCGGACTATTTAGATGTGATTTGGTGCGTTTTAGGAGGTTTTGCAGGTTAAGGGTCGAAACAAGGGTTGATTCGACCCATCGTGGGGTCGAACCAAACATCATTTGGTCGAATGAACTTGCTAAATGGTCGAATGGGCTTCAGTTAGGTCAAATGGACATGATTTAGGTCGAATAAACACGTGTTAGGATCGAATTAACATCTGTTAGGTCGAATGAATTTGTGTTTTGGTTAAATGAACATGCATAAGGTCAAACTAACTTACAAATGGGTCGAATGAGTCTGGTAACTTGCTGATTCGACCTTACGACTTCATACGTGCGATTTTTGATGCAAACTAAGTGTTTTATGCATGAACCTTATGTGTAATCCATATGTACTTGATTAATTTATGTAATGGGTCACCAATGGGATGTCGGGTTGGTCTGGTGTGTCGGTTTAACAGTCAAACGCGTTTTCAAACATACTTACTCATGATCTGGACAATTGGGGACTAGTTAACCTAAAGGTTATTAGTCAAAACACTTATATAAACTTTTATGATAGATCGCCGGTATTTGGGACTGTCTAGTCGTATTGGTAATTCTTTACTAGAAGACGCAAACTAAGTTGAGTTCACGACCCCTCTTTTATACACTTTTCTCTCGGGGGAGAAACATGGCACACTTTTTAGAAACACAATGCTTATATTATAAACACGCAATAATGTTTAGAAACGCAACGCTTATGTATACATTGGTTGTCTTTTGTTTACTATACGATGCAACACGTAAGTCCCTAGGGAAACCATTAATATGTGGGTATGCATAATAGGGAAATGTGGATAGATCTATTGGGCCTGACAAACCCCACCCGTCGGCTAGGAGCCGAGCGGGTGCATAGTGTCTCTATTCTCTGAGCAACACAAGCAACACAAACACGGGCAGCAACACATGAAACGCTTGTCAGTAATGGTTTCAGCAACATAATCGTAGTAGTAAGATGTAACACCCCAACCGATGGCGGAATCATCGAGGTGCCACGTAGTGACGATTGTTCAAAAGCACATGGTACTAAAATGTAAATATTATTGAATAGACCAATAACTGTCTTACATTGAATTGGAAATACAAAGTCTTAAATGAAATGTAACTGTTGGAATAACTGAATTAAAGTAAAACACTAAATGTCCCTTGCTAAAGCACTAGATCAAACTGCACCTGAAACATGTACAAAATAGATTTGGTCAACATATGAAATGTTGGTGAGCATTCCTAGTTTTGATATATATAGTAGGTTAAAAGGTTATACAATTCAAGTGCAAGCTACAGTGCAAATATGTAAACTATGTATCATACAAATGAGCGAAATCAACCCTGTGACTGTATAATGTACTGTATGAACTGTAGTGTACTTATCCAATAAATGGATAAAAGCTTAACACTGGCCACGGATTCTCCGATGAAAAAGGGGGAGAATCAATCTAGGCGGGTTGTCAATCCAAATAGCGCTATCCAATGTTAAGGTCGGCTTGTACCATGTTAATGATTTCACTAAGTACAAATGTAATCCACATGTAATGTCTAAGCATAAAGCACGTTGTAAGCAATTGCACATAGTACTAGAATTGTATTTGTGAAAATGTAAAATTGTATTTGAAATTTGTAATAGTGTACATGTAACACCCCAAAAATGTATAAAAGCAAAAAGGGGATAGGAATACTCACTGTCTATGTAAACTTGAAATTGAACTGGACAACGAAATATGCGTTGGAAATATTCCAAATGATCAACCTAAAGAATTTGATAATGTGTAAGGAATAACTCTAGGATACATGAAATTTTAGGGTTTCGAATTGGGGATAAACGTTTATTTGATTAATAAATAAATTTGTTTATTAAAATATAAGAAATTTAATAAATAAATAAATAAAAGTCTTTTTGTAAAATTTTAAGTTAAACATTGTCACAACATAAGATTTTAAGTATGAAAATAATTTTTATAAAATTATTTTCTTGAAAATAGAATATTTAATCTAATTATTTCAAATTGTCAAAATATAACTTTAATATCTAAAAAATATTAAAATCAAAGAATTTCTGAATTAAAAATTGTATTTCTGTTCCAAATTAATAGAAATAATTTATGTAAAATTTTGGTACAAAAAAATTGAAAAATGAATTTATTATGATTTATTTATGATTAAAACTAACAAAAATTAATTAAAAATATAAAAAGGCCGGTTTTTCAGAATTAAAAATTATTTCTGAAATGTTTATGAATATACAAGTTTAGGATAATTTTTGTGAGATTTAATAGAATCGTTTGGATATTTTTATAGAATTTAATAAATATAAATGAATAAACTTGTATTATTAATAATATATATTAAATAAATTATTTTTAGAAAACTAAGAATTGTATGATAAACTTTGTCATGAAATCTACTTAAAATAATTTTTGTAGAATTATTAGGACACTTTTGGTATTTTAAAACTATTTTAAAAGATTAGTAGGTTAAATATATAATTAAAGAGTTTAAAAAAAAAGTTTGTTGTTGAAGGGAATTGAACCCGAGTCTGACCCGGTTCTAAGCTTTAACTAACTGTGTAATACCAACTGACCTGTGGGTTAGTTGTTGTCTTGTTTAGAACAGAAAAACATTTAAAACATTCGCTGTTTGTGATTTTATCCCCAAATCGTGACAATAAGAGCCCTAATTTTCCAAATCCGTTTAATTACGGATCAAGGCAAAAGATTGATAAGGGGCTATTGTTTAACATCTAATTCCGACCTAAAGGGATGGATTAATTGGAACTTACCGAGTACGAATGGCGGGTAAACGCGGGTTGAACAAACGAACCCAAAATCCTTGATCTGAACGATTTTCTTGTTTTGGAAGTGAAATTTTATAAAGGGTTAATGTTCATCGGCACTCCTAGGTATTGTGTGTGAGTTTAATTGAGCTAACAACATGTATTTATAAGGTTTAGATTCGGGTTTCAAGCTTGGTCAAAGTCGAGTCATAGGCTTCAATTTAGAGCTGAAATCACGTTTTTAGGAGCTGGTTCATGCGTTAATTATGTTCGGTCAAATAGAATGTATGAATGATTATTACATGCCACAAATTTAGCTTGTTAATTGTTTCCTTCCCTTTGTTCTTGCGTTCGAGCAGCAACAGCAAATAGCAGACATCCAAAAGCCTTCTTGGAAGGCTTTTTATATAAATTGAATTAGAATTATAACAAACATGAACATTAGCTCAGTTGGTACGTGCGTCTGTGTCTGGTCCGGCCTTGCCCGGGTTCGATCCCTGGCAGAGGCACAACATTTTTTTTTTAAACAGATTTAAAGGGGTCTTGGGCTGGACCAAGGGAGGGGTGATGGGGGTTGGGCCAGTATCTGTTTGGGCTCAGCATTTGGAAGAGGTTTTGTAAAGAAAAATAACCCAATGTTTATTATTATTATTATTATTATTATTATTATTATTATTATTATTATTATATAATATATATATATATATATATAAAAGAAAAAGTGACGGATGTCACAGCATCCCCTACTTTTAGAAACTTCGTCCCGAAGTTAATAGTAACATAGGGTTATGGATGCTTGGGTAAAAATTAAAATAACTGTGGTTTGGAAAATTTGGGTTAAGGCACGACGTAATTCATAGGTAACAAAGTGGATTGTTTCGAATGATTTGGGTAAGAGGTTTGATAGGTGTGAGTTAAGGATTAGGTTCGTCTCTAATAATAAGGAGAATAAGAACCTAGTGAATCACTAAATTTCAAGTTTTAGGAATCCTAGACTAAATGTACGAGTTGATTGACTATAGGAAGACTAATGAACTACCAAGTAACTAGAGTTTGTTCCTGGTCCGACTTCCAGTCTCACTTTCAATGCATCATTAGTGTTTGTATACAGGGTGTACCGCAGCTAACCCACCACACCTTTGATACCTTGAAAACGTACTAGACGTCTTCCCAAAAACTCTAATAGAATTTCACACTACCCTAATGTACCTGTAAATTCATGATTACGTTCTGGACCGGAATCATCAATTTACCTTACATTAAAGTTTTGCGTCCTTCTATGACCCCACCGATTGTTGAGCAGGTTTGATAGCCTCCACCAGCCGTGGAGTAGGTTGTAGGGCCTCTCCCGACTGTTTGAAAGGCATAGTGACCTCTACCAATCGTTGAGTATGTTTGATAGCCTCCACCAGTCGTGGAGCAGGTTGTAGGGCCTCTCCCGACTGTTGAAAAAGGCATGATGACTTCTATTAGGTGCAGCAATTATTATTCACATAGATTGCAAATTGATAGCATGTTTATGCAAGCAAGTTTGTAAGTACTACAACCATTAAGTGTAAGTGTTATCATGAATAATTAAATGTTTACGAGTATCATGAATAATTAGATGTTCAATGCGTAGTCAAATTAAGGGAAAAATCTAGTTTCATGTAATAACCAATGATGTTTTCTTAGAAAAGCATCTGTAAGATCAAGTATCAAGTCCAAATGTTCCAAATAAATGTAAGGTAGAGTCTTGTATGATAAATGTAATCAATATGATAAATTTCCAATCTGTGTTAATACACGATAGTATGCAAGGAAATTTCTAGATGTTGTATGCCAATGAGTGTGACAAATTGGGTACAAAATGAAAATAGAATTATGAAAATGGAAATACAAGTATTGGATTCTCGAGTCTTGGGGAGATTTCATCCATGGCTTAACCAGTGGGATTAACGTCATCCTGATCAGTTGTTTCGTTGGTATTGATATTGAAAGCTCGTCCATGTGCCACCAGGTTTACATTGTTCAATTTGGGACATTGAGGTAGCATGTGATTAGGGTCTCTACAATGATAACATGCCCGACCGTTAGTAATCTGTAGTGGTCCCTGGGCAGCTGTTTGATGATTACTCTGTGTCCCAACCATTACTCGACAAGTGGTAACAAGGTGTCCAAACCTCCCACATCTAGTGCATTGACGGCATGGAAGATTTGCAGGGTGATGATATTTGCAGGTGTTGCATTGAGGATGGATTCCCGTGTAGGCTTTCTTGATAGGAGGCTGAGCCACCGGATCAACAACAGCATGGTTCTGATTATCGCCCATTCGTTTCTTAGAGTTCGAAGCAGTAGTGGCGACCTTTGCTAAAACAATCTTAGGTTGTTCAACAACATTGGTGGTTTTCTCAGTAGGTGTCTTGGTGCCCTTCCTAACCAAGTTTCCTTTCCTTACGTGTTTGTCTGTTAATGTGGCTGCAAGTTGGATGGCTTCTTCTACCGTAGTGGCTTTGCCTCCAGTGACAACATCTTGAATCAGGTCAGGTAATCCCTCGATATATTTTTCGATTGCTCGAGAGACTGGGGTGACCATGTGTGGAACCAGTATGCTAAGTTCGTGATATCGGGTATTATACGCAAGATTCTCACCACTGTCTTGTTTCAGTCCATGGAACTCTTCCTCCAGTTTCCTGATTTCGTTCCTAGGGCAGAATTTGACGATCATGAGTTCCTTAACCTCAGCCCAAGATAAAGATAAAGCAACATCAGCCCCTCGATTGCGTTTTTCGCCATTCCACCAGGTTAGCGCTCCCTTTTGAAGGACACTAGTAGCATAGCGAACGCGGAGTTCATCAGGACATTCACTGTTCACAAAAGTACTCTCCATGCTTTCAAACCATTGGAGGAGGCCAGTAGCACCCTCCTCACCAGTGAATTTTGTGGGGTTACAGGAGTTAAAATGTTTGAAAGTGCACCGAAATTGAGTTGTACTCCCTGTGTTAGCACTGTTACTATTTTGGGTTATCTCACTGACAAGGTTTGGGATCACTGCAGCAATTTGTTCGGCGACTAAAGATGCGAGGCGACGATCAGAACGTCGTCCAGAAGCACGAACAGGGCGTTGGCTGGCATCACGGAGCATACGGCGAGCAGACATCTATGAGGTAGTCAATGAATAATCATGAGATTAGAAAATGTGAGTGTATAACAGTACAAATGATTATGAAAGTATGAACTTGTAAGTAATATATGAAAATCATGATATATAGGATATTGTATATGAAATGAGAGAGTATTATTGTAAAACTTGCATAAGATGCTTGGAGTGCCCTTGTCTAGCTGTAAAGCTCAACAAGAACGTTGACTTTTCAAAGAAATTGAGCCCAATGGTGATCAAAGAAGACATGCTTTAGCCTATAAGTGGACACTCACTCCAGGAATCCCCAGGTAAGCATAACAGGTCCGTAAATGGATTTATGCGCTATGCTTGCCTATGCCAGAAAACCCAGTGTACAGGCGTCCACCCTTCCAGATTGCACGTGTCCTTATCACACTCATTAAAGTTCAACAACTTCGAAGGAGTAACAATAAGAGTAGGCATTATGTCTAAGAGTGTCTTCATGAAAGGTACTGCTCCTGTTCCATGGTGATGTAGGCTTTCCACCCCTTGTAGGACACCATCTCTATGCACCATGATGAAAGATGAGAATAAGGGAGAGAGAGAAGGAGGGAAAGATAGAGGAAGAAAGTAGAAGGAAATGAGGGGTAGGGTAATTTTAGGAAGTATGATGCATGAAAGTTGAAGTTCGGTTATAGTCTAGGCCTATTTCATCTAGTAACCTAGTTCCCTATAACCATGGCTCTGATACCAATCTGTAACACCCCAACCGATGGCGGAATCATCGAGGTGCCACGTAGTGACGATTGTTCAAAAGCACATGGTACTAAAATGTAAATATTATTGAATAGACCAATAACTGTCTTACATTGAATTGGAAATACAAAGTCTTAAATGAAATGTAACTGTTGGAATAACTGAATTAAAGTAAAACACTAAATGTCCCTTGCTAAAGCACTAGATCAAACTGCACCTGAAACATGTACAAAATAGATTTGGTCAACATATGAAATGTTGGTGAGCATTCCTAGTTTTGATATATATAGTAGGTTAAAAGGTTATACAATTCAAGTGCAAGCTACAGTGCAAATATGTAAACTATGTATCATACAAATGAGCGAAATCAACCCTGTGACTGTATAATGTACTGTATGAACTGTAGTGTACTTATCCAATAAATGGATAAAAGCTTAACACTGGCCACGGATTCTCCGATGAAAAAGGGGGAGAATCAATCTAGGCGGGTTGTCAATCCAAATAGCGCTATCCAATGTTAAGGTCGGCTTGTACCATGTTAATGATTTCACTAAGTACAAATGTAATCCACATGTAATGTCTAAGCATAAAGCACGTTGTAAGCAATTGCACATAGTACTAGAATTGTATTTGTGAAAATGTAAAATTGTATTTGAAATTTGTAATAGTGTACATGTAACACCCCAAAAATGTATAAAAGCAAAAAGGGGATAGGAATACTCACTGTCTATGTAAACTTGAAATTGAACTGGACAACGAAATATGCGTTGGAAATATTCCAAATGATCAACCTAAAGAATTTGATAATGTGTAAGGAATAACTCTAGGATACATGAAATTTTAGGGTTTCGAATTGGGGATAAACGTTTATTTGATTAATAAATAAATTTGTTTATTAAAATATAAGAAATTTAATAAATAAATAAATAAAAGTCTTTTTGTAAAATTTTAAGTTAAACATTGTCACAACATAAGATTTTAAGTATGAAAATAATTTTTATAAAATTATTTTCTTGAAAATAGAATATTTAATCTAATTATTTCAAATTGTCAAAATATAACTTTAATATCTAAAAAATATTAAAATCAAAGAATTTCTGAATTAAAAATTGTATTTCTGTTCCAAATTAATAGAAATAATTTATGTAAAATTTTGGTACAAAAAAATTGAAAAATGAATTTATTATGATTTATTTATGATTAAAACTAACAAAAATTAATTAAAAATATAAAAAGGCCGGTTTTTCAGAATTAAAAATTATTTCTGAAATGTTTATGAATATACAAGTTTAGGATAATTTTTGTGAGATTTAATAGAATCGTTTGGATATTTTTATAGAATTTAATAAATATAAATGAATAAACTTGTATTATTAATAATATATATTAAATAAATTATTTTTAGAAAACTAAGAATTGTATGATAAACTTTGTCATGAAATCTACTTAAAATAATTTTTGTAGAATTATTAGGACACTTTTGGTATTTTAAAACTATTTTAAAAGATTAGTAGGTTAAATATATAATTAAAGAGTTTAAAAAAAAAGTTTGTTGTTGAAGGGAATTGAACCCGAGTCTGACCCGGTTCTAAGCTTTAACTAACTGTGTAATACCAACTGACCTGTGGGTTAGTTGTTGTCTTGTTTAGAACAGAAAAACATTTAAAACATTCGCTGTTTGTGATTTTATCCCCAAATCGTGACAATAAGAGCCCTAATTTTCCAAATCCGTTTAATTACGGATCAAGGCAAAAGATTGATAAGGGGCTATTGTTTAACATCTAATTCCGACCTAAAGGGATGGATTAATTGGAACTTACCGAGTACGAATGGCGGGTAAACGCGGGTTGAACAAACGAACCCAAAATCCTTGATCTGAACGATTTTCTTGTTTTGGAAGTGAAATTTTATAAAGGGTTAATGTTCATCGGCACTCCTAGGTATTGTGTGTGAGTTTAATTGAGCTAACAACATGTATTTATAAGGTTTAGATTCGGGTTTCAAGCTTGGTCAAAGTCGAGTCATAGGCTTCAATTTAGAGCTGAAATCACGTTTTTAGGAGCTGGTTCATGCGTTAATTATGTTCGGTCAAATAGAATGTATGAATGATTATTACATGCCACAAATTTAGCTTGTTAATTGTTTCCTTCCCTTTGTTCTTGCGTTCGAGCAGCAACAGCAAATAGCAGACATCCAAAAGCCTTCTTGGAAGGCTTTTTATATAAATTGAATTAGAATTATAACAAACATGAACATTAGCTCAGTTGGTACGTGCGTCTGTGTCTGGTCCGGCCTTGCCCGGGTTCGATCCCTGGCAGAGGCACAACATTTTTTTTTTAAACAGATTTAAAGGGGTCTTGGGCTGGACCAAGGGAGGGGTGATGGGGGTTGGGCCAGTATCTGTTTGGGCTCAGCATTTGGAAGAGGTTTTGTAAAGAAAAATAACCCAATGTTTATTATTATTATTATTATTATTATCATTATTATTATTATTATATAATATATATATATATATATATATATATATATATATAAAAGAAAAAGTGACGGATGTCACATAAGAAACGCTTGTTGTCTAGTTAAATGCATTCATAACATGGTATCTTTGTGATGAAACTCTCAATGTATGGAAATGCTTTGTAAACATAAAACCTGTGAACTCGCCAGCAATATATGTTGACGTCTTTTTGGCATGGTTTCTCAGGTCGCTAAGGTAGTAGCATCGGATTTAGGCGCACGGAGTCTCACACGGCGTCTAGGGTTCTAGTCTCATGTTTTTTTAAATAGTTTCAGACTTCATTACTTTTGATGGGTTGTAAACTAGATTTTTAAAGCTTCCACTGTTGGTTTAATGTTTAACTTGTGGTTTTGGTTTACATATCTTTTGCATATAGTGGTCGTTTATTTTGACCGTTGACTTGGATCCTGGTATGTCACGCGCCTCGCGGTGAAACCCCGCATGTGAAATTTGAGGGTATGACACAATCAGCCTATATAACCAAGACAAGAGAATTCTTGTCAACATGAAACATAAGATTGGAAACTATCCTAAACACATAACACTTTCCCATACATAACCACCATCCTAGATTAGATAACATCAACCCCAACTCCTTCCTAGCTCTCGGCCGAAAGAAAGAGGCTTCAAGACCTATGATGACAACTCAATTACTATAACTAGAAACATTGAGGACTCCTAGGGAAGATTACTATCCACATCAAGCAAGATCCTTTCCTATTGTCCTTTCCATCGGTCAATATATATATATATATATATATATATATATATATATATATATATATATATATAACAAACATTCTCCTGTCCCTTTTACGTTATGACTCGCATACAAGAACATTCCCCTAGAAATCAATGCACCAATCAACAACAAGAACACTCATTGATCCATCACCATCAAAGAATGAGGACAAACCCCATGTTAATACTCGGCCGAAGCCACACAAGCATGCAAGGTCATGATTAGTTGTCAAACTTACACTACTTTTCATACCAAAACAACTATGACAAGTTCATTTCCTAAGTCAACCCCTACCTAAAGAAGGAAGCTATGGATGGAAGCATGGAAGACATGGCACAAGATCTTACACCCTTTGATGATTAGAATTAGGAAACATTACCTCCTCCAAAGTGATAAACCTTGCCACAAATGTTCTTGTCTTCACATATGCATCGGCCTATATAAGTAGGATCAAACCATTCCATTTTTCACACCAAAACACCTTCATTCTCTTACTCAAACTCTCGGCCCTTTCACCCTCTAAACCAATATCACCATCAAGCTATCAGGGCACAAGAGTCAAGCCGAAGAAGGTCCTAAGGTCTCAAGTGTTGCACCATCTCGAGTCACACCTAGGTAAGTTACTTTCTATCCTATCTATTGGCCCCACTGTGAACCGAGGCATCCTTTCTACCTTGCTTGATCAACCAATAACCAAACCTTGTCTAGTACTATTAATCGGATGCCATTGACATCATGGTTGAGTTTCACGATTACAAGCTAAGGTTAGAAACACCATGCACACACTAATCGGCCATTTGGTGATCACATTGCCAAGGAACATTATTTGATTGATGATAATCGGCTTAGTGAACCAAGAATTATCTTTGAATCACAAAATCACCTAAAACCATCTATTATAAACCGGTTTTTGTAACAAGAACTTGTTTAGTTTATGTTTCCATGATCGAGGTGTTACAATCGACTTTCATTACATTCACACACCAACACACATTGCAATAAGTTGAAGGTACCTTGACAAGCTAAGATTAATCGACTTTACCCCCTTTAAATGACCAATTTTCAAAGCCATGACATGTGTTATAATCGGCCATCACTTGTTAACACATGTTAGTTCAACTAAAACACATGTTAACACTAGCTTGGACATATTAAGGGCTAAACATATGTTAAAATACTTGTTTTTATGATAAATTATCCACACATGGTAGATTGGGAGAACATGTGGCCCATGACCATACGTGGGGCCCATATGGGTCCACTCCATGATCTACTATAAAACTCACGTACATAAAATCATGATCCACATCTAATGACATGGTTCACAATAACGGGGCCAGACTTGTATGATTAACAAGAATGTATAATTTACCATGCTCTTAGTAATCATAGGGCAATCCTTATCTGGATGGCAGCTATCACACATTTACAGCTTCACTAGACCACACGTGACATTATCAGGTGACTTTTCACGGCCCCATTTTACTGTTATTTCATTTTCGGGGGATAAAGATGCTACAACTACTCCATTATCATTTGGTGTGTACATTCTATCTTGGCTACCATGTTGAACATGAGACAATTGGTTCATAAGATCTCAACAGTCCTAGACCTTACATTATACTGTAACCATTAGCTATCAAAAGCCATGGAACACTTTAATATATCTATTGGGTTGACACCCCCACTCTTGGCTAGTCTCTCTAACCGGTTACATACAAAAGAGTGTTAGTATTCTACTATACATACATTGTCTTTAGTGAACAATGCACGAGGCACAACATTCAGGAGGTTTGGTTATGGGACTCATGGTTTGCACAGTAATCATTTGTTTAGCTAGCTTATGATTGGTCATATACGAATTACACAAATTTTTTACTTGTTACATACAAACCCGTGAACTCACCAACATTATTGTTGACAAATCTTTTATGCATGTTTTTCAGGTAATTGATGGCGAGCAGTGGAGGTTTGAGAGAGGGGTTCGAGGATGCACCGGGTGGTACCACTATGGAATGGGTTTTGTTAATCCCGTAATGTTGTTGTTTCAATTTCATGAATTTAAGACAATCTTTATTTTCCTAAAACAATGTTGAGATGGTTTGAATAATATTACGGCAATGCCCATCCTGTGATGGTGCTATTTAAATAAATTTTTGTGTTGCTTGAACCTTGTGCTTGAAAACCTTTCGAGGTCGCATCCCCGTGTTTCGCCTTGGCGGGGTGTGACAGATTGGTATCAGAGCATAAGGTTATAGCGAACTAAGATTCTTTCGAATCAACTATAACCTAAAGTTATTTTCGAAACGTTTTCGCAAAGTACCACACCGTCTCGCCTTGCACCTCTCAAATCTGAAGCTGCTCCACGATCACACCCGGGTATGGTTGTTTATTTATTTACATACATGTCTATTTACATATATATATACATGCGTATGACAGGATCATGGCCATTACTGTTGACCTCACTATTCTATCAGACTCTGTGCCTGACTACTTGGTAGATGACACACCAGAGGAGGATCTCCCACTCACCCAGCCTGCCTGCCCCTGTCCCTTACGAGGCTCCTGACTTCCCCCATCACAGAGGAGGTTGGATCTCGGACTCTGAGATGGACATAGACCTAGAAACCCTAGTTAGGCGTACCTTAGATGACGACACTGATGACAACGTCCCACTTGCAGACCTGGACATCCACCATCCAGTGGTTCTTTCCACTGCCCCTACGGCCTCGAGCCTGGCCCCGTCCTTTCGCATTAACTATACGGGAAGTACCCTCCAGAGGTACACTCCCCGTAAGAAGGTGCGACGGACCGTGGTCATTGCCCTCCCTGCTCGTGCTCTGGTTCCTTCCTACCTTTCCTGCTGACCCTGTCCCTACTGGCGAGCCTGTTCTACCCGCTGACCCTGTACCGGTGGTCGACCCATTGCCGAGACTGAGGAGGCACTCACATGCCCGTAAACGGCCATACCTTCCCAGCCTCACCGGTGACCTAGCCCATCAGTTCGAGGAGGACGACCACGAGGCGATGACATTGGGAGGATCATCTGGGAGGCCACTCTACACGGAGCGCAGCGCTATCTTGTCCCACGACGCGCAGCTTGTTTCTATGGGGGTACGTGTCCAAGATTTGGAGGTTCGTGCGGAGGAGGCTGAGCGAGGGAGATTAGCGATAGCTCTGGGGAGAGCAGAGGCGGAGAGACGCATCGAGATCTTGGAGAGGAGGATGACCCAGATGACTCAGGGCATGTGGGACGCGATTGCTGCACTGGCCGCTGCATTCCCATCTTCTTCTTCATCTTAGATTGTTCTGTGGTTGTATTTTGATGCTACTTTATGTTATTTGATGTTACATTATGTCGTACTATGTTGTGTTATGCTTAGTTTCTGTAGCTTAAACTATTGGGGTTCATCCGCCCGCCTTTTGTATGGAAACTTATGTATTTTGGGATTTATGTGGTATGCTAATCGGTGTTGCTTTTCTTTTGCCTTGTGGTTGTAATTGATTTTCTATGCGTGGTTATATTTGATTGTTACGTTTGTATGAACGAAAATATTTATAGAATATGCGTCTCACAGTTTTGATATGTGTCATATTAGAAGGACATCATCCACACTCAAAAATCTGTAGAACCAACGATGGAGAACCATTACCCGCCACTCCCGCTGAGCTGGCTAGAGTGATTGCTGAGGCAATTTCTCAACATGACGCTGCTCGAGTCGATTCTAGTGAAGGTTCCGGAGGTACTGGTCGTCGACGGGGAAGCGATATGGATAACGGTAGAACTTTTTGGGTCTAAATACTCTACTTACTACTCCTACGCAAACCTTTATGTTAATAATATTCACTATTGTATACACAGGAGTTTAAAACCCTGTTCGGGGATGTTCATACAAAACTTTCATGGGTTGCAAACCTTGGATCTTTCGTGGTACCGAAGGTGCCATAGGGATTGTCCGTTGGATCGAGAAGACCAAGTCAGTTCTTGACATCAGTGGTTGTTCCAAGGATCAGAAAGTGAAGTACTCTACTTGTACTTTCCAAGATGAAGCCCTCACCTGGTGGAATCTTCAAGTATAGACCCTGGGTAGAGATGCGGCATACAATCTTGCCTGGGCCGATCTCAAAACTCTACTCACAGATAAGTACAGTCTGAGGAGTGAACTGCAAAAGCTGGAGGCAGAATTTTGGAATCTCTCAATGGTGGATGCCAACGTGACTGCTTATACCACCCGATTTCAAGAACTCTCTCGACTTGTTCCTCACATGGTTATGCCAGAGTACAAGAGAGTTGAACAGTACATTTGGGGTATATCTCCCAAAATCCGAAGCATGGTCACTGCATCGGCACCCGCTACTATCCAGGCTGCTGTTACTCTAGCTCACAGTCTGACTGACGACGCTGTTCGTATGGGTTCGCTAAACCAGAAGGTTGCAGTTGCTAGTGAGAGTTTTGGAGACAAGCGTAAGTGATCTGGCTCCAAGAAGGGCAAGAACTTCCCTCATAAGCGTCAAGATTCCGTGAAGGTTTTTGCTGCCACTGTTGCTGAGGAGCCTAAACGCAAGTACGACGGGCCCCACCCCTACTGCAGCAAATGTAACTACCACCATGTGGGCACTTGTGAGAGCATCCTATGCAAGAACTGCAACCGACGTGGTCATCAAACTGCTAACTGCAAGGCCAAAGCCACTAACACTCCACCTGCCAAAAACGAGTGTTTCGAATGTCGTGCAACTGGACATTTCCGCAAAGATTGTCCCAAGTCCAAGAATCAAGCTCACGGTCGAGCGTTTGTGCTAGGAGCCAACGAAGCACGCGAGGATCCTAATGTGGTTATGGTTACGTTTCTCCTTAACAACCATTTTGCACTGGTACTATTTGATTCAGCCGCTGATTTTAGCTTTGTGTCCACTGACTTTAAGAAATCCCTTGGATTAGAATCTAGTAAGTTGGAAACACACTATACCATAGAGTTGGCCAATGGTAAGTTATTTTTCTCTGAAGAAGTTGTTAGGGATTGTGTTTTGGAACTTGGCGACCATGGTTTCCGTACTGATCTACTGCCTATTCGATTGGGTAGTTTCGATGTTGTCATTCGCATGGATTGGTTACCCAAGCATCGTGCAGAGATCGTTTCTCTCGAGAAATTGGTTCGTATCCCCTTGTCCAATGGTGAAACCCTCTCTATTCGAGGAGACCGAGGTGGATCTACTCTTCGAGTCATATCTTGCATCAAGGCGCAAAAATGTTTAAGGAAAGGTTGTGTCGCATTTCTGGCACATGTCTTTAAACAAAAAGCTAAAGATCGGAAATTTGAGGACATACCGGTGGTGCGAGACTATCTCGAAGTCTTTATAGAAGATTTGCCAGGGCTTCCACCACTAAGGCAAGTCAAGTTTCGCATTGACCTTGTCCCGGGAGCTGCTCAAGTAGCCCGCACTCTATATCGTCTGGCACCGTCCGAGATGCAGGAATTGTCTAACCAACTTCAGGAGTTGTTGGACAAAGGTTTCATTCGTCCGAGTTTTTCTCTGTAGGGAGGGCCGATGCTGTTCGTGAAGAAGAAAGACGGAAGTTTTCTCATGTGCATCGATTATCGGGAGTTGAACAAGCTGACCATCAAGAACAAGTATCCACTATCAAGAATCGACGATCTGTTCGACCAATTGCAGGGTTCCAGCTACTACTCGAAAATCGACCTGCGTTCGGGATATCACCAGTTGCGGATCCAGGCGGATGACATACCGAAGACGGCGTTTCGAACTTGTTATGGGCACTATGGATCTTATGAATCGAGTCTGCAAGCCTTATTTAGACAAGTTCGTAATTGTCTTTATTGATGACATCTTGATCTACCCGCGAACCAAAGAATAGCACGAACATCATCGTCGATTGATTTTGGAGTTGCTCAAAAACGAGAAGTTATTCGCCTAATTCTCGAAATGCGAGTTCTGGATTCGAGAAGTTCACTTTCTTGGTCACGTTGTGGACGAGAAGGGCATACAAGTTGACCCCGCAATGATTGAAGCCATACAGGATTGGGATGCACCCAAAACTCCAGCTGAAGTGCGACAATTTTTGGGTTTAGCTAGCTATTACCGACGGTTCATTGAAAATTTCTCTAAGATCGCCCATCCACTGACTGTCTTGACACAAAAAGACAATAAGTTCGATTGGGGGATCAAAATAGAGGAAGCGTTTCAAGTCTTGAAGAACCGTTTGTGCAGTTCTCCGATTCTATCTCTTCCTGAAGGTACCGATGATTTCGCGGTTTATTGCGTTGCTTCTCATCAAGGTCTTGGATGTGTACTCATGCAGAGGAATAAGGTCATCGCTTATGCATCTCATCAACTCAAAGTACATGAGAAGAATTACACCACTCATGACCTAGAGTTAGGTGAAGTGATCTATGCCCTCAAGATTTGGAGGAACTATCTTTATCGTACTAAGTGCACTATTTACACTGATCTCAAGAGCTTGCAACACATCTTCAATCAGAAGGATCTGAACATGCGGCAACGTAGATGGGTTGAGTTGCTGAACGACTGTGATTGCGAGATTAAATACCATCCGGGAAAGGCCAATGATGTGGTTGACGCCTTGAGCCGGAAGGAACGAGTCAAGACCACGCGTGTACGTGCGCTAAGTTTGGCCATCCATACAAATCTCACTGCTCGTATTCGTGACGCTCAAAAAGAAGATCTGAAAGGTGAGAACCTGAGGAATGAGACGTTATTCAAGATGGTTAATCTGTTGGAACCAAGGTCTGACGGCACAATTTACTTTGCCAATCGGATCTGGGTACCACGTTTTGGTGGTTTACGCGATTTAATCCTTGAGGAGGCCCACAAGTCTAAGTACTCAGTTCATCCCGAAGCCGACAAAATGTACAAGGAATACTAATGGTGGCCCAACCTTAAGGTGAAATTGTAACATACGTCAGCCGATGCCTTACCTGTTCAAAGGTCAAAGTTGAGTATGAGAAGTCGTCCGGTCTGCTACAACAACCCGAGATCCCCGTTAGGAAATGGGAGCAAATCTCTATGGATTTCATCACCAAGCTACCTAAGACGTCCAATGGTCATGATACAATTTGGGTAATTGTTGACAGGTTGACTATATACGCGCATTTCCTGCCGATCAAGGAAACCGACAAGTTAGAGAAACTCGCCAAGCTGTATATGAAGGAAATTGTAACTTGGCATGGCATGCCTGTTTCAACCATTTTCGACCGAGACAGTCGATTTACTTACCGATTCTGGAAAACACTGATGGATGCATTAGGCTCTCGCTTAGACATAAGCACAGCCTATCACCCGCAAACCAATGGCCAGAGCGAACGTATGATCCAAACATTGGAAGACATGCTCCGAGAGTGTGTAATTGATTTCGGTGGAAACTGGGATTCTCATTTACCGTTGTTTGAGTTCTCATACAATAACAGTTACCACACCAGTATCATGGTTGCTCCGTTTGAAGCCTTATATGGACGCAAGTGTAGATCTCCTTTGTGTTGGGCGGAAGTTGGAGACAAATATTTGACTGGCCCCGAGCTTTTTCAAGAGACAACTGATAAGAACTTTCAGATCCGTGATCGCCAACTCCACTTCATTGAGGAGTCAATCGAGGTAACTGATTCGAAAGTCCAGAAATTGAGAAGGAGCCGCTCTAAACTTGTCAAAGTCAGATGGAATGCAAAGCGTGGTCCCAAATTTACATGGGAACGCGAAGACCAGATGAGACGCAAGTACCCAGCTCTTTTTCCTAAGACTACTGAAACTTGTAGGAAAACTCGATTTCGCGGACGAAATTCCAAAAACAAGGGGATAATGTGACAACAGTCAAAGATCCAGGTCAACATCCGTACGCATTATACTTATTACTGTCATTTTATGTGCATATTGGGATATTTTGCGCACACAATACCCCCCCCAGTCTAGTGAAGCATGAGTTATTCAGAAAACTCAAACATAAGTCACCCGTTTATGCATACATCACTCAAACAGCCACCAAAGGAGCATTCAATGAGGTTACCACACCCTAACACATTGTAATACCTCACTAACACATGTATACGAATCATAAATGTTATAAGCTACCAACATAGATAACATATGATCACGACTAATAGGTATTGGTACATATTGATATCGTCATCGAATCTTTGCCATCTAGACGAAATCAAGTTGCATTACTATGCAAGTGAACAACGATAATTGATAAAAACTAGCATTCTATTTAACATACACATTTTGCCTACATGAATTATTGTCCATACCATTGGATTATAACTAGCCGAAGCCTAGTTTTGATACACACACCTACGACTTGTATGTATATATATACATACACATGCATGATTTAGTGCCAATCTATACATTAAATAATCCATGAAAACTATCCTACATCCATTTTATGGAACTAAGACTCCCTTAATTGGCTACAAACAAACATTCCCTCTCCTTTCTTTTCGTGATAGCCGAGAACAAGCAAGAACACACATTAAGTGATGATCATCTAATTACCTAGTCCTTATTAACCATGCATGACACCTAGAGATCATTGTTGCCTCACTTACACACAAATAGATATAGAGCCTCTTCCCAAGATGTTGGTCATCGCCCCTTTTAGATTGATGCTATCAATCGGCCTCTGCAACCAAGACAAGAGAATTCTTGTCAACATGAAACACAAGATAGGAAACTACACGAAAACACATAACACTTTCCCATACATAACCACCTACCTAGATTATATAACAACAAACCCAACTCCTTCCTAGCTCTCGGCCGAAAGAAAGAGGCTTCAAGGCCTATGATGACAACTCAATTACTATAACTAGAAACATTGAGGACTCCTAGGGAAGATTACTATCCAAATCAAGCAAGGTCATTTCCTTTTGTCCTTTCCATCGGCCGATATATAAATATATGTATATATATATATATAACAAATATTCTTATGTCCCTTTCACGTTATGACTCATATACAAGAACATTCCCCTAGAAATCAATGCACCAATCAATAACAAGAACACTCATTCATCTATCACCATCAAAGAATGATGACAAACCCCATGTTACTACTCGGCCGAAGCCACACAAGCATGCAAGGTCATGATTAGTTGTCAAACTTACACCACTTTTCATACCAAAACAACTATGACAAGTTAATTTCCTAAGTCAACCCCTACCTAAAAAAGGAAGCTATGGATGGAAACATGGAAGACATGGCATAAGATTTTACACCCTTTGATGATTAGAATTAGGAAACATTACCTCCTCCAAAGTGATAAACCTTGCCAAAAATGTTCTTGTCTTCACATATGCCTCGGCCTATGTAAGGAGGATCAAACCGTTCCATTTTTCACACCAAAACACCTTCATTCTCTTACTTAAACTCTCAGCCCTTTCACCCTCTAAAACAAGATCACCATCAAGCTATCAAGGCACAAGCATCAAGCCGAAGACGGTCCCAAGGTCTCAAGTGTTGCATCATCTCGAGTCACACCTAGGTAAGTTACATTCTATCCTATCTATCGGCCCCATTGTGAACAGAGGCAACCTTTCTACGTTGCTTGATCAACCAACAACCAAACCTAGTCTAGTACTTGTAGGGTCAAAGAGGATTTACAAGTCAGTATAAACCTTAGTTTTACATCCTCTGATTTTTTTTGTAATAAACTGCTGAAGTAGAAGATCACGAAATCCTGAAGAAGCTGATAACAAGTCCTAAAGAGTAAAGAATCGGAAGTTCTGAAGATGAACCAGACAGACATCTGAGGAATAACTCCTGAAGACAAACTACTGAAGTTTACTCATTAGAAGTTTGTCACTCATCAGCAATTTATTGGAAGCTTCCCACCGCCCTTAATCTTCAGCAGTTTAGTTTTATATTGTTATATGTTACTTTATGAACAAGTTGCAGATACTACAACCTGTTGTAGTATTATTATAATCACTTGTATACTTCCAATGTTCATAATCTTTGGTCTATAAATAGATGGGGTCATCCCCTCTATTTTACACAATGTTTTTGCAGTAACATTTCATATAGATATTTTGAGAATCATTCATAGATTTTACTATTTTATTTACTCATTGCTTTAATTCTTATTTACTACTTTAGTGCATTAACTGAGGGGGAGTAATTACTCCTGTTAAAAAGTGAAATCTTAACTTAGAACACTTATACTTATTCCGCTGTGCTAAACACTTTGATAAATCCTAGCAAGTGTTCTTGATAAGAATCTGTTTACAAGTGAGGAACTGATCTAACAATTGGTATCAGAGCTCTGGTTCATCTTATCAAATATCAATCTAACAAATTGAGAATCAGACAAAGGCTCTTATTGATATTCATTAAAGGATACAAATTCACTTTTCTTTTGAAATCCATCACTTTAAGAAACCATTGATCAATCAAATTTCTTAAAAATGGACCCTCATAATACTGGAAATGCCAATAAGCCTCCTATGCTAGTCAGAAATGAATACAATATCTGGCAAAGGAGGATGGCACATACTTTATCTCAACAAAATACTGGATGTTGGAAGTCTGTAATGTATGGACCCCATAAACCAGTAATAACAGATCCAGAAACTAAAGTAGAAAGAACAAAAGAACCAAAAGACTACACAGAAGAAGATTTCCTAAAACTTGAGCTGGATGCTAAGGAATTCTCTATGTTGTCAATGGCTCTCCCAAATGAAATATATGCTGGGCTTTTACACTGTGAAAGTGCCAAAGAGCTGTGGAATTGCCTAAAAGAACAGTTTGGAGGAACTGATGAAGTGATTACCAACACCAGAGAAATTCTTGCTCAACAATATGAAACTTTTAATCATGTTAATGGAGAAACATTGACACAACAGTTTGAAAGATTTTCTTCTTTAATGTCTGAGTTAAAATTAAATGGTCAAACCTACACAAACTCATCTATGTTGCATAGATTATTAAGGTCTTTACCAGAAAAATGCGAAATTTATTCTGTAGTCCTTAGATCTGGACCAGATTTTGATTCTCTCTCACTCACAAAATTACATTGGAGATTACTCACTTTTGAAAGAGAAATCAATCAAAAAAAAGTTACAAAATTCTGGTTAAACTGCTGATGACTATATTCCAAGTAGTACAACACTTTTGAGACAAGACTCACCAACTTGTTCAAATGATTTTGGATCTTTTGATCACATTGACATAACTTCTAGGATCTCATCAGAAAGCTCATATACAGGTTATGACAATGAACAAAATAGTCAAACTACTGATAACATGTGTTTTATGGATGATTTAAAAAATTTCAGTAGTGATGACTTAGAAGAAATGGACATATTGCATCAACTGGCCATGTTAAGTATTAAAACTAACAAATTTTACAAAAGGTCAGGGAGAAAATTTCCAAGACTGAACAGTTCAACAAAAGTTTGTTTTGACAAATCAAAACTGAGATGTCACAAGTGTCAGAAGTTCGGGCACTTTGCTAGAGAGTGTAGAAGCTCTAGCTATAACCAACCACAGTCTGGAAACCAAACTAACCCCAGTTATAATATGAATATAGGGACTCAAGGAAGTGCTCATTTTGTACAGGCACAAGCTCCACAATATCAATATGTACAGATGCCTGTTCAACAACAGAGCCAACAACAAATGCCTTCCAGTCTTGCTGCTCAACCTCCACAAACTCAACAACCTTCTCAACAAAGCCTATTTACTTCAGGGTATGTTGATTGGAGCAGTCTTCCATATGACACAACAGAATGCAGTTCTGATGCAGACAACAAATTGTTTGACATCAATTGGGGATAACCTGGTAATGGCAGAAAGAACTTTGCCTTAATGGCTTTTGAGGGATGCTCCACTAATGTTGCCTTATCACAGGTATCAAAAGAGTCTCTTTTAAAACTTTGCTCAAAATCATGCAAATAATCATCTGCTTTAATAAGAGAGACCAATGTGCGTCTGCAGGGCAAGGCCAATGACTCTGAAAGAAAATACACTCAAATGAAATGTGATTTAGAAAGAAAACTTGCTTCAAAAACAAAAGAAATTTCTAAATTGACTGATAATGCTATTAAAACCAAGCACAGATAAAAAGCATGATAGAAAACCTAGGAAATGTCAGAAAAGAGCTTGTTGACACCAAGGTTGACTATGAAAATTGGGTGGAGTCATGTAGAGGTTACCAAATGTTGCTTAACAAACACACTGCATCAAATGTTAAGTTTGGCATTGGGTACAACCACACAAAATCACCAGAACTGCTGAAACAATTTAAAAGCTACTGATGACCTAATTCAAAATGCTGATACGGTCAGTACTTTGCCTTCCAAAACTCGTGAAAATTAAAAGGAAAGGCAAAATCATGTGAAATATGTGGTCTGTTTAACCACATAACAGAATTTTGCAGATACAGAAAAGGAAAATAGTACAATAAGAAGATCTTACAACTGGTTGTGGGAAAACAAATCAAACAAGATTTTGAAAATACTTTCTTTCCCAACAAACAACAACCATGTAACACCTTTTCTCAGAAAAACACTAAATCTCAACCAAAGCCTTTTTTCTCAAAATTCTTCAGTATTTAGACCCAAATCATAAGTAGCTTCACAAACTGCTGAGGTTGAAAATCTCATGAATATGGTCAAACTACTAATGACCAAAGTTGATGGTGAGCCTATAAAAGACTCTACCATTGAGCTAAAAAGCAAGTCCATGGCTAACATGACATGGATTTCTAAAAATGGTCCACAACAAACTGCTAATCTTCCTGTTCTCAAGAGTAAACCCAAAGCCAAAGTGGCTTGGGTTCCCAAAACTAACTAATCTACTTTGTGTGCAGAGGGTCTCCAGAGGTCTAAATAGTATTTGATATGTTGATAGTGGAGATTCAATGCACATGACAGGATGCAGGTACCTGATCAACATTTTTATAAGCCAAAAAGAGGAATCTGTGTCCTTTGGTAACAATGCCAAGGGATATGTGCTAGGATATGGCAATGTATCCTCTGGAAAAATGCAGTTTGACAAGGTCAATCTGGTTGAAAACATGGAATACAACTTGCTGAGTGCCTCTCAAATGTGTGAAAAGGGATATTCTTCATTTTTCACCAAAATACCATGCAAGATCATATCACCAGAAGGCCAGAAGTTGATAGAGAAGATCGTAGAGAATCATACATTGTTAATTGCCAAAAGATGTGGCAATGTCAATGCAGTGGACATTGAAAAGGACAAGGTATTGAACAACACTGCCTGTTTCTTCTCAAATACATCAACTTCAGAAACAGACCTTTGACATAGAAGACTTGGCCATGTGATCTTTAAAATCATAAATAAAGTCACAAAAATGGGCTTGGTCAGAGGTCTACCCTTGAAAGTATACCAGTGTCAAGAACACTGTATATCCTATCTTAAGGGAAATCATGAGCCTTGATAAGAAGAAGTATTGCTTGGTCGTCATAACGTAATGATAAACGGCTCGTTAACATAATGCATAGGTTGTTAGAAGAAGTACTAACATGCATACTTTCTATTAGTGTTACTAAGGGATCAAACCTATGGGACTTCCTATGGGACTTAAATTGATGACTACTCAAGATTTACATGTGTCTTCTGCTTATTATCCAAGGATGAGGCAGCTGATATTATTAAATTCTTCATTCTACAAGTAGAGAAACAATATTCTCTCTCTGTCAAAGTCATCAGAAGTGACAATGGGACAGAATTCAGGAATAAAACTCTGGATGAATTCTGCTTGTCTAAAGGGATTGTTTGACAGTTCAGCATTCCCAGAACTCCTGAACAAAATGATTTGGTAGAAAGGAAGAATAGAACATTAATTAAAGCAGCAAGAACAATGTTAGTTGATTCAGGCCTACCACATTATTTTTGGGCTGAAGCAGTCAACACGGCTTGTTATGTTCAAAATAGAGTCCTTGTCAACAAAAGACATTCCAAAACTGCTTATGAAATTCTTCACAGCATTAAGCCTTTGATATCCTTCTTTAGGGCTTTTGGATGTCAATGCTTTATTCTGAATATCAAAGACTCTATTTCAAAATTTGCTGCAAAAGTTTATTCAGGTTATTTTCTTGGTTACTCTTCCACAAGAAAAGCCTATATGGTTTTCAATTCAAGAACCAAGATAGTTGAAGAAACACTGAATGTCAAGTTTAATGAGTCAAAACACACTCTCATTCCAACACATCCTGCTGAACTTTTTGATCTTGACAATTTTTATTTCGAACCTGAGAAGACTGTTATTACTTCATCTAAATCCACTTATTATGGTGATCATGGGTTTAATGATGGTCCTCCATCATGGACTCCCAATACAGTCAAATCAACTCCTAAACCAACAGAAGTGTTACAAACTTCTGATTTGGTAGACCAGGCAACTGCTGAAACACCACAATCTTCTGATTCAGCTCCTAAAACCTCTGAAGCTGTACAAACAGCTGAATCAGACATCATCAATCTAAGTAGTTTGTTTGAAGATGCTCAAGAGTCCACTCCTATGGGCTTACAATTGATAGAACACAGAGATCATCCATTAGAGCAGATCATGGGTGACATTGCTGCAGGGGTAGTTACAATAAACCAGCTCTCCAACTTTTGCTTCTTTTCTGCATTTATTTCATAGTTGGAACCAAAGAAATACCAGGAAGCCATCAAATATAACAATTGGGTTGAAGCTATGCAAGATGAGTTGCAGGAATTCAAGAAGCAACAGGTCTGGAAAATTTGTCCCCTGCCTCCTAACAAGCTACCAATTGGCACAAGATGGGTTTTCAGAAACAAACAAGATGAGTCTGGTTTAATCATCAAGAACAAGGCAAGACTGGTGGTTCAAGGTTTCTCACAAGAAGAAGGAATTGACTATGATGAAGCTTTTAATCCAGTTGCAAGGCTTGAAGCCATCAGGTTATTTTTGGCTTATGCAATTTCCAACAAAATCGAAGTTTTTCAAATGGATGTAAAGAGTGCATTTTTATATGGAAAAATAAAAGAGGAAGTGTATGTTTGTCAGCCACCTGGGTTTGAGGAGCCTGCTCATCCAAATTGGGTGTACAAACTTGACAAGGCTCTATATGGGCTAAAACAAGCTCCCAGAGCTTGGTATGATACACTTTCAACATTTTTACTCAAAATCACTTCACAAGAGGTTCCATTGATAAAACTCTTTTCATTAAGCATGTTGGAAATCACATCCTTCTTGTTCAAATTTATGTTGATGATATCATTTTTGTTCAACTAATACAAAATGTGTGACGAATTCAAGAAACTCATGCAATCTAAATTTGAGATGAGCACCATGGGAGAACTGCAGTACTTTTTAGGACTGCAGATCAAACAGGAAGCAAATGGAACTTAAGATACATCATTCTAAATATGTTAAAGAATTATTGAATAAATTTTCTTTACAAGACTGTAAATCATGTTCCACCCCCATGAGTCCAACCACACAAGTTGAACCAGATGATCAAGGAAAACAGGTTGATCAAACCACCTATAGATTTATGATAGGTTCCCTTCTTTACTTAACTGCTTCTAGACCAGATATTATGTTTTCAACATGTGTTTGTGCTAGATATCAATAAGCTCCTAGGGAATCACACCTTATGGCAGTCAAAAGAATTTTCAGATATCTGAAAGGAACTCCTAATCTAGGAATTTGGTATCCTGCTATCAGCAGTACCAAATTGATAGCATTTTCAGATAGTGATTATGAAGGGTGTAAAATGTCAAGAAAATCAACATCTGGTGGGTGTCAATTTATTGGAAAATGTCTGGTGTCATGACAATCAAAGAAGCAAACATTTGTGGCAACATCTACTGCTGAAGCTGAGTATATTGCAGCTGCAAGCTGTACTTCACAGATACAATGGCTTCAAAATCAATTGTTTGATTATGGAATCAAATAAACCAAGACACCATTGTTACTAGACAGTACCTCAGCCATTAGCATCATTCAAAATCCTGTTTAGTATTCAAAAACAAAACACATTGAAATCAGGTATTATTTCATCAGGGATTGCTATGAAAAAGGCAAAATTGAGGTCAAATATGTGTCAACAACAAATCAAATTGCTGACATTTTCACAAAACCTCTTGACACAACAACCTTTCAGAAGTTAGTATCCATGCTTGGGATGCTAAATTTGGAGTAACTTTTGTAAGTGTTTTCATTATTCTGAACAAATTTCAGTTTCACTTATTTTTTTTACTAATATCACAAAACTTATGTTTATCATAATGAGAGAAAGTACTGATGTACAAAAATATCTGTATGGGAAAATTTCTGAAAAGAGAAACTGCTGATGATAATAAAATCATCAGAAGTTAATTTTGGGCATTATCAAACAAATCTCATCAGTTGTTCAAAACTGCTGAAGAACAAAATAGGAAAATGCTGATGAACAATTGTTCATCTGAACTTTTGGATAAAAAAGGCAAATCTGTCTTTTCCTATTTTCAGAAGTTTGACCTAGAACGGTTATTAAACTTCTCAAACCCCTCTTTTCATTATTATCATTTCAAAAACAAAACTTCCCTCTCTCAAACCCTCTCTGAAACCTACAACTGTTTTATCAAACACAAATGGCTCCAGTTCTTAAACAGGGACATAATCAAAGAGGCTACTTCAAAAAGGATGAAGCATGGTCCCAATACGATGAAATCATTGATTTAGTCGTAGAATCTCAATATTACACGGCGTTCACGATTGACCCACCAATCCATACTGACACTCTCAATGAGTTCTAGGCAAACGCTGAGACTGTTACCGAAGATGGTAAAGTCACTTCCCTGAAGACGAGGATTAAAGGGAAAGAAATGGACCGGCAACCCTGGGAAATAGACTAGGTCTTGATGATGCTGAAGCGCCTGATCAAATTCCTAGTGGAACAATCCAATCAACCATAACTGAGTGTGGTTACAAAGGTACTTTATCATATGCTACTATTTACAAGAAATATTTTGATCCAACATACAAACTTTTGTTTCACTATATTATCATGTGTTTAAGTTCAAAGACTGGATCGTCTGATCAGATCCCTCAACTTTACAACCAATTTTTCATTCCATTATGAGTGAAACTAAATATAGGGCATCTTCATACTTTTTCAATGAGTGGTGTTGCATCACCAAAATGAGAAAAATATTTTTTTTTTTTTTTGTATCCAAGGTTCATCATGCAATGCATTATTAAAGAAATTGGAGAAGAGGTGCTTATGGGTAAAACATCTATTTTAAACCCTTGGACAAGCATACTCTAGGCATAACAAACCGGCACTTAGAGAAAAAGCTGAGAAGTCAACCCAAGGCATTAATGAAGAAAGTACTGAAGACAATCCTTTAGTAGTTGATGCTCAAACCAACACTTTAGTAGTTGATACTTCCTACACTGAACCAGAACAGCCTTCTAAAGCAATATAATCAACTCCAGCTGATATTCCAAAGCTTGTTCCCACTCCTAAAACTGTTTTGAACCCTACTCCCATATCATTTTCAAAACAACAAATGGAGGAAAGTTCAAAAGAAGCAAAGAAGAAGGCTATGGAAGATGAAATCTGGAACAGCTTAGAAGCAAGGGATGACATAAGCTTTGATGACAAATTAATAGCTTATGAAAAGAAGCTAGGTGACTTAGAAGAACAAGAAAGAATTGTTGAGCAAAAACTCCTTACTGCTAAAGAAGACAAAAGGAAACAGCTGATGAACTATATCAGCAAACACAGCAAGACAAGGAAATACTCACTTAAGGGACTCTCAACTGAGGAACTTACGCACCAGGCACAGCTTGTATCTGACAGGCTAGCCACAGAAAAGGAAAGGAAGTTGAAGAGGGCCCTAATCATACAAGAAATGGTAGAGAACAACTATGGTTCAAAGCATCAAGTGTGCAGATGGAAAGAAGATGTACTTTATAACACTTATAAGAAGTTCAAGGATGAAAGACTTGCAAATCCAGAGAAGTTCAAAACTTCTACAACAAAATCTGCTACCAAGAAGAAGCCAGAGGAACAAATCAAACAGACATTAAGATGGTGCTGATCGAAAAGAACAATTGTTGAAGATGATTTCACAGTTGATGAAAAGCCTCTGTTAACACAAGATAGGGATCCTGCAACGTTTGCATATCAACTAAAGTAGACCATCACAGATCAAAAACAGACCAAGGTAATCACTGATCATCACTTTCCCATCTCTAGTAATACACCTTGTACTGTACTTGTTGAACGAAGAAGGAGATCCAATCTGATCATAGATGAAAAAGAAAAACCACCAACATCAGACCTATCTTCAAACCTGCAAATAGTACCATACAAAGACAACTTCTTTAATTCCAAATCTCCAATTTTCATATGGTACTTCAGCTACAACTCCAATTCCATGGTTCTGGAAAGAAAAGACTGCACTTCAAATGTGCTTCACTACACAACTGAATTGGTGAAACTATCAGATGAAGATCTTCTAGCCATTCAGAACACTGTACCAGACAAAGAACTACTTATAGAACCAGAGCTCAGAGAACTCAAATTTCAGATAATCAAGGAAATTTGGAGAATTCTTGACTCAAGGAAAAGAGGATCTTATAAATAAAGATAGACACAGGTTTTGGCTTCATCAATCCAGGTGGAGATTATAGGGTCAAAGAGGATTGACAAGCCACTATAAACCTTAGTCTTACATCCTCTGATTGTTTTATATTAAGGTGCTAAAGTAGAAGATCACGAAATCCTGAAAAAACTTATAACAAGCCCTGAAGAGTAAAGAATCAGATGTTCTAAAGATGAACCAGACAGACATCTGAGGAACAACTCCTGAAGACAAACTACTGAAGTTTACTCATCAGAAGTTTGTCACTCATTAGCACTTTGTTGGAAGCTTCCCACCGCCCTTGATCTTTAGCAGTTTAGTTTTATATTGTTATATGTTACTTTATAAACAAGTTGCAGATACTACAGCCTGTTGTAGTATTATTACAATCACTTGTATACTTCCAATGTTTATACTCTTTGGTCTACAAATAGATAGGTTCATCCCCTCTATTTTACACAATCTTTTTGCTGTTAATTTCATATAGATATTTTGAGAATCATTCATAGCTTTTACTGTTTTATTTACTCATTGCTTTGATTCTCATTTACTACTTTAGTGCATTAACTGAGGGGGAGTAATAACTCCTGTTAAAAAGTGAAATCTTAATTAGAACACCTATACTTATTCCGCTATGCTAAACACTTTGATAAATCCTAGCAAGTGTTCTTGATAAGAATCTGTTTACAAGAGAGGAATTGATCCAACAGTACTATTAATCGGATGCCATTGACATCATGATTGAGTTTCATGATTACAAGCCAAGGTTAGAAACACTATGCACACACTAATCGGCCATTTGGTGATCACATTGCCAAGGAACATTATTTGATTGATGATAATCGGCTTTAGTGAACCAAGAATTATCTTCGGATCACAACATCACCTAAAACCATCTATTATAAACTGGTTTTTGTAACAAGAACTAGTTTAGTTTATGTTTCCATGATCGTGGTGTTAGAATCGACTTTCATCACAATCACACACCAACACACTTTGTAATGAGTCGAAGGTACATTGACAAGCTAAGATTAATCGACTTTACCCCTTTAAGTGCTCAATTTTCGAAGCCATGATATGTTTTTTAATCGGCCATCACTTGTTAACACATGTTAGTTCAACTAAAACACATGTTAACACTAGCTTGGACATATTAAGGACTAAACATATGTTAAAATACTTGTTTTTATGATAAATCAACCATATATGGTAGATTGGGAGAACATGTGGCCCATGGCCATACGTGGGGCCCATATGGGTCCACTCCATGATCTACTATAAACCTCATGTACATAAAAACATGATCCACATCTAATGACACGGTTCACAATAACGGGTGCCCGACTTTTATGATAAATGAGAACGTACAATTTACCATGCTTTTAATAATCATAGGGAAATCCTTGTCTGGACGGTAGCAATCACACATTTACAGCTTCACTAGACCACATGCGACATTATCAGGTGAGTTTTCATGGTCCCATTTTATTGTTATTTCATTTTCGGAGGATAAACATGCTACAACTACTCCATTATCATTTGGTGTGTATATTCTATCTTGACTACCATGTGGAACATGAGACAATTGGTTCATGAGATCTCAACAGTCCTCGTACTTACATTATACTGTAACCATTAGCTATCAAAAGCCATGGAACACTTTAATAGATCTATTAGGTTGACACCCCCACTCTTGGTTAGTTGCTCTACCCGGTTACATACAAAAGAGTGTTAGTATTCTACTATACATACATTGTCTTTGTGAACAATGCACGAGGCACAACAGTTAGGAGGTTTGGTTACAGGACTCATGGTTTGCACAGTAATCATTTGTTTAGCTAGCTTATGATTGGTCATATACGAATTACACAAATTTTTTACTTGTTACATACAAACCCGTGAACTCACCAACATTATTGTTGACAAATCTTTTATGCATGTTTTTCAGGTAATTGATGGCGAGCAGTGGAGGTTTGAGAGAGGGGTTGGAGCATACACCGGGTGGTACCACTATGCAATGGGTTTTGTTAATCTCGTAATGTTGTAGTTTCAATTTCATGAATTTCAGACAATCTTTATTTTCCTAAAACAATGTTGAGATGGTTTGAATAACATTACGACAATGCCATCCTGTGATAGTGCTATTTAAATAAATTTGTGTGTTGCTTGAACATTGTGCTTGAAAACCTTTCGAGGTCGCATCCCCGTATTTCCGACTTGGCAGGGTGTGACATAGATCAAGGTGAAATCAAAGAGCTTTTGATTGCATTAGCCTTAAAACGAATCATCCAAGCATAATACACACAAAGGTAACCTTTTATTTGGCTAATTTTGATGGTATGTTCATGCTTGGTTATGATGAAAATCATGGGTTGTTATAAAAACGTAAATTAAAGGCTTGTAAAGGTTACTCTAGTATAAGGAAACCATAATACATGTTAAATTGTGTGTGTTAAGCAAAATCCTTGTGAGAAGGTTATATCCTTGTAATTCATGTTATAAAATTAATTGGGTTTCTTGGTGGATTGGTAGGAACCACCTTTAAACCATGAAATACTAGCTTTTGTAAATGATAAACTGCGAGTAAGATGTTTATAGGAATGCTAGTAATGATAATCTTGGTCAATGATGGATCTATGAGGTCCTTAAGTCCTAAAACTAAAGTTAGGAAAATCACGCCTACCAAGTGTTTGATAAAATGCGTCAATGAAACTCGATTTAATTTGGGCATAGATAATTTGTTGAAAACTTGTATATTGGTAAAACACGACCAAAAATGCGTGTAGACAAGTAAAGACTAGGTTCTAATAACCTAAGTGATCATTCACCTCATAGGTGCGAATACAAGAGACTTTGGATAGCCAAGGAGTCTCGGATTGAGGTAAAGAGGAAGCACGCATAAGGTAAGTCACTCGATGGCTTAAATCTTGATATATTCCTAGTACGTTCATATGGTTAGTTATAACTTTGTGTGTGCATTTGGGATCTAGACATTGGAACGTCATAAAAGAAGCTTAAACTAGACTCATAATTCATAGAAAACGACCGTAGATGAAGGTTGTCAATATCCCATATTAGGCTAACGGGTCAATTTGGTAAAACACTAGTTAGTCAAGGACCTAAGATAAGGGTCAACATTATGACGATATCGAATATTGTAATTGCTTGAGTATATTCGTAGACTCTACGTTATCAATCTCAAGCTAACCTATAAGCGAAAAGGGGCATGAACTAAGGTAAGTCATAACTATGACTTTGTACCTATATGCACACTTTGAAGATGATAGCATTGTCATGTAATTGAAATAGAACTTGTGATTTCCAAGGGATAGAAAAACATCCGATAAAAACCATGTTGCGAGTCATAAGGGCCGAGTGAACAAGACCGAGAGAAGAGGCATATGTGGCCATCGACACGAGACATTGCTATCATGGAAAAAATGACTTGGCGGAAAGTCACTTAGTCAAGTTGAGGCTTGACAAGTATGAATAAATCACAACATAAAGATGGATAGATAATTCATGAGTTTTGGTTAGGAACCGAGCAAGGAATCCAAAACTATCTTTAATCATGTTTGTAGTTCGTGTGGGGACCTTTAAACGTGTCCCGGGAAGCCCCAGGAGTAATTTTAAAATGACCCAAAAGATGCAGCTTGGTACAGTAACTTGGCTGCAAAAATTTTTAAGTATAGAAGTGCAGGCGCAAGAAAATAGTGTACACCAAAACTTTCCATGTGTGCACTTTATAGAAATAGTGCACACCAGACTTTCATGTGTGCACTTTATGGAAATAGTGCACACTAGACTCTCTATGTGTGCACTTTATAGAAATAGTGCACACCAGAATTTCATGTGTGCACTTTATAGAGATAGTGCACAGCAGACTTTCATGTTTACACTTTATAGAAATAGTGCACACCAGACTTTCCATGTGTGCACTTTATAGAAATAGTGCACATCAAACTTTCATGTGAAATTATTTTTTTTATATTTTGCACCTAATTCGATCCTAATAACATTTTATGGGTTGTTTAATCTTGTTTAACCCTCAGCTACGTTAAACGGATGGTGATCAAGGCTTGTTTGAAGAACCAAATGCGCTTGACTTGTCCGCTTCCGCAACGTTTAATTTAATCTTTTAAAACTTCGTTTTTGGGAAAAAAATGTTGTGTCTTCAAGTTTAAGTACTAACTCTACTCTACTTATGTTTTCGTACATGAAGTGTATGGACTAGATGTTGATGCATTATGTAATTAAGAAATGTTTTGAATTAGAACTTCCAAACCAAATAGATTATTGCTTAACTACCCAGATAATGGGTAGGGTCTTACAGTAATATTGAAATTTTAGAAACTTGAGGGAGTCAAAGTGACATTACAAAGTTAGAGGGTTACCTTTGACATCATAGAAAAGTTTGAAGGGTAGCATATGTTACATTCAAAAGTTTAGGGGTTAAAGAGAAGTTAGAAAGCATAGGTTTTTTTATAGCTGACGATACATTATATGATTACCTTAACCATATGAAACTGCGTGTTTCAACATATCCAATCTAAGCATTGAGGTACAAAAGAAATGGAATTGAACCTAAGCTGGTTCATTTAGTGAGCATTCCACCTAACCATACAATACCCGTAACTTTGCATCAAAACTTAGTGGCCTCAAAACGTACATAATTACAATAACTCATTAGATCTAATAATTTAACGAGTTTAGTTCTTAAATTTATATATAGAACTAGTGTGAACAACATGCGCGAGTTGCTCGCATGTTGATGTGTTCGTAATCAAAGCGTCTAAAACGCATAACTATTCCTTTAACCAGTATTACCTGCACAAATGATTATGATGCATATTAACCAAATTCCAATGTGAATAACTTTAACCAATGTTGCATGATTCGTTCTCAAAGTTCTTTATACACAAAAATCATTTGTTTGACACAAATGGCATTTACATCTTCATCCTACAATGCGCAAACAAATTATTAGTTCAATACTTTGGTTCATACTTCTATCAAGTATATAAGTCTACACACCTTTAAGTTAGTCGGTTCCTCTACAAAACTATAAGTATATGCACAGAAAGCATGACCGATTGACTCGTATCAAGTGGTTATACGCAACGCGATGGCCTTGTCTAGCTGACAATCCACATTTACAATAGAAACAATGTTTTTAAACCTAAAAAGCAAACACATTCTGCAACTTTTAGCCCAAAAAGTTAACTCATCATCATCATCATATAAATCTATAAACATGATCCTAAACTCAATCTCATCTAACTAAACAAACAATAATCTATCAATCCAATAGAAAATTTAGCATAAAACACATTACATTCACAATAATAATAATAATCAAAGAAACAAAACGTACCAAAGAGTTGGCCTAATTCCAGAAGAGTGCTTGGAAAGATACGTTTGAACTTTAACTCAAAACTACAAACCTTGTTTGTAGCCCTCACTTACCTTCCTCACTATTACACAAACAACAACATTTCTTCTTCTTTTCTTGGTTACCGTCGCAAGCAACAACTAACAATAACCTTAAATCTCCGATCACGTGATCTTGTATAGCACACGAATAATGGATGTACAACAAATCTAACCGGAGTTAACTAGGCTTTCGCCGAAACCTAGACACTGTCATTCTGATTCTAATTCCAAAAACACCGTCTTTCTCATCTTTTCGGTAGCCAACATCACCACCGTTCAGCAGTTAAGTACAAAAAGCCTGTGGTGCTGCCGTTTGTAAATCCGAAAATGACAATCTGGAACCCCAACCACACACACACTCTCTCTTTCTCTCTCTCCATCTGTGTAGCTATTTGAAAAAAAAAAACAAATAAAGAACCGATCGATTGTGTTATTGTTAGGTTTGTTTAGTGATTGATGATAAGGAAATAGTAAATATTGAAGAAGAGAGAAAGAGACGATGAGAGAGAAAGTTGTGTAGCAGAAGGAGAAGAAAGAGGTAAAAGGGAGCATGTGCGAACTTCCTAAATAGCCCTCAAAATTAGGTGCGAAAAGTCAGAACTACCCATATACTATTCAAATGATCGGATCTATTTATATATATATATATAGGCTAAGTATCCTGTGAAAACCCTCTTGAGTTGTGAAAACCCGTGAAAACCCTATGTAACAACATTGTTTTTTTCTATTTTTTTTAGAATAGCTTGTATACTTAATTGTATGAGTTTCGGCCCAAAAAAATCAAAAAAGCGCCGAATAGATTTTTTTTAAAAAAATTACGTAACACAGATGTTACATAGATTTTTTTGTTTACACATAAAAAAATTTACGTAACACATATGTGTAACAAATAATCTACTCGGCGCTTTTTTGATTTTTTTGGCCAAAACTAATAAAATTGAATATAAAAGCTATTCTGAAAAAATCAGGAAAAAAAATGTTTTTACATAGGGTTTTCACGGGTTTTCACAACTCGAGAGGGTTTTTAATTTAACCCAGCCCTATATATATATATATATATATATATATATATATATATATAGGTAAAGTATATGGAGGAAACCCTCCTTATTTGGTAAACTCTGGAAACTCTGACTTCCCAACATTTTTTTTTTTTGAAAAAAATAGGGTATGTAATATACATTTTTTTAAGCATTTCGAGCCAAAAAAATCGAAAAAGCGCCGAACGGTTTTTTTTTTAAAAATAAAAAACGTCTACTGTTTACATATAGTTAACACATTGTTAACACCTGTTATTAGCGCTTAACATGTGTTAGTCAAAATTTTATTTTATTTTTTAAAAAAAAAATACTCGGCGCTTTTTTAATTTTTTTGGCCCAAAATGCTTAAAATCATGTATATTACTTGCCCTATTTTTTTCAAAAAAAAAAAATATTGGGAAGTCAGAGTTTCCAGAGTTTACCAAATAAGGAGGGTTTTCTCTAGAACCATTCCCTATATATATATATATATATATATATATATATATATATATATATATATATATATATATATATATAGGGAATGGATATAGTGAAAACCCTAGTTATTTGGTAAACTATGAAAACTCTATCCTGGCCATCCATCTCATACCATCTATGGTTGAGATTCAAACATTGTACTTCCCCTTGGATATATTAATATTTTTATAGACAAAAGGACATTCAGGGGCATTTTGGGGACACAAGAAATTGCTCTCTCTCTCTCTTAAGTACTAGGGTCATGTCACACCCTCTCTCATACTTTTTCTTTAAAAAAATATTATTATAATGGGTCATGTCACACCCTCTCTCCTACTTTTTCAAAGTCAACATCACCATTCTCTCTCCTCTCTCCTACTTTTTCTTTAAGAAAATATTATTATAATAGGTCATGTCACATCATCTCTCTCTTCTTTCCTACTTTTTGTTTAAGAAAATATTATTATAATGAATCATATCACACTCTCTCTCCTACTTTTTGTTTAAGAAATATTATTATAATGGGCAGTGGCGAAGCTTGACCCGAAGGTTCGGGGGGTCGGAAGTCACTGGTTTCGCGGGGTCGAAAACCAGTTTTGGGGGGTCGAAACCCTATATTTTCAAAATTTTCTATACGAATACTATATAATCGGAACTTCTACACGAAAATCCGGGGGGGGGGGGGGGGTCGGCCGCCCCTCCCCGCCCCTAAAACCTGCGCCACTGATAATGGGCAAGTACATGTGATAACATATCTTACCAGCCTTATTGAAAAAAAAAAAAAAAAAAAGCTTGGTAGAGATATTAAACCTGTTAACATGTGTTAACCTATGTTACCAGCCTTTTCAAAACCTTAATAAACGCCTAAAAACAACCTTTGTTAACACATAGTAGAGATATTAAACCTGTTAACATGTGTTAACATGTTAACACATTATTATCTCTATTCTCTCTCATACTATTTATTTAAAAAAATATTATTATAATGAGTCATGTCACACACTCTCTCCTACAACAAGTTTAAGAAATATTATTATAATGAGGCAAGTACAAATAATGTGTTAATGTTGCATACGGGGTTAACATGTGTTAGTTTGTCATAAAAGGCGTTAATGTGTTAATCTAATCTGATAAAAGTTAAACCTGTTGCCCCCATATACCCATGAGAAGATCTAACATTTGTTGGTATGTGTGGTGTGGTAACATATGTTAAACCTGTTGCCCCCCACATACCCCTATAGTTTTCACTTCTTAAGTTTACTAAGAAAATAAATCACACAAACTATTAACACACGTTATTACAAAGTATCATTACAAACTATTGAACTGCATGGAAGGTTAACATGTGTTAGTTGGTCATAAAGGGCTAACATGTGTTAATCTAATCTGATAAAGTTAAACCTGTTGCCCCCATATACCCATGAGAAGATCTAACATTTGTTAGTATGTGGTGTGGTAACATATGTTAAACCTGTTGCACCCAAACTATTAACACATGTTATTACAAAGTATCATTACAGACTATTGAACTGCATCGAAGGTTAACATGTGTTAATTGGTCATAAAGGGCTAACATTTGTTAGATTCCAAAAGGGACACCATGGGCGTTGCATAGTTTAACTTATACATATCAAAGGTTTTAAAAAGATCATATGCACTAAGTAACCGTTAGACGCAAAAAACATGGCGACATAGATACCCAATTTTGATATATTAAAACTGTTAACATGTGTTAACATATCTTATCAGCCTTATTGGAAGAAAAGAAAAACCTTAGTAGAGATGTTAACACTGTTAACGTGTGTTAACATGTTAACACATGTTAACAGTTTTAGTAAAATCTGTCCCATAAAACTTTGTTAACATTTGTTAATAAGTTGACGTATAAAAACTTTGTTAACACTTTGTTATGACATGTTAACAGTTTTAGTAAATTTGTCCTATAAAACTTTGTTAACACTTTGTTAACACTTGTTAATATGAAAACTTTGTTATGACATGTTAACAGTTTTAGTAAATCTGTCCTATGAAACTTTGTTAACACTTTGTTAACACTTGTTAATAAGTTAACGTATAAAAACTTTGTAGATAGTTGGTGCTAAAAACAAGAAATCATAATTGAGATATTAAAAGTGTTAACATGTGTTATCTAATGGTGTTGGCTCAAATCATCAGATAGTTGGTGCTAAAAACAAAACACCAAAGTTTGATATATTAAAAGTGTTAACATGTGTTAACATGTCTTACCAGCCTTAATGAAAAGAAGGAAAACCATATTAGATTTACTAAACCTGTTAATACATGTTAACAGTTGTAGTGAATATGTCCTATACAACTTTGTTAACACTTGTTAATAAGTTGACGTATAAAAACTTTGTTAACACTTGTTAATAACAAAAAGAACCTAACTGTTAACATGTAATATCAACACAAGAAATATCATTCGGTAATAATAACATAAACAAAACGTAATTGATAATAATACAATCCACTGACTTTTATGCTAAAAAACGTAAAAAAAAAAAAACGATTCTGGTAAAATGTGGCTATGTCTTCTTGTAAAGAAACATAATAAAATCTAGTGACTTTCATGGGAAACGTATACCATAACCACTTTATTACAAAGTATCATTACAAACAATTTACCACTTTAACAAAATTAATCTAGTAACTCTATACATTGAGTACAAAAAAGAAAACGGTATAAAAAAGTTTTTCTACATATTTTTCTCGGCTTCCTTCGACTTCGTTTGTTAACATATGTTAACCAGTGGGGTCTTCGTTATCAATTGCAAAACAATAGATGAGATATTAACCGGTGTGACCAACTCATCATTTAACATACTAAACAGGAATAACATGTGTTAGTCGGGGGCCAAATAACTGCTTAAAGTCACAAAATCTAAATTTCCAAATTCCAACTGTTAATATTAATTCAATATTTCTACCTCATCGCTTTCAACTAATAAATACATCATTCTAACATCAATTAACCTTCAATCCTCACTAAACTGAAATCGGCCCAAGTTCAAAACCTAGGGCTCCAAAACTAACAAAATCTAAACAATACGAATCCGAATCTCAAACGAACTCTTGACCTTCACATAAATGATAAACCTACTATATATACATATAACATGCATCAATAACCATCTTTAACATCAAACTGTAGAATAGAAGCCAGATCTACAACCTCATGTCCCCAATTCAATAACAATCTAACATAAACAAAATAATAATAAAAAAAAATCAAAAAGGTTAAAATAAGTGTTTTTTTTCATTCAAGCATTTGATCAAACACTTGGTATACAAACAAAAAAAATACATGATTTGAGTGAAAAAAAAAAGTTAAAACAATCTTATGTTAAATCGACCAAAAAGCTTTAGCAACGACCATAAACAGAAAAACAAAGAAAAATCTTTAAAAAAAACACTACATAAACGAAAAAAAAAAAACTTACCTTCAATTTCAACATGTGGAGACCTATCAACAAGTGGTTCATAATCAACCCACGAGAAGGAGATGAGAAAAAGGGAAACATATTTGAAAGTGGATGTTCTTGGTTAAAATCCATGGAGAATGATGAGAAAGATAAAGGTAGGAAGGTTTGATAATTTGATTTACATATAGGGGTGTGTGTGTGGGTTGGTAAAAGTAGTGAGGTACAAACATGGGGAAGGGTGAAGAAAGTACAAAGTCTTTGAGTGATGATAGGTGGCTGACAAGAAGGGTTGTGTATATGGAACAAAATTACTTTATTACCCTTCTAATATTATTAAATAGATTTTTTAGATGGGTGATATGGCTTAATTCTAACCACATACAAGGTTTCCAAGGTTTACCAAATAAGGTGAGTTTTCTATAGATACTTATAATATATATATATATATATATATATATATATATATATATAAGATACAAAGAAATGGATTTACTGCAAATCCATTCTACATTTAATAGAAACCCACAAAATAAGTCTCTTAAAAAATTACTTTCAATTGTTACGCTGTGTAGTAGCTCCACTACATGAGTAGGTTGGATTTGAAGAGGTGAGATTGTAACAAATATTTATAATCTATAATCTATAAATCTATAATCTATAATCTATAAATATATATAAAAGAATTGATGTTTGTTGACGTGGCATTCAATGGTGGCCTCAACCCCCCCCCCCCCCCCTTGAATGTGCTGAATGTGCCACGTGGCACTCTCTATAAATTTAAAAAAAAAAACTACCGATAAAACATCTTCCCTTTCAACCCAAACCCTAAACACCCAATTAATCTCCACCCCCCCCCCCCCTCTCTCTCTCTCTCTCTCTCTCTCTCTCTCTTCACCATCACAATCACACAAAACCCTAATTGTTTTCTCCCTACAACCAACACATGCACCGATCTATCTCCTTAATTATCTGACATACATCAAATGATTCGAATCCGTAAATATCAAGAATGCTGATAGATTTTCCAGATTGATGTTTCCCTGCAGAAAGTTATTTGTTCCACCAAACAATAAAACAAACAAGAATATATTGATTTTTCCGATGCGTCCCGTGAGTCCATTGCCTGAATCATAAAGGTTTTAGTAATAATCTATTGATTGTTCTTATTATTCTTATTATTATTATATGATATATAATAATTATTATTAATCTTACTTGAGTTAGATTTAGCCATTTGATCATAGTTTCATTCGTAACAGTCATTTTCTGAGTGGATAAAGCAATCTGTAGTTTCTCAGCTCTCCAAACACCACTAAGGCTACCAACCACCACATCATCGTCTCCGGCCATCGGCACCAATGTCGGCCTTCGCCGCCTACCCCAACTCCTACCTCTACAATCATCCTACTCTCTCTCACCCTCCCTCAACTGTTGCTTCCACATCATCGGCCTTCATCCGCAGCCAAGTTTGTTATGCGCACTGCTTCTACGCAAGCTTATATTTGCTGGGACTACGGATACTTTCTTATTATTATTATTGTTCGCTTATTTTGTATTCTTTACTGTTTGGTTCAACACGTACATTTTTATAGTGAATTATGTGAGTGGGTTTTTGTTTGGGGCACGGGTATATCTATAATGATAAAACTCCCTTTAAAAAGCTTCTTGATAAATACTTCTGCCCAGGTATCACTTTCTACATTTTATTTTCTTGGATATGATGTTTGCAAACCTATGAACAATCAGCATTCAGAACCATTGTTAATCTTTTAAATAATAACCTAATCGAAACACAAACCCATATTGATTGATCCATATTAGACGTGGCCATGAGAGACTTAGGTGGTGTTTGTTTTTCTCCCGGAAGCACTTCTGACCTCTTTTGTCTGCGCCGCGCAGACGCGGGCAGACTTTTGGGGCGGGCAGACTGTTTGTTTTTCGGAAGACATTTCACTCCAAAAGCTCTTCCTGACCTCTTCTTGGTGCAAACTTGGACCAAAGTCTTCTAAGGTCTTCAAAGGTCTTCTCCTCTTCTCTTCTCCTCACCCACCACCACCACCACCACCCACTACCACCACCACCACCACCGTCACCCACCCACCACCACCACCTAGCATCGTCCACCACCACCGTTCACCACCACCACCGTCCATCACCACCACGGTCCACCACCCACCACCGTCCACCACCACTACCACCACCCACCACCATTACCCACCACCACCATCACCCACCACCACCACCCACCACCACCACGGTCCACCACCACCACCCACCACCACTACCACCACCACCACCACGGTCCACCACCACCACCTACCACCGTCCACCTACCACCACCCACTACAACCACCACCACCACCGTCACCCACCCACCACCACCACCTAGCATCGTCCACCACCACCGTTCACCACCACCACCGTCCATCACCACCACGGTCCACCACCACCACCCACCACCGTCCACCACCACTACCACCACCATCACCCACCACCACCACCCACCACCACCACGGTCCACCACCACCACCACCGTCCACCACCACTACCACCACCACCACCTACCACCGTCCACCCACCACCACTACCACCACCCACCACCGTCCACCACCACCCACCACCACCACCCACCACCACCACCGTCCACCACCACCACCCACCACCACTACGGTCCACCCACCACCACCACCACCGTCTACCACCAGACTGCTGTAAAAACTCAGTTTATTTAAATTTAAGTTTATTTCAGCAGCCTGCAGACGTTAACAAACAAACAGTCTTCTTCTTGCAGACTGCAGACCTTTGGTCCACCTCTTCTCCTGCAGATGTCTGCAGATGTGGTCCGCAGACTGCAGACCTTTTCCTGCAGAAAAAACAAACAACACCTTAGTCACCGGCGACGAGACGATTGCTGTAAAAATAACCCACGCATGTTAGGAATTTAAGATGGCAGATGTGGTATGTGATATTTAATTTAAGGCTTTAGATTATAAATAATGTTTGTGTATTCGTGCCGATGTTTGACTACTTAGATTTTCCATTAAGGTTTTGAATTGTTATTGAATTATTATTGCAACATAAGTGATCTTTTAGTTGATTAGGTTTTATGTTAGGTTATGTTTAAATGTGAGGGATTGAATGCGAGGGATTAGAGAGATGTGATAAGTGTTTGAACTGTTGCAACTTAGTTTAGTGATTGTTTAGGTGAGGGAATATGGGAGTGGTTAGAATATTATAAACATGCAATTATTGAATGTGAGAGAATAGAGAGATGAATCATGTGATATGTTTTTGAACTGTTGCAACTTATTTAATTAAGTGATTGTTTAGTCGATTAGGTTTCAGATTTTTCAACCCCAGTACTTTCCCGGGATAATCAGCTAGTACATTAAATAAAAAAACAGAAAGGTAAATGCTACATTTTGTTTTCTCTCTTTGAACAAAATCCTTTAAACAGAGACCTGAGCTTTATCACTTTGAAGATAAAAGATGACTCATATGAAAACCATGGAAAGATCCTATAAATGGTTTCAATCGTTTTTTCTTTAAATTTCAAGTACACCTATTCAAGAAAACCCATAAATTGTTCTGATTCCGGATTTTTCTTGAGCCGACTCTCACCATAGTCGGAGCTGACCCTACCATCAGTCATTTTCTCACCATCCACTGCCTTAAAGAATCCGCAACATCTGTTGAAATTTATAAATGCTTCTTATTTCAATTTTATACTTGTAGTTAATGTTTTTATTTTCTAATACATGGTATGTTTATTATTTCATGTTTTGGTGAGAAACTAATAATGGGCCAGTAAAGAAAGTGATGAAGAGTTGTAGAGTTCGTGGGCTAATAGATGTAGAGTTCATGGGCTGGCTGTAGAGTTCGTGGGCTGATAGCTGTAGAGTTCGTGGGCTTCGTGGACTGATATCAACAAGAAGAATAGATGGGCCTGGAACAACCCAGCCCAGTGTTAAAACATAAAACAATATTGGCCTGATGATTGCCACGGTGGCGATCCACGAGAAGAAACACAAATAACTCTTTGTCGTTGGATTGGGTCAATCATAGCCGTCCATTCTTTTAAAGAAACACAAATCCCCAGCTATAAATAGCTGGGTGATTCGTCACTGTTTTAGTTTCGATCTCTTTTGTTTACTTTTCATCTCTTAGGGTTTTCTCTTAGATCTGTCATTAGGGTTTGAAGTGGTAATATTGTGCAGATACAACCTGTATCTGTAAGTTCCTTCAACCTGTAGTTTTTGATTGTAGATCTTATTGTTTTTTATTGATTAGAGAGTTATTTTTTCCTGATAAGAGTTGATTAGTCTTGTACTGTAAGTTTTGGGTTTTTTGTTTTGTAATCGTTGATTTTAGAAGTTGTTTTTTAGTGTTTAATAAAGTTTCTTTCAATTCATTGTGTTTTGATCCATGTTTGTAACAAGATCCGCCTAAAATCTGCAATAGCACGTTTGCATCAATGTTTTCTTTCCCATTTTGGGATTTTGGTTGCATCAATGTCTTAGGCCTCAAGGGGCGCAACTAGAATTCAATTTTCACTTAACTGATTTTAACCAATTATACACTGCCATATCACTTCACTGATTTACTTCACTGAATCACTTTTTTTTAGGCAGCACTTAACTGATTCACTTCACTGAAATCTTTATTTTTTAGTTTTCCTTTTTTTAAAGAAAATGACCGCTTGAAGTTAAAGAACCGTTTTTAAAACTTAAAAAAATAAACCGTTCCATTAAAATTAAACTTACAATAAAACATAGAAATGCAAACACACTAAATAAAAAAAAACTATTCGGAGTCGGAGGTGTTCGCTTGGAGGTGTTCGCTTCGAGGTGCGGTAGATCAAATGCGTCTAGATGTTCCACGAGATCATTTCGAAGTCGGAAATGCGTATCGGAGTCTGTCAACTCCGCAAGGGCTTGTTCGTTAAAGAACGGTTGGATAGGGGGATCGTGTATGTGGGCCGGTGATATCGCACGCCCCTCGTCTTTAATGATCATGTTGTGCAATATCATGCACGTATAGACGATGACGCTACACCTAGCAACGGTCATCAGCCTCAAGGGTCGTGCGATAATTCCCCATTTCCCCTTTAATGCTCCGAACGCTCGCTCAACATCCTTCTTTGCCGCCTCTTGCGCCTTAACAAATTTCTTTTCCTTAGGGTCGGTCGGATATCGAAACGCTTTCACAAATGTAGACCAGGTTGGGTAGATACCATCGGTAAGATAATATCCATGTTTATATAAGTGGCCATTTAAAGTAAATGGACACTGCGGCGCCGTTCCGTTTCGTTGGGTAATAAAAACCGGGGATTGTTGGAGGACATTTATGTCGTTCAGCGAACCTAGGGGCCCAAAACATCCATGCCAAAACCACATATCTTGTGAAGCAACCGCTTCTAGCATGATCGTAGGGTATTGGTGATCGCCTCGCATATATTGTCCTCGTAATTCCCTAGGACATGATCGCCATACTAAATGTGTGCAATCATTGCTACCGATCATGCCAGGAAGGTGATGTCTTTCTTCGTGTGCTTCGTACAAACATGCAATGTCGTGACTTGTTGGACGTCGTAAATACTCAGCCCTATATAACTTAATGACGGCATTGCAAAAAAATTGTAAACATTCGTGCGACGTCCTCTCAGACATACATAAATACTCATCGTATTCGTCTGGAGGATTACCTATTGCGAGTTGTTTCACTGCTGAATATACTTTTTGCATGGGCGTAAAACTCTTTCTAAACCGACCGTCCATGCTCTCTCTGAACCATTCGAAGTTTGCTTCAACATCTACTACAATTTTTAGAAATAGACGTCTTGACATGCGATACCTTAGTTTAAACTGTGCATTGGTGTATTTTGGTACTTCAGAAAAATAATCGGTTATTAATCGAGCATGGCCTCCCTCACGATCACGTGGCACGTATCTTTTTTTAGATGTAGCTGTGTCTTGCTCAGCAGCCCGCTTTGCAAGGTCCGTGAGATACTCAAGGCTACTATCGCTTGAGTATAAAAGCAGGTGCACTTCTAGCGAGGGAATGATAACATGATCATCTACTATGTTAACTTCACTTATTTTTTCAAAATTATGGATATAAAATTTCTATGTTTTTATGCTAAACCATGGGATTGAAATGTGTTTATATAAACATTTGTGATAAAACGGTCACATAAAATATGACCGTTTAAAAGTCAAAAAGTGCAAAAACCCACATATAATCGGTCAAACTGGAATCTATACATATAATAAACCAAAGCCATTTTAATGACATGGTGTGTCATGTGTCATCCCATGTGTCATTGAGATATTTTAAGAAAAAAATAATTTAAAAAAAATTGGATTTTTCACCCTCATGTTTCCTCCCATAATTTTTAAACGTTAATATCTTTAATATATGAGATTTTTTAAAGAAAAAAATTACACCAAATTAACGAGCGTTTTATTTTCTTTCCAACGAGTACCATAGTGCTATATAAAAAATGGAGAAATTTTCATAATTTTTAAACGTTAATATCTTTAATATATGAGATTTTTTAAAGAAAAAAATTACACCAAATTAACGAGCGTTTTATTATCTTTCCAACGAGTACAATAGTGCTATATAAAAAACGGAGAAATTTTTTTGTGGGGTTTTGTTCATACAGGAAAAAAAACACAAAGTGTTCAGGGAAATCATTAATCATGTATAGACAAGTCACTAATTATGTTTAAATCAATAAATATGAATTTTTTTTTTCAACAAGAACCGAATAGGTTAATGTTTAAATCAGTAAATATGAATTTTTTTTCAACAAGAGCCGAATAGGTTAATAGAGTTATACGTTGTTTTAAGTTAAGTATCAATAAGTGTTCAGGGAAATCATTAATCATGTATAGACAAGTCACTAATTATGTTTAAATCAGTAAATATGAATTTTTTTTCAACAAGAGCCGAATAGGTTAATAGAGTTATACGTTGTTTTAAGTTAGGTATCAATATTAGTATGTTAAAGTTGTACATTTGTTTAGTCTTTAGGATATATGTTAATATTAGAGTTACATTAAAGTTCTACATTCTTTTAGGTTAGGTGTTAGCATTGGAGTTGTACATTGTTAATTTGTTTTATGTTATATATTAATATTAGAGTTATACATCAGTCTATTTCATATGTAAAATTGATGTATCATATTAAATTTCTCAACACGGGAAGCTCCCGGGGTATAATCTAGTTAATTATATAAAATTTCGACCATTGCATTTTATTTCCACCACTACCAGCCCGTTAGATAGAACAAGAAAACGGTTCACGGGACCCCTACTAGCACGGGTGGCGACGGTGTTACCGTGCTGGTAGTATGGTACCCGTGCCCAAATCTGATAGCGCCCCGTCCCCCTTATGTCATCACGTTTTTGCTTTATCTTTCTCTAAATGACAATACCGTACCTTTCTTTCTCATTAAGGGAAATAGGGTTATTTTGTTCTATCCACCGACCATGTAGATTAAGAGTCTATACAATTGATTTTTTTTATTGGTTTTATTTTTCTTGGTGAGTTAGTGGGTCAGGTTTGGATCCAAAAGATTTGCGTGGGACAAGAATTGGTCTATAACTAACTAAATAATTATAAAGGTGAGTCTAAGGATTCGAACTTTTGAGTCGAAAGTTAGGACCATGAACTGCGTTTACTAGCTCATCTTTTTTTAAGGTTAATTTATTTTAAATCTTGTATCGGTAATTAACTTACCACCCTTTCTTTCGGGGGAATTCAAAAATACTATGATGGCTCCGTTGCTTTATATATTTATTACTAGATTATACCCTGGGAGCGTCCCGAGTTAAGAAATTTAATATGATACATCAATTTTACATATGAAATAGACTGATGTATAACTTTAATATTAAAATCTAACCTAAAACTAATTAACAATGTACAACTCCAATGCTAACACCTAACCTAAAAGAATGTAGAACTTTAATGTAACTCTAATATTAACACCTATCCTAAAGACTAAACAAATGTACAACTCTAACATACTAATATTGATACCTAACTTAAAACAACGTATAACTCTATTAACCTATTCGGCTAAGGTTGAAAACAAAAATTCATATTTACTGATTTAAACATAATTAGTGACTTGTATACATGATTAATGATTTACCTGAACACTTTGTGTTTTTTTTTCCTGTATGAATAAAACTCCACAAAAAAATTTCTCCATTTTTTATATAGCACTATGGTACTCGTTGGAAAGATAATAAAACGCTCGTTAATTTGGTGTAATTTTTTTCTTTAAAAAATCTCGTATATTAAAGATATTAACGTTTAAAAATTATGGGAGGAAACATGAGGGTGAAAAATCCAATTTTGTTTTTTAACTTATTTTCTTCCTAAAATATCTCAATGCCACATGGGATGACACATGGCACACTCAAGAAAGAGAATGCATCTTTGAGTGTCATGTCATTAAAATTGCTTTGGTTTATTATATGTATAGATAGATATTTTTTTGTCTGTGATTTGTCTGTCATTCAGCAATCCCAAAGTTGCTTTTTTATTTGATCAAATAAACTAAAGAAAAAAGAATTTTTTTTTTCATTTTATTGTAATACATAAGATAATACATATTGAAATGTACAATGATCTAGTAAATAAGATTTACTTTTTGTTAAATTCAGAAAAAAAGGTCCCCTTCTTCCTCAATATTCCCCCAAAAGACGACTTGAACTCAAGACATTCCACAACCTTGGTGTTTTAAAAGTTTTGTCTTTATCAATAGACTACCATCCCATTGGTGTTTACTAGCTCATCTACCACCGTGTTTGTTACGACCAATTTAATGTCTAGCTAAAATCGTTCCATTTTTTAAATATTTAGTTAAAACTCTGGAAGTGTTAATTGTTATCTAGTGACAGATAACAACCCCCAAAAAAAGTCTGAAGGAATATAAGAATGTGTGGATAAGTTTATGATTAAGTCAACAATATTAAAATGTTAATTTTATCCAGCTTAAAAACTGATGAGAAATTAGTAGAAATGACATAAAAATGAATTACATGTCAAAAAATTGTGTTAATAATTCATAAAGAATAAAAGGGGTACGAATATGAAAAAAAAGTTATAGAGTTAGCATAAAAATAAATATTTTTCAGTGACTAGGAAATCATCATAAATAATAAAAAGAGTTGAGGTGGTTGTGATTCATTGTAAAACTAAGATTATTCCAATGAATAAAGTTGGATTTTTACGGTTGTTCAATGATTTTTTTATGGTAGGGTTACAAGCTTTCTTTAATGATGAATAAATGTCAAGAAACTCAAAACAAAAATTTATTTGTTGAACAAATACGTCCCAATTCCCAAATACGTGGAAAAAATAATAATGATACCATACCCAATTACCTGACCCCATGTCTATCCCAAATGTGCCAGGCTCCGAGTTTGCTCATGAGTAAGGATCCATGAAAAACCATCCTAAACTGGAAAACTCTGGAAACTCTGACTTCCCAAGCTTTTTAGGGCCTGAAAATTTTAGGGCATGTAATATACGTGATTTTAAGCATTTTGAGCAAAAAAAAAAAATAAAAATAAAAAAAGCGCCGAACACTTTTTTTAAAAAAAAAAAAAAAAAAAAGTTTTCGGGTAACACATGTTAAGCGAAATTAACATGTGTTAACAATGTGTTACCCAAAAACTTATTAATTTTAAAAAAAAAAGTACTCGGCGCCTTTTTGATTTTTTTTTTTTTGCTCAAAATGCTTAAAATCATGTATATTACATACCCTAAAAATTTCATATAAAAAAAGCTCGGAAAGTTAGAGTTTCCAAAGTTTTCCAGTTTATAAGGGTTTTCCATTTATCCTTATTCTATATATATATATATATATATGAAACTTTGTTATACTACCCAAGTATTGACAAAAAAAATATTGAAAATAATTAGTGGTTCTTACTAAATAGTTTGGTTTAACTTATTTTCAATAATGAAAATATTGTTTTGATTTAAAATGTACATAGATGTATAAATCTCTTATATTGGTTTATTGAACATAAATTTAATCATATGGAGTTATCTAAAATATTTAGAAACATAATAAAAATAATAAGATATCCACCCGATCAATCACGATTCATTTTGACCCAAAGTAAATTATACATTTAAATTGGGCCTACATATTCAAGCATCAAGCCTAAGTATGTTCGATTTATTTGATCAGATCCCACCTCATCCTATCTTCTTATAAAAAAGAGTAGCATCCGATTGATAAAAACACGTTCTTGTCCCATTCTCGGGCACTTCTACACACAATATCTCTCTATTCTTTTGACTTCTGCCCGAGACACATTTTTCATACATATACACATTATAAATTTATTTTTCAAGACGCTAGGTTCGAAGCTACATTTTCAAAATCCCTTCTAATCGGTTATCTCCACGTTATGTCTTATTTATGTTTGGCTTAGTAAGGCTAGACACGGACTAATATGACAAGCACATTCGGTTGTACACGAGCCGAGCCGAGCCAGGCTGAGCTCGAGCTCGAAATTAAACGAGTCAGCTTGGCTCGGCTTGTTTTTCTGGTCGAGCTGAAAAGTCGAGCTCGAGCTCGGCTCGTAAATGTTCGAGCCGAACTCGAGCTGGCTCGAGCCAGCTCGTTATTTTTTTTATTATTTTTTTACAAAGATTTATAATATAAAAAATAAATAAAATTACACATATACATGTATATTTTTTATTTTTCTAAGTTAGGGTTTATTGGATTATGAAGGGATGAGGTAGATAGGTAGTATGAGTGGGACTTTCAATATTTGAATTTTAAAATTGGGTTTGAAGCCAAAATATATTACTTTCATCTATATATTAATTACACATACACAAGCCTGAGTCGAGCCATATGTCGAGCTATCGAGCCATCGAGCCGAGCCACGAGCCGAAAACCCCTGGCTCGAGCTCAGCTCGATTACAAAACGAGCGAGCTTTTTTCGAGCGAGTTTCTAGCGAGCCTCGAGCCGCGAACTTTTTGTACACCCCTACAAGCACACAACCAATGCATCTAATCAAAATCAGAATAAGATTTAGATTAGATAATTGAAGTAAAATCTGAATAATTGTTTTCATTTTTTTGAATGGCTAAATTCCTCCGGTGTCAATGTTAATTGTTTTCATTTTTATGAATAATTGTTTTCATAATAGGTTACAGTATCCATTTTTGAGCCAATTATATCTAGCCCAGCTAGTTTGATATGGAAAGGTTTACCTCCTTGAAGGGTTTCTGTTCAGGTTTGGTCTAATGTTCGAATCTTACGCTCCACCGAAAAAATAACCGCTTGGGTTTGAAAGAAAAAACCCGTGTGGTGCTATGGGATTCGATCTTAGATAGTGGTCGCTTTGAAACACACGATTTACCGCTGGAACACTACTCTCCAAAAATATATCCATTTTTGAAACAGTACGTTACAACATTTATATATGTGTATTTATTATTTTATGGATTTTAGACAGCAAAATATGAATTAGAACCAATGTATCGAATTTTGGAAACAACACGTTCAAACTTCAAAGAAGTCTTGAAAAAGTGGGCCCCATATAACTTTTAACGTGGTAGGGGATGGATCATGGAACTTCACCTTCTGGCTCAAAGAACATGCCTCTCCAGCACCATTATTCCTCTCTAATATTTAAAAAATGTAGAGTAAATTACATAAATGTCCTCCTTGTTTTATACACTTCTTTTTCTTTACATAGAAATTATAAATTTAATACATGATGCTACATAAATGTCCTTGTCTCCAGCACCATTATTCTTTAGACTATAAAACTAAACATATTTTTGTATCTTAAAAGAAAAAAATATAAAAGATAACCTTTGGTCGTTCTCTACAAACATTTGGCTGCCTAATTTTGGAGTACACATCAATCATAATGCGCATCAATCATGAATCAAGCCTAACTAGTTGACTTGACTATATATAAAGTTTAAAATGTTAAGCTCCCATTCATGTATTCTGGAATAATTTGAAGTCAAAATAAAATTTTGAACGGTTGACTTTTCTTTATGTAAATTCAAATAAAAATCTAAAGAAAAAAAAAAAGATTTTTTTAGCGTGGTAGATTTATCGATTTTTGCTGAAATGGTAGCAAATATGATGAACTTTAAAATGAATTTATTAATAAATTACTCAAGCCTATAACTTATCTTTTGAGAAACTTTGTACCTCTTTTTCACTATTCAGTTAAAATCGAGTGGGATCCCACCCTACTTAACTTTAGATTTGTCATTAGGGAAAATGATTTATATTATTATTGTTACAATAATTATTATTGATTGTTACTATGATCACAATTTGAATACAAGACTCGAGAATACAAAATACAACATCCACTAGCACAATTTAAACGTAAGGAATGAGAACGAAAGAAGTTGATGACAAGTTTAATATTAACTAACGAACTTTGTGACTCTAAACTGTAACATCAAAGAGAAACCATTGACATTTACACACCCGGAATCACCAATAAGGAGAGAAACATAAATCCTAGACTTTGAGCTAGAGACACATTGATCAAGTTGAGAATGTGAAACTGATAAAAATAATATATGATCTCAAGATTAACCTCTAATCTTACTTCACAGTTTACACAACCAAGTTCTTCCAACCTGCCCCATGTACTTTTCAGCATTAGCCCAACTTCCTTTAACTCAGTTTCCAAGCCCAACACCATTTTTGCAGTTAAGACTAAGTCCAAGTCAGATGGCTCTCTATATTAATAAACCAGTAGAGTGCTCGCGCGATGTAACGGGGAACACAAACACTTCTAAGGGTGTGTATGGTTCGGTTCAGTTCAATTATTAGTCTCAACCGAAACTAAAATCAAAGTAATCAGTTAATCAATCGGTTCCTTGGTTCGGTTAGTATTGTTAGATTATCCGTTTTTTAGTCCGGTTTAGTTAATTTCGGTGAATAACAAAAACCAAACTTTGACTATTTTTTTATTTTTTTTTTTGCCTAGAAGTACATTAAATGGAGGTATAAATACATGAAATAGAGGTATAAATAGGCCTGTAAATAAACCGAACATTCATGAACTGTTCGTGAACTTGTTTGGCGGGAAGTTCGTTTATGTCGTCTATTTAATAAGCGAACAAACAGGAAAAAAAATTGTTCATTTAATTTAAATGAACGAACATGAACAATCGTTGTGTTCGTTCATTTATGTTTGTGAACGTCCGTTTATGTTCGTTTAAGTTTATTAATTACATACATACTTATATTTACATAAATATAAACATAAATTGGGTTTAGCAACTTGTATAAATATATAACCAATTAGTAATTGGGTTTTTAGCAATACAAAATCGTTCACATGATGTACGTCTGTTTATGTTTGTTCATGAACTATTTGTTTACGCTTTAAACAAACACGAACATGACAAATTTCTTAATAAATGAACACGAACACAAAAATGTTTTTGATTATGTGTTCGGTTGAAATAAAATGAACAAACATGAACACCTTATTTGTTCGGTTCGTTTACAGGCCTTGGTATAAAAGCTAAAAATATATAAATATATAAATGGTTTTGTTTCGGCTTGGTTGATTTTGGTTAACTAAGTGTAAAAAAACGGTAACATCCGCCCCTTATATTTTTGCCAAGATTACAAATGTAGTCCTTATATTATCACATTTACAAATCCAGTCCATGTACTTTTGTTTATTCTCAAATTAATAAAAGCTTGAGTTTCTTTTTATCATTACATATTTACTGATGGGTCTACGTTTTAATCAAATACGTATATTGAAACGTTTTTCAAACTTATTATAATTTGACTTTTATAGGATACCAAGTCTGGAGGTTAGTTATGCCAAAAATCATTTTTTTGTATTATATATTTTAACCACAATTAAACAATTACCGATTTCTTTTAAACTTTATGACTAATTATATTACCTCAAAAATAAGTTTCATGAGTTTTCTAGTCAACTAATTACTAGTATTACTCACAAAATTGATTATTATATTAAACACCATTATATTTCTAATTACTCATTCTTTTCCTTAATATCCCAACATGAGTTTCACACACAAACACTCTCACTTCTCTCATCTTTGCATCATCTTTTGAGTTCATATCGTCATCATCCTCAAGAATTTTGGAGATTTTTGCTTTGGTTTTCATATATTCTTATTTTTCTTAATAGAAAAAGCAAAACCGTAAGAATTTTTAATCAACTTTCACTATTTTTCCTTTTCATATATATTTCTTCAATAGCATTATATTTATTTGATGATTTATACACTTTAGGGTTTCAATTGCTAGTTAGGGCTTTAGAGTGTTTATGAGCAATTTGGGATTTTTGAATTAAAAGTATAAGTAACTTGTAAAATTCATAACTAATTCATATGTTATCTAAAAATCATGAAATTCTAACCTTAGCTTCTAGATGATATTTATGACCATAAAATAGTTTCTATTATGATTTTGTGGCTGTTGCAATAGTTTTAATAATTTTATTTTGTTTAAATCATGCTTATTTCATTAAAAATCATATATAATGTATTTTAATGTAAATATTTGTGGAAAACCTATTTATTATGTTAGAATACTGATTATGATTTTTGCTACCTGATTTGTATTAGTTTTGTACTTTATCGAATTTAATTCTATATTTAAGTTTTAGACAATAAATATAATATAAAATCATTTTGGTTAAAAAATTATATAAATATTATTTTTGACCATTTTGGTTCTTAATACATTATTTTCATTAAAATTCTTGATATCTTGATTAAATTAAAATTTTTATGTTAATTTATGATAATTATGTGTTTATATATTCATTAAATTATTTAAAAATATTTATGAAATATTTAGATCATTTTATGACTTCATAAATCTATTATTGTATAAACTTAAATTATTTATCTTATTTAAAATTTTCTTTGACTAACCTAATTAATTGGTTTTATTTAAATTAATAAATAAATAAATAAATCAATCAATCATACCCAGTATATCCCACGAATAGTAGAAACTATTGGTAGGGTCAGGGGAGGGTGAGATGTAGGCATGCCTTACCTCTACCCATAAGGATAGGGAGGCTGCTTCCAGAGAGACCCCCGGCTCAAAAAGAGAGAACAGAAGACAGGCAAGCATACAAGTAACGAGACAAGCACCACAGGGATATATCGCTATCGGCTAGCGGGCCAAGTGCAGTAATAAGCTAGTAAGATAGTGTACAAAAATATGAGGATGATTAGTGTTTTAGGAGAATGGAATGATAATACCTTGAAGAAGGATCGCCAAGGATGGGGAATGATCGGTTGCTTCGTTTGATTGTTTTAAGGTTTAGAAAATGGTGGAGAATGATTTCTTATGAGGATGATTAGTGTTTTAGGAATGATAAGATGCTTGACCAATTTTTACCAAAATAATCATTCAATTACCAAAACAATGTTTAAGAAAGTTATTAAAACACCTTGACCGATTTTGACTAAATTAATAAATGATTTTTGATTTAAAAAAACAAAAATTTTATAAATTCTCACAAGGTGCCATGTGGCTTAATGAGAGGAGGAGAGAGAATTGAACTTGCAATGTGGGAGTGCCATGTGTCCCACATTGCTTTCAAATATTAGATGTATAGTAGATATACTAATTTTAAACTAAAAGTTATCATGTATTCTTGTGCGACAATTATTTTGGTGAAGGTCCTTTGATATTGAAAGCACGAATAAAAAATAAAAATTGATGCGGGAGAATACTGAAAACTTGAATCAAAAGACAAGATTTTGGTCTCTAAAAAAAATAAAGTAGCTAAATACTCTAAATGAAGCCATAAAAAATAAAGAATGACGTGTGGGATAGGTTTGCCATCCCGTAGTACTAACTGGTCGAATTTGTGATATATTCCCGAATATGCTCCGAACGTATATATGTCATTTCTCATGTTGGCGATTGTTTCATCTAATGAGACACCCATAGGTATGAAGGAGAAGTTTGTATTGTATGCGCGGATCAAAGAAACCATGACATTTGATTGAAGAAACCATGAGGTTGCTCTTAATTAACACAACATTTGTCTGATTGTAATTTTTAACCGTAAACTTTTATTACATATACAATAACTTTTAAACTAAAAGTCATCATGTATTTTTGTTTGACAATTATATTGGTTTTGCTAATGACCGACTCAGTCACGATTGAGACGATGCTTATCTCTTTAATTTGAGTTTGAATATGTTAGTCAAATTTTTAGGTATTATTTTTAATATAAGTTAATAAGTTATTTAATTGTTGTACTTTTAAACTAATAGTCATCATGTATTCTTGTTTGACAATTATTTTGGTTTTCCTAATGACCTAGTCAGTCACGAATGGGACGATGCCTATTTCTTTTATTTGAGTTTGAATATGTTAGTCAAATTTTTATGTATTATGTTTAGTATAAGTTAATAAGTTTTTTACAAGCTTTTATAAAATATATATAAGTTAATAAGTTTTTTACAACCTTTTATAAAATACTGTTGCATTATAAATATAAATGCTAAATGTAATAACACTATATTATTGTTTGTCATTTATTACACTACATTATTAAATGCTAAAATGTAGATGGACAATATTGTAAATGATAAATTATTTATGCATTAACACTTGTACCAAATGCAAAAACAATGTTTTTATGTGTCTTAAAATTAAATGAAAATTACTATCTTGCCAATCCAGAACCTATTATATAGTAGTATATAAGTGTATATATATATATATGGGGGAAAGTTCAATTGAGAACTCATAGTTAGGGAGAGAACTCGAGAACTCTATATTACACATATGTAATATATCATATGTTGTATATTACACTTGTGTAATATATTATTATTGCATATGTTGTACATGTGCAATATATCATATGCTACACATGTGCAATATATATTACGCATGTGTAACATATGATATATTACATATGTGCAATATATACTAAAAGTATGCAATATATGATATATTGCACATATGTAATATAAAATCCTCGAGTTCTCTCAATAAAATGAGTTTTCTATTGAACCATCCCATATATATATACACACACACACACACACACACATATATATATATATATATATATATATATAATCTATAACTTATAATAAAAGAATTGAAGTTAGATGATGTGGCATTCAATGGTGGCCTCAACCTCCTTTTGAATGTGTCACGTGGCATCATGTGAAGCTTTCTTTTAAATTTATTTATTTTGTTTTTAAATAAAATATATATCTATATTATCTTAAAATTTCAAATATGTTAATTAATATTTTTCCTAATTTTCCTCTCACATTTTTAAATGTTAGTGAACTATTAATTATTATTTTAAAATTTCAAATATGTTAATTAATATTTTTATCTTTATTTTTTCCTTATCTTTCGCTCACAATTTTTAAACGTTAGTAACTTTTATGTATGACATTTTTTTGAATTTTTTTTACACCAAATTAACGATCGCTTTATTATCTTTCCAACGAGCACCATAGTGATATACAAAAAAACGAAAAAATGTTTTTTAGTGAGTTTTTGTTCATATAGAAAAAAACACAATGTGTTTAGGTAATTTATTAATCATATATAGGCAACTCACTAATCGTGTTATGATAGTATATATGTTTTTTAACCTATTATTACATATATGAATTGCCTATGTTCATGTGCTATAACGATATGCTTAGCATTAAAAGAGGTTGAGATTTTTTAAGCTACTAGGAACGCAGCATGAAAGCCCTTTTGGTAGTATAAACATTAGAACAACTTTCTTTAGAGCATTCTCAACAGCTTCCTCATCCCCCAGTTACTCACAACCAATCACAACCACATATTACATTAAAAATCATTACAATTTCTCTCTCCTCCACTCACAACCACTTTCAACAAATATTAAAAAATAAATGCAGTTTTCCTGTTTTCCCTAAAAGATTCCTAATTAACCCAAAATTTACCGATACACAATAGATTCCTCATTTTCTTCACTCACAACCATTTTCAACCCCATAAAAAATTATAGGGTTTTGTCTCACAAAAAATAAGGGCACTAAGCATTAAAAGAGGTTGAGACTGTTTACTTATTTTATCTTTTTTTATTAAGTAATATTAGATTTTTCAACCCCGGGAGTGATCAGCTAGTATATACTAGTGGGAAGGCCCGCGCGTTGCAGCGGGTATTTATGCTTTTTTTCCCGCACGTTGCGCGACGGGTTTCACGTTTTGCACCACTTTGTTTGTTTTTCAGCGTTTCGGTTTATGTTTGGTTATGTGCCTTGTGTGGAATACCTACGTAATGAATTCCCGTGAGTAAGGAATGAAAAGAAGTAACGTTTAGTAAAGGAATGGTTCTTATGCAAATCGTAACCGTAGGAAATAATGGGCATGATTTTGTTCATTTCAGGTGGGGCCATGTCTTCATAAAGTTCCAAGGGAAGGGTGATTGTCGATGTACTACCATTGAGTGGTATCATTCAAATTTTGGTTGGTGCTTAGCAGCTTTGGTTAAAGCATAGTATCACTTGTTACATTTATTTCATAGTGTAAGTGAGGCAGTTGGATTGGGTCGGCCTCTTTTTTACCAATTAGACATTCTGGGTAGATGGTTACATTGTAACACGGAGAAAATATGTCATACCTAATCAATGTGTGTTACATTCTGGATATAGTGTAAATATATCGTTTTAACACTTGATACAAGTGCATTGTTAATCAATACAAATTAACAAGTATGAACTTCAATCCATTACAACGGGTGTTGCATAACATTACACATAAACTCAAAATTTGGAGAAGATGAACATTTTAGGATTTCTCCTTTAATCCACTACAACGGGTATTGCAGCTTGTGGATGTTGTCCATAGGACACAAGGAGATTTGATTTATAAATATTAAAAATTTTGATTTATATTCTCAATCAAGCAACTTCTTACCTACCAAAAATTTCAATGATTGGGATTACATACATTGCCATGTCGTATAGACATGTTCTAATTTTTCATCTTTATTTTTAAAAAAGAAATGCATACAAACATATTTTTTACTATATAGGAGTTTTAACAAACAAAAAAAGGGTAAAGCCGGTGCCCAAGCTGAGACGCATGGTCTTGGGTTGTCGTTCCAATATAGGAATGATATGTGTATATTATAATTTTAGATTAACTTCCAACAACTAAACCATTGGTTTTAGTTTCTCAATGCTATCAGCGGTTGGTGATAATACAACACAATATCAAGGTATACTATTTCCCATTTACTATACTTATGCATCCAAGCCATTTGTTGGCTGTATGTTTCTTACTAATATTATTAACAAAAACTAATTTGAATTTTAATTTTTAATTAGGAAAAAAAAGACTAACAAAGAGAGGAAGACAACCTTATTGATGATCAAGGAACCATTTAACTTATATATTTTAATTGTGAATTTAGCTTTTAAAAGAACCATTTTGTCATTACTCAGTTCTTTCTAACGTGCTCCATTTAGGTATCCATTGACAAAAAAAACTTCTAAATTTGTCATGGACATTGCTCCAAGGTTCGCCCGAATATTAACTGAGTATGCTAGTAAGAAATAAACGTCACTAATATCTCATTATTGCAAGAGTAATAGCAGATTAGCAACACAACATATGGAGTCGAATGACTCAAATGAAAATAATCTTGTACAGAGTAATAGTAACACATCTTAATAACTTGCCTAACATCATTTTAAAAATTCTTTTTCACAAAGAGACATGTTGACTGTTGGTGTCTTGATCTTTTCCCTATATGTAGTCAATAAATTTGGTAAGTTTAGTGTATTAGCATCCACATTTTGTCACACATTCATTCATTTTAATAATCAAACTATAATGATTCATAAATATAATAGAGAAAGAACAAAGAGAAACATAAATAAATTTTTTTTAACCCAAACTTACCTCTCTCCAGATTTTTTCCTTAAAAAGAAGCCGCCCAACTTGTATCTTGTAGTTGGAAGTGAATTCATAAGATCTTCAGAAAGACCCCGACTCTCAGTCCCAATAGCCTCGCCTAAATCAATTAATTCCTGGACGAATTAAACAATGGTATTTTAAATCCGTTCTTGCTGTAATTTATTAAGAAAACCTTAACATTAGAATTAACCAATGAACACTAAATAGCAAACCTCGTATGTCATATTGTCTGGATCGATATCATCCTGCCAAACAACCTGCAAAGCACACACATTAACTTTTTGTTGCAATAAGTGTATCACAGACAAAAATAATGGAAATGTGGTGGAATCAAGTATAGAAAAACTTATCTCTATAAGTTCCCAACATATGGGTCAAGTTTTTCTTCTTCTTCAAGAATTCTTTTATGAATCCTCTTCTTTATTTTTCTTGTATTTTTTTCTAGTCTTTCAAATGAGGCACAAAGTCTTCTATGTATACAAGACCTAAGGATGAGTGAAGAGACTAACTTAATTAGAGCCATAAACTCTAATAAAGTGAAATAAAGAACTATACTCAAGAGTCTCCTTAATAATTTCACTAAAATCAATTAAATTCCATTCATCATATTACTAAATTTCTGTAATTTCCAATATCTTCTTGAATGAAACATTCATTGGTAACATTGATGATGAAGGAAAACCATAAGGCAAAGGATGTTTGGGAGGGTAGGGATGGAAGAAGGAGGGTAATATTGTAAAAGTGTTTTGATATTGTAAAGCATGAGGTGGGTAAAATGTCTACATTGCCCCTTTAAGTGTCTTAATTTTCACAACTATCCCCATAATACCCTTGAATTTTATGCTTTAATATGTTGTGCATGTTGCATCTTAAGTTGTACGGAAATACAAATTACTAAATGATGCATTACTCCTCCTTTATAAAGTAAATTACTAAATGATGCATCACTCCTCTTTTGTAAAGTAGTATAGATATATAGATAGCCAATTAATTTGTGTTCGACAAATAAAAAACCTCATACCAATTGATGAACCGACAATAAGATGTCAATCACAATAGCCCTAAAAATAACCAAGTCCAATTCCAATTAATTAAAACCACTAGCAATCATCTTTAGTCATAAGCCCAATAACAAATAATTAGGCCCATGTAAATTGTTTATACAATAAAATCAAACAAAATAAGAATTAAATCGAGCCCGCACTCTAGTGCACCTAACTCGTTTAATCTCTAATGTTATTTCCTCGATCAACAAGGTAATCTAATATCCTAAAATCGTTGATAACACTAAAATTACAAAACTTGTTTTACTTACCAATGTATTTTCGGTTTTATTACCTTACGCTTCTGAATTCCATGTACATTTTATATGGTAATATAACCATAACAAGATTTGACGATTCACGATTACGTCTCTTGTGACCTGAATTTTGGAGCTAGGGTCAAATTTGGCTTAAACTCTATAATTAACATTTTGTTATTAGATGAAGTATCAATTTATGGAAATTATATTATCTTGTAACATTCTTGGTGAATGACGATGATCAATAAAGCAAAACAAGCTCAATAGTCTCACTTTCGTGGTTAATTTTATGTTTTCCAGATTTTTGACTCCATGCACTTACAAAATTTGTTAAATCAATAGCTAGAAGTAAATGCATTAGTGGTAATGGGTAGGGATGAGCATATGGTACCTATACCGTATCATACCAGACCATTTTCGGTAGATTTTTTTGCAAATTACGGGATCAGTACTTTCAGTACTACCGAGCTCATCCCTGCGCTAGTAATGGCGTTCAAAGCATAAAATTTTGTATGGCTATCTGTGTTTGGTTATCGATATCAAGAAAGAAGCATAGGACTCGAATGGATAGCCATACCACATATGTGGTAATGGAGTGGACGACATAATGGAATAGATCATTATTATTCCATGTCTTGTTTGGTTGCCATATGAGAATGAAATATATCATTACTTTGTGTTGTTCAGGAAAGATGAAGGAATGAAATTAGTGGTGAGTGGTGGTTAGTGGCGGTGATGGTGGGTGGTGATATGTAGCGATGGTGGTTGGCGGCGGTGGTGGGTGGCGGAGATAGTGTTTGGGGACAGTGGCGTCGATAGTGGGAGGTGGTGGTGGTGGCGATGGTGATGGGTGGCGACGGCGGAGATGGGTGGCAAAGGTGGCGGTGGGTGACGATGGTGTTGGTGGTAGTGACTACGGTGATGCGTGGCGGGCGGCGACGATGGGTAGCGGTGATAGTGATGAGTGCCAATGGTTGTGGGTGGCGTCCACAGCGGTGATAGGTGGTGATGGCGGTGGCGATAATGGTGATGGGTGGCGGCGATGGTGATGGGTATGGCGGTGGTGGGTGGTGGCACTGGTGGATGTCGGGGACGAAGGTGGCGGGTGGATTCGATTAGCAACGGGTGGCGTCAACAAGGGTGGGTGACGGTGTGAAAGTGGGTGGTGGCGGCAGCAGTGGGTAGGTGGTGACGGCGGTGGTGGTGGTGGTGGTGGTGGGGGAGGCAGTGGTGACGATGGTGGTGGCTGGTAACGACGAAGGTGGGTTGTGGTGGTGGGTTGTTGTGTGTTTGGCAGGTTCTCGTTAGTGTTGATCCACGCCGTCATCAAATGGAGTTGATCCTGATTAGTCCACTCGGCCATGCTTTTGGTTTTTGTTTGAGTTTGAGTTTGTATTTGGGTTTGTGTTTGTTTAAGTATATGTGTTTGTGTTTGTGTTTGTGTATGTGTATGTGTATATATATATATATATATATATATATATAGGTTTAGGATCATGTACAAAGTGGATTTTTTGTGAGAAGTGTAAGAAACAATAGAAAGTTGACACGTGGCAATCTTATTTATTTTGAAATAAGGGTAGCTTAGTCAATTTATCATTAATCAATTTAATTATTTGAGAAAAGTATCATGCATTTAGTTACATTTCCATTTCCATTTTTTAATGGTAGAGTATATGTTTTCTGTACTTTTTTCTTATTCAACGTAACATCACTACAAAAGCACAACACAACAATGTTGTTTCTATTATTCAATCCGTAGTGTTTTATTACATAGTAACGTGTAGGGTGTTTTTTTCAATCCGTGGTGTTATGTGTATGAATCATGTTCAATAATCATAGAACACCAAGAAATCTAAACACACCCTCATACAAACTATGAGTATAAAACTCAGCAAGATGATCATGATAAAACACAACATCCCAACCAAACAAAAATCAAAGAACATTTAACACAACAATTGTTTTGTTATTCAATACGTAGTGTTTTTATTACACAGTAACGATGTATCTGTCACACCCTCAAAATCCACTTGCGGAGTTTTACCGCGAGGCGCATGACAAACCAGGATCCAAACCAACGATCACAATAAACAAGTCTAAATGAACATAAATGCAATTTCAAAACATAGTTTAAAATCCCCTTTTACAGCGGAAGCTTATTCAAAACAATTATTCAATAATAAACCAATGTTCAATGTTTGTAAAATCATGCAACTCTAGCTAGACGCCGTGCAGACGCGTGCGCCCTAGCTCCATTCGTGCTACCTTAGCGACCTGAGAAAACATGTAAAAGTTTACGTCAACACAAAAATGCTGGTGAGTTTACAGGTTTTGTATCCAAGTACCAAGTCCACCTGTCTATACTATAATAATCGAAAACCAGTATACGCTAGCTAGGCGTACGTTTTGTTACTACCACGATTGGAAAACCATTACTAACGCGAATACCAAAAGTATGCCCGATGTAGTTCCTGTTGTTCCTGTTGTTCCTGTTTGAGACAATATGCACCCGCCGACCCTCCAAGTCGACGAGCGGGGTTGGTCACTCCCAATAGCGCTATTCACATTTCCCCGTTGTGCAAACCCGCACATTCATGGTCCCCCCCGGGACTTCCAAAGATCGTGTAGTACACAATAGAAACCCATAGTATGACAGTAGTTACCAAATAATCGTTTTAACACATGTTTTCTCCCCCGAAAGTATAAAACCAGTTTAAAAGAGGGGCCGTAAACTCACCTTAAGTTGCGTTACTCCTTAACCCGAGTAAACCCAGCTGCTATGCTAGTCCCGTAAGCGGCGACCTAACATACGACAGTTACAAGTACTTAGACTAATAACCCGCAGGTTAATTAGTCCCTAGATGTCCAGACCATAACCAAGTTCGTTTGAAAACACCGTGACTGTTTAACTGACCCAAAGTACAAGACTCGACATCCCATTGGTGACCCGAGACTCCCCGTGTTATGTTTACGCTCCAAAACATACAATAACGCAAGTACACTTAACATACGTTAACGCACAACAAGTTATAGCACATAGTTCACGTATCACCGGAATACATCCAAATATATGTTACCAAGTTATTAGACATGTTACGGGGTTCCTAGCATGTTACTACATGTCAAATCAGGTCTCGGAATGCTAATATACACTTACAGCAGCAGTACACGCGATTAGGGAGGCTAATCGCATGAATGATCACACGACTAGGGCTAATCGCCCCTGATGTCACGCGACTGGGCTACTCGCCCCATGATGTCACGCGACTGGGCTACTCGCCCCTGATGTCATGCGAGTGGGGCTACTCGCCCCTGATGTCATACGAGTGGGGCTACTCGCCCCTGATGTCATGCGAGTGGGGCTACTCGCCCCCAACACAGGCGATTAGCAAGGCTACTCGCCTGTAACCTTGCTGTTCCGGTTTTTCGCGCGTTTAACGCTCCAAATCAGATCCAGAACGTGTGTAACTACCCAATATCATCCCAATAACTATTCTAAACATGTTTAAACCAAAATCCTTCGTTTAACCTCGTATAATCAGTCCTGCATGAAATCAAGTAATCCAAACATATACACATAGCATGCAATCATCATACTAACATGCATAACAATAACCCTAATAATCAATTACTGAGAGTCCTATCATCATAATATCAATATCAACACTGATCTATCATAATATCATATCAAATCATCATCATGAATCATAAAAACCCTAGCATTCTAATCATACACACTCATAATGCATGCATATTAGTTATAATCCGATTAACAACCCTTATTGACGATTTTCAGAAAGCTTTTTCGTTTAACAACAGGTCTGGACCCTTAGGGATTGATTAAAAACGTTTACAAAGAGTTATGGATGAGAATCAAACCTTAGGATTATGAAAGAATGATGATTAAAGCTTGAAACCTTGTGTTTTGATCAAAAATCGCCTTCCAGAGGTTGTTTATGTGTTTGGGCGGGTTATGGGACGACTAGGGTTTGTCTAATGAAGTTTAGGAGGTTAAGTATGGTATTTATAGTCGTTTTTAGTCGTCCAGCCCGTTCCATGCGATTGTGCAGCAGTTATACGCGATTAGGGCTGCTAATCGCATGAATGTGCATGTGATTGGGCCTAATCGCCTAAACTTATACACGATTAGGACCCTAATCGCCTTTAAGGTTCCCTACTCGCCTCCCCTATGGGCGATTAGGATTCCTAATCGCCTGTAGGGGTTCATTTTGTGTGTTTTGCGCGTTAAACCCCGTTTTAACATATGTTAACACATATTAATGTACCGACAAGTCACATAATGATTATAAACACATAACACAAGTAAATACACATATTCACACTCGTTCACCAATTCCCGGGACTCGAGACTCGTATGTTCCGTATACCCTGACGATCCCACCGATCGTCACCGTTTGTACACTTGGTTAAGGACTGACATCTAACGAACCTCTAGACCAACATCCAATGATCTTCTAGGCTAACCAATAGTTCCCGAACCATAATCCGACTTAACTAACCCAGTTAAGTACAATATACGCGTGACTCGCTAAGGTAGACTTTCATCTAGACAACGTTGTTAACCAGAATTTGCCGGGTGTCACATCATCCCCACGTTAAAAGAATTTTCGTCCCGAAAATTGCACAAGCACCAAAAGGACAAAAGAAATAACGAAGGAAACAAACAAAAAGATAGAAACCAAGAGAGAGATTTACCCGAGTTGTCACATCATCCCCACGTTAAAAGGAATCTCGACCCGAGATTCATTCAGTTGCCGAAGAGACATGTCTCGACTCGAACGCTTCCTTAGGAAAAAGATGAGGATACTTAGACTTCATCTGATCCTCCCGTTCCCATGTATATTCCGGTCCCCGGTCCGAGTTCCACCGAACCTTAACGATACGAATCTTGCTGTGACGCAGGCTACGAATCTTGTAATCAAGGATCTCCACAGGTTCTTCCACAATCCGAAGACGATCATCAACCTTGATCTCTTCTAGTGGAACGATGAGAGACTCGTCAGCCAGACACTTCTTCAAGTTTGACACGTGAAAGACGTTATGTACGTTACCGAGCTCCGTCGGTAAATCAAGACGATATGCCACCGGCCCAATCCGTTCCAGGATCGTAAATGGGCCGACATACCGCGGATTGAGTTTGCCACGCTTCCCAAAGCGTATGACGCCCTTCCACGGTGAGACTTTTAGAAGTACCTTGTCATTGACTTGGAATTCCAGTGGTTTGCGACGCTGATCAGCATAACTCTTTTGCCGGTCCCGTGCCGCCGCCAACCGATTTCGAATCTGTACGATCTTTTCCGAAGTTTCGTACACTAGTTCAGGCCCAGTGAGTTGACTCTCACCCACTTCAGCCCAACAAAGAGGAGAACGGCATTTCCGTCCGTACAGTGCTTCGAACGGAGCAGCCTTGATGCTCGTGTGATAACTGTTATTGTACGAGAATTCTACTAACGGTAGATGAGCTTCCCAACCCTTGCCAAAATCGATCACACATGCCCGCAGCATGTCTTCTAAAGTTTGAATCGTACGCTCACTCTGGCCGTCAGTCTGTGGATGGTAAGCCGTACTCATGTCTAGTTGGGTACCCAAAGCCTTGTGCAAAGACTTCCAGAAGTGAGAAGTAAAATGGGAGTCACGATCCGAGATAATAGAAACTGGTACCCCGTGCTTAGAAACAACTTCTTTCAAGTAAAGACGAGCCAAACGATCCATGGTGTCGGTCTCCTTAATAGCAAGAAAATGAGCTGATTTCGTCAACCGATCGACAATCACCCATATCTTGTCATTCCCGCTTGGTGACTTAGGAAGTTGTGTGACAAAATCCATAGTAATCCGTTCCCATTTCCATTCCGGAATTTCAGGTTGTTGCAAGAGACCCGACGGTTTCTGGTATTCCACCTTGACCTTAGCACAGGTCAAGCATTTGCTCACGTATGAGGCTATGTCCGACCTCATGTTTGGCCACCAGTAAAGCACCTTCAGATCTTGGTACATCTTATCCGAACCAGGATGAATAGAATACCGGGACTTATGAGCCTCATCAAGGACAAGCTCCCGTAGTCCCCCGAATAAAGGAACCCATATGCGTTTTGCAAAATAGTGCAGGCCATCAGGCCTTCGCTCTAGGTGCTTGTCGGCACCGTGCATAGTTTCAGCTTTAAGGTGTTCCTCCTTCAAAGCCTCCAACTGGGCAGAACGGAGTTGATCAGGTAACGACGAATGGATGGTGAGCTGCAACGCCCGAACGCGACGAGGTTTAGTAGATTCCTTCCTGCTCAAGGCGTCTGCTACAACATTCGCCTTGCCAGGATGGTACTTAATAGCACAATCATAGTCGTTCAAAAGTTCGATCCAACGACGCTGCCGTATGTTCAAATGTTGTTGGTCGAAAATGTGTTGGAGACTCTTGTGATCGGTGTAGATGGTGCATTTGGTACCGTACAAGTAATGTCTCCAAATTTTCAACGCAAATACCACGGCACCCAACTCCAAGTCATGGGTGGTGTAGTTCTTCTCGTGCACTTTGAGTTGACGAGAAGCATACGCAATCACTTTCTCGCGTTGCATCAACACGCAACCGAGACCATGAATAGAAGCATCACAGTAGACCACGAAATCATCAGGACCCTCAGGTAAAGACAAAATAGGAGCAGAACACAGTTTAGACTTCAGTTCTTCAAACGCTGACGCTTGTGGTTCACCCCAGTCGAATTTCTTATCCTTCTGAGTGAGAGTGGTGAGGGGTTGAGCAATCTTCGAGAACCCCTGAATGAAACGACGATAATAGCCCGCAAGGCCTAGGAATTGCCGCACCTCAGTTGGCGTCTTTGGTGCTCCCCAGTCCTTGATCGCTTCGATCTTAGCTGGATCGACATGAATCCCTAGTTCATTAACCACATGTCCTAGGAATTGAACTTCGCGTAACCAAAAGTCACACTTTGAGAACTTGGCGTAAAGTTGTTCCCGTCGCAAGAGTTCCAAAACTAACCGCAGATGTTCCCCGTGTTCGGTCTCGTTCTTGGAGTAGATCAGAATGTCATCAATAAATACAATGACGAATTTGTCCAAATATGGTTTACAGACGCGGTTCATCAAGTCCATGAAAACCGCCGGTGCGTTCGTAAGACCGAAAGGCATGACCAAGAATTCGAAATGGCCATAACGTGTTCGAAAAGCAGTCTTTGCAACGTCAGCCTCCCTGACGCGCAGCTGGTGATAACCGGACCTCAAGTCGATCTTGGAATAATAACTAGAACCCTGAAGCTGGTCGAATAGATCATCAATACGTGGAAGAGGATAACGGTTCTTGACGGTCAATTTGTTCAGTTCTCTGTAGTCTACACACAATCGGAAACTCCCATCCTTCTTCTTAACAAATAGAATCGGGGCTCCCCAAGGGGAAGAACTTGGTCGGATGAAACCCTTGTCCAAGAGTTCCTGTAACTGACTAGACAATTCCTGCATCTCGGGAGGTGCAAGACGGTAGGGGGCCCGAGCAATAGGAGCAGCCCCTGGTACAAGATCAATACCGAACTCGACTTGACGATGAGGAGGAAGACCAGATAAATCATCGGGAAAAACATCAGGAAACTCGCGTACCACCGGAATGTCGTCGATCTTCTTCTCATCACTAGAGGAAACAGATAAAAGCGCCAAAACGGCTGGATAACCCTTTCGAAGACACTTAAGGGCTTTCATGCTAGAGATGATGTTTAGCGGAACACCACCCTTGATACCGTACACAGAAAGAAATTCTCCATCCGGAAGAGGAATCCGAATAACCTTATCGTAACAGACAATCTCCGCGCGATACAAAGATAACCAATCCATTCCTACCACAACGTCAAAACTACCCAAAGGTACCGGCATAAGGTCGATGGGGAACGATATACCCGACAACTCTAATTGACACTCCCGAAGGATACTAGTAGCTTCAATCGTTTTACCGTCAGCTAACTCAATAATATACTTGGTCTCTAATGGTACGGGTACTACATCTAGCAGTCGATTAACATCCATGGATACAAAACTCTTGTCGGCACCAGAATCAAATAATACGCTAACAGAACGATTATTGAGAAGAAACGTACCGGTGATTGTGTCAGGGTCCTGTCTAGCCTCAGCGGCTCCAATGACGAAGGCACGTGCATTTCTGCTGCCGCCCCCGTTGTTCCCATTTCCGTTGTTCCCACCCTGCTTCAGTTTCGGGCAATCCTTCTTGTAATGCCCAGTGTCACCACAGTTGTAGCATCCTTGTTTCCCTGTAGTCCCCTGAGTAGTCGGAGCTGAGCTGTTAGTCGGAGCCTGAGTCGATGGAAGTGTAGCCCGACAATCCTTAGCATAATGCCCTGTTCGCTGGCAGCGGTGACAACGGTTACTATCGCAGTTCCCTTGGTGATGGCGTCCACACTTGTTGCATTTGGGCAGTTTTCCCGCATAACCACCCTGCTTGTTACCCGAAGAAGATGAACCCCCATTATCAAACCTTTTACCCTGCTGTGCTGACCCAGATCCTTTCCCGTCATTTTCCCACTTGCGCTTGTTGTTCTCTGGAGCCTTAACGGTCGAACCCTTCGCAGGCAAAATCCCCTCATTCACCTTTAAATTGGTCATCCTATGGGCCGATCGAACTACCTCTGCGTACGTAGGATGATTTCCCGCAGCCACTAACCCTGCAATTTCCGGCACTAACCCTGAGACATAGTGTTCAATCCTACGGTATTCTGGCACGTGCAGATCGGGACACAGCACTGCCAACTCATTCCTCCTCACAGTATACTTCTCGATTTCCGACCCAGTCATCTTGAGGTTCCACACCTCATGCTCCAGCTTCTGTACCTCTTCCCTCGGACAATACTCACGCTTCAGCAACTGCACAAAGTTCTCCCATGGCATAGCATATGCCTCCCCAATACCCATGTTCTGGGTGATGCCATTCCACCAAGTCAATGCCACGTCCTGAAATAACGCAGCCGAATACTTTACCCGATCTTCTGGGAGACAGTTACACATCAGAAATACCGACTCCACTTTCTCCAACCACCTAAGCAAGCTAACCGCACCCTCAGTGCCAGAGAATTCCTGGGGCTTACAGTCCCGGAACATCTTGTAGGTGCACATGGGTGGGGGTGGGTCAACAGGACCACCTGAAATGAAACGTATGAGAACTACGAATAACGTAAACAAGGTTCACCGATGAGGCAAAGGAAATGGATAAATCAACTTACCACCACCGTTGTGCCCTAACTGAAAGGCAGCTTGGAGCAAGTTGTTCAGATCAGCCTGCGATAGGTTAATACCTCCACCACGACCACCAGCACCACCACGTCCACCATTGCGACCACCTCCACGTCCTCCACGCACTCCAGACATGATTCTGGCAGAAAGGACGAGAAAATTTAGTTTCGCAGTTAAAGATAACCACTAATGTTCACAAGATCAAAGCTAGATCCAATCCAGGACTATCCCCTCAAACCCAGAGCTCACTAGTGCTTCCATGCATTTCGTTTTATGATTTTGTGTGCACCCAAAATGATAAAACGCTCTACATGGTCCTCCCAGTGTTCTCCTAGTTCAAAGTTCAAATCACCGAACATAGACTCTTAGCTACACACCGTAATACTACTGTAGTTCATGACAAGTGTTTCTATTGGAGTGCGAAAGGGAGATGTCCGAGCCTTGGACAAATCTCAAGAGCACACGAGTTACCCCAATAGACCACACCGCCTAGAAAACAAGTAACCCAACCTAAGATAGAATGGATGATGTAACGTAGAAAGACCAATGATTTAGAGACACCCCGACAAGACCATACGTAAACCACTATAACGTTTAGTACCATGTGATCGTTTAGTGTGTGCGACTCGGCTATAGACTAGACTCTACATGCAGTCCTAGCCATTGGCTCTGATACCAATCTGTCACACCCTCAAAATCCACTTGCGGAGTTTTACCGCGAGGCGCATGACAAACCAGGATCCAAACCAACGATCACAATAAACAAGTCTAAATGAACATAAATGCAATTTCAAAACATAGTTTAAAATCCCCTTTTACAGCGGAAGCATATTCAAAACAATTATTCAATAATAAACCAATGTTCAATGTTTGTAAAATCATGCAACTCTAGCTAGACGCCGTGCAGACGCGTGCGCCCTAGCTCCATTCGTGCTACCTTAGCGACCTGAGAAAACATGTAAAAGTTTACGTCAGCACAAAAATGCTGGTGAGTTTACAGGTTTTGTATCCAAGTACCAAGTCCACCTGTCCATACTATAATAATCGAAAACCAGTATACGCTAGCTAGGCGTACGTTTTGTTACTACCACGATTGGAAAACCATTACTAACGCGAATACCAAAAGTATGCCCGATGTAGTTCCTGTTGTTCCTGTTGTTCCTGTTTGAGACAATATGCACCCGCCGACCCTCCAAGTCGACGAGCGGGGTTGGTCACTCCCAATAGCGCTATTCACATTTCCCCGTTGTGCAAACCCGCACATTCATGGTCCCCCCCGGGACTTCCAAAGATCGTGTAGTACACAATAGAAACCCATAGTATGACAGTAGTTACCAAATAATCGTTTTAACACATGTTTTCTCCCCCGAAAGTATAAAACCAGTTTAAAAGAGGGGCCGTAAACTCACCTTAAGTTGCGTTACTCCTTAACCCGAGTAAACCCAGCTGCTATGCTAGTCCCGTAAGCGGCGACCTAACATACGACAGTTACAAGTACTTAGACTAATAACCCGCAGGTTAATTAGTCCCTAGATGTCCAGACCATAACCAAGTTCGTTTGAAAACACCGTGACTGTTTAACTGACCCAAAGTACAAGACTCGACATCCCATTGGTGACCCGAGACTCCCCGTGTTATGTTTACGCTCCAAAACATACAATAACGCAAGTACACTTAACATACGTTAACGCACAACAAGTTATAGCACATAGTTCACGTATCACCGGAATACATCCAAATATATGTTACCAAGTTATTAGACATGTTACGGGGTTCCTAGCATGTTACTACATGTCAAATCAGGTCTCGGAATGCTAATATACACTTACAGCAGCAGTACACGCGATTAGGGAGGCTAATCGCATGAATGATCACACGACTAGGGCTAATCGCCCCTGATGTCACGCGACTGGGCTACTCGCCCCATGATGTCACGCGACTGGGCTACTCGCCCCTGATGTCATGCGAGTGGGGCTACTCGCCCCTGATGTCATGCGAGTGGGGCTACTCGCCCCTGATGTCATGCGAGTGGGGCTACTCGCCCCCAACACAGGCGATTAGCAAGGCTACTCGCCTGTAACCTTGCTGTTCCGGTTTTTCGCGCGTTTAACGCTCCAAATCAGATCCAGAACGTGTGTAACTACCCAATATCATCCCAATAACTATTCTAAACATGTTTAAACCAAAATCCTTCGTTTAACCTCGTATAATCAGTCCTGCATGAAATCAAGTAATCCAAACATATACACATAGCATGCAATCATCATACTAACATGCATAACAATAACCCTAATAATCAATTACTGAGAGTCCTATCATCATAATATCAATATCAACACTGATCTATCATAATATCATATCAAATCATCATCATGAATCATAAAAACCCTAGCTTTCTAATCATACACACTCATAATGCATGCATATTAGTTATAATCCGATTAACAACCCTTATTGACGATTTTCAGAAAGCTTTTTCGTTTAACAACAGGTCTGGACCCTTAGGGATTGATTAAAAACGTTTACAAAGAGTTATGGATGAGAATCAAACCTTAGGATTATGAAAGAATGATGATTAAAGCTTGAAACCTTGTGTTTTGATCAAAAATCGCCTTCCAGAGGTTGTTTATGTGTTTGGGCGGGTTATGGGACGACTAGGGTTTGTCTAATGAAGTTTAGGAGGTTAAGTATGGTATTTATAGTCGTTTTTAGTCGTCCAGCCCGTTCCATGCGATTGTGCAGCAGTTATACGCGATTAGGGCTGCTAATCGCATGAATGTGCATGTGATTGGGCCTAATCGCCTAAACTTATACACGATTAGGACCCTAATCGCCTTTAAGGTTCCCTACTCGCCTCCCCTATGGGCGATTAGGCTTCCTAATCGCCTGTAGGGGTTCATTTTGTGTGTTTTGCGCGTTAAACCCCGTTTTAACATATGTTAACACATATTAATGTACCGACAAGTCACATAATGATTATAAACACATAACACAAGTAAATACACATATTCACACTCGTTCACCAATTCCCGGGACTCGAGACTCGTATGTTCCGTATACCCTGACGATTCCACCGATCGTCACCGTTTGTACACTTGGTTAAGGACTGACATCTAACGAACCTCTAGACCAACATCCAATGATCTTCTAGGCTAACCAATAGTTCCCGAACCATAATCCGACTTAACTAACCCAGTTAAGTACAATATACACGTGACTCGCTAAGGTAGACTTTCATCTAGACAACGTTGTTAACCAGAATTTGCCGGGTGTCACAGTAACACACCTTCATACAAACTATGAGTATAAAACACAACAAGATGATCATGATAAAACACAAAACACCGTCGGCTTCTCGTTCTTCTTCAGGCACAATTGCACCAACACTCTTCAATTTTTGAAACCAGAAATATAAAAACAACTTAGTAAAAAACAAGAAAATTAAAAATTAGAAAAAAAAATAATACTAAATCATGAAAGAGACGAACCTCAAGGATACAGAGAGAGAGATGTGAAAGATTCTTCTCCACCAACAAACAATACACAATCTATGTGAAAGATTATTGTTTTTTTTCGGTGAGGATAGAGAGAGAAAGAGATGAACAAGAGTTTAAGGGTTGAATGTTTCCAAAAATTAACAAAATTCAATTAAAATTTGAATTTAATGTAGTTGACGATTTTACCTTAATACCCCTCAACCATCTAATTTATTATTAATAATATAACATTAATTACTAAAATGCCACTCGCTTAATTCACACCATAGATTATGATGATCCAATGGCCAAAACACCTTCTCACAAAAAAAAAAAAACACTTTGTACAGGATCTTGACCCTATATATATATATAGGAGGTGGATATTTTGAAAACCCACTCGAGTTAAGAAAACTCTGAAAACCCGTCAAAAAACCATCTAAAAAAGTTTTTTTTTTTTTTTTTTTTTTTGAAAAAAATACACAAGGTAACATACATGTTTTTAAGCGTTTTGGGCCAAAAAAAATAAAAAAAGCGCCGAACGAATATTTTTAAAAAAAATAAACAATGCAAACTTTGTAACAACGCTGTTAACATATGTTTCTGCTTTTTAACATATGTTAACAGCGCTGTTACAAAGTTTGCGTTGTTTATTTTTTTTAAAAATATTCGTTCGGCGCTTTTTTTATTTTTTTGGCCCAAAACGCTTAAAAACATGTATGTTACCTTGTGTATTTTTTTCAAAAAAAAAAAAAAACTTTTTTAGATGGTTTTTTGACGGGTTTTCAGAGTTTTCTTAACTCGAGTGGGTTTTTAATTTATACTTTCCCTATATATATATATATATATATATATATATATATATATATATAAAATCTATCAACGTGTGATACGTCGTAGACCAAATTGAATGGAACGAAAGAGAAAGGAAGGAGCCTACTAATATCGTTTTAACAATGTATAGTTATATTGTATCATGGGAGTTGTCTGGCACGCAAATATACATATAGACAGAAATCATTAGTTCGTTGATAGTTTAACAAACATCATAGTACCAATTACACATATGATGATTGGACTAGTACATCATGGTACCACTTGCATACCTTAAGCAATCATGATAGACATCTTAGCATCACTAAGAATTTTCTTTGACTATTTTACTTAATACCTTATAATTTGGCCAAATAATTTGATTAACTGTTTAATTACATACTTAATTGAAAAACAAATGTTAATTGGTAAATATATAATTTATAGCCTACCTCTTAGAAACGACGGAAATTAAAAATTAATATACAAAAAGTAAGTTATCATGCAAGGCTTCTAAGAGTGAAGGAAGTGGGAGAGGAGTTTTGACGTGGTAAGTCAACTCACCCAACACCCAAGACACACCACCCCATGGTGGATGGGTTTGGGTGTGGGAATGGAGACGGGCAGGGGGGGGGGGGGTTGGGGCGATGTGGAGGTTGGCTCTCTCTCTCTCTCTCTCTATATATATATATATATATATATATATATATGGTTAAGATCTTGAGAAAACTCTTATTATAGTGAAAACTCTGACTTCCTAAGATTTTTAGGACGTGAAAATTTTAGGGCATGTAATATACATTATTTTAAACATTTTGAGCCAAAAAAAAATAAAAAAAAAGCGCCAAGAACTTCTTTTTTTTTAAAAAAAAAATTAAGTTTCTGAGTAACGCATGTTAAGCAAAATTAAGATAACTCTCCCCTATATATATATATATATATATATATATATATATATATATATATATATATATATATATATATATATATATATATAGGGAAGTGATAAAATGAAAACCCTCTTAAGGTAAGAAAACCTTTGAAAACCCATGTAAAAAAACATTAGTTTTTTTTTTTTTTTGAAAAAAGTAAACAACGTAAACTACATGTTTTTAAGCATTTTAGACAAAAAAATAAAAAATAAACAAAGTTACGCTGATAATATATGTTTTCAGCTATTTAGCTGTTTTAAACATATGTTTTCAGATAGAAAGAAATCATTAGTTCGTTGATACTTTAATAAACATCATAGTACCAATTACACATATGGTGATTGGACTCGTACACATGGTACCACTTGCATACCTTAAGCAATCATGATAGACATCATAGCATCACTAAGAATTTTCTTTGACTATTTTACTTAAGGTTCTATGATTCATACACCCTGTGACATCATATTTGGGGGTAATGTTTTAAAAACCGGTTTTTTAATCATACCAGATTAGGCTTAAAAATGGTTCAACCGGTTGAACCGGGTTGTACAGGATGGTTCAACCGGGTTGAATAGTTAACCCTTTAATTCCATAAATTACATCATTAACTAAAAAATTAATCCAAATTTCACGATTACATATAAAAAGTAATCCAAAAGTTAACCCATAATAAAAAAAATAATCCAAAAGATAATTCAAAAGTATTCAAATTTCCAACAATGTTATTTTAAATGAAAGTGAACGCTATGTTTATGCCATTGGAGTGTTGAATGCATCAAGTTCACAATCGCTTAAAAGATGAAATTCACTACCATCGCCATCCTTATCAACTAGAGCATAATTATTTTTGTTTCCTACATTATTAAAAAAGAAGAGTTAGTAACAAACAATCATAATATATACTAAAATTATGTAAGATAAGTAACATATATAACAAGTTACCTTGTGTTTGAGGAACCAATTCATGCTCTTCTTCACCAAACATGTTATCTAGATCATCATTATGAAGTTCTCCTTCCAGCTCTTCTTCAACTACCCAAAATTCCGCATGACTAATGCTTTCACAATCAACCGGGTCATAGGATCTCTTAGCATATTTGAGTCTAGGAAAACATTAACCCAAATTGTGACATCCGGTAAATTTTCTTTTTGTTTCGTTTGTTCCGTCTCTTTCATTTTTGGGCTTTGTGCAATTTTCGGGACGAAAATTCTTTCAACGTGGGGATGATGTGACACCCGACATATTTGGCTTAAACATTTTAGTAACATCTAAGTCTACCTTAGCGGGAAATGTTTATAAACGGACTTAGCTAGGTTAGTTGAGTCGGGTCAAGTTAGGATTGTCCAGGGTTCAATGATCTGAAGGTTCATTGGGAGTCGTTTTGGGAATACACTAGTACCGGGTCCCGTTGTTGGTGAAATTACTAATTAAGTGTACGTGTAGATTAATTGTCGTGTGGTAGATTATGTGCATAGATGTGTTTAAACGATGTGTAGATAATCATCCATGCTTAAAAATGTTAAACATAGACTAAGGTTGCATGCTCATATGATAAGGTGCGTTAAAATGCGTTAAACACGACAAACTGGAAAACTAGAAAACATAAGTCCCGGTTCGACCACTTCGAGTGGGCGAACCTGGAAATATGTCTTGGTTCGACCCTTAGCAAAGGGGCGAACCTGGGATATGGAATTGAAAGAATTCCATTCGACCAAGTCAGGGTACATTCGACCCTGTGAAAGGGTCGAAGGAGGCTACATTCGACCAGAAGCAAGGGTCGAAGGTGGACTAGTATAAATACCAAACTTTGTCATTTTTCACCATTTCACAAACCCTAACCGTCTCAAAACACTCTCAAACGATTTTAATCACTAAGGAAGGAGTTTTTGCTCTTCTTTTTCATAATCTAACCTATCAACAACATCTAAGTAAGAATCCAAGGTGTGTTCTTAATCCTAAACCTTTTTAAGGCATTTTAATTCGTTTTTCATTAACCCTAAATGTCCAGATCTGTTCTAAGGATGTTTTTATCAATAAAAACCTTTTAAACACCTTTCTAAATCTAAACCCTATCATTAAACATAGGTTTTTGTATCAATAAACATATGTTAATTATGTGTTATGTGATGTTATATGTTGTTTAATGATTTGCTGCTGTTCTAATGATAGAAACATGATCTAGGGTTGTTATTGATGTTGGTTTATTGTTGTTTAGGGTTACAATTAGATAAATGGTGATATTATGGGTATTTTGGGGATTTTTGATAAATCTAAGGATTGTTACATGTTATTATTATTAATAGAACTATTAGGGGTTTTGATAAACACATTAAACAGAGCATATTGAGATGATTATGAAAGGATTTCTAAAAGTTTCTAAATTGGGTAAGAATTTCATGCATGATGTGACATTTCCATAATTTTGCCATTTTGGGAAAGTGTCAAAACGAACTGGTTTTTGGGGCAAAATTGGTGGGGTTTTGTAGGGATAAGTTATTCATGCTTGACTGCTGTGTTTGATGATGTTTCGCGATGTTTTGAATGTGTTTGAAGTGTTTTTAGGGAAACTTATCTGACAGGGTCGAACCTGGGCTCATTCGACCAAACGAGTGGTCGAATGAGAGATTCCATGGTCGAACCTGGTAAATGTTTGGTCGAATCAGATTAAACGGGCGAACGTGGCATCAAACGGTCGAACGTGACATTAAACGGGCGAACGTGGCTTAAAAAGGGGCGAAGGTGGATTTATCTGACTGGTTCGACCCTTCTGATGTAAAAATGAGACTTTTGATACAAACTAAGTGTTTTATGCTTGAACTTGGTGCGTAATCTATGTGTACTTGATTAGTTAGGGTAATGGGTCACCAACGGGATGTCGGGTCGGTTGAACACTTAAACACGTTTTAAAACATGCTTGGTTACAATCTGGACAATCGGGGACTAGATAACCTTATGGTTATTAGTCGGAACACTTATGTGAACATTTTGATAGATCTCCGGTAGAGGGATTATCAAGGTGAGTTCACGGCCCCACTTTTACAGCTTTAACTTTTGGGGGAGAGAAAACATGCGCTAAACTATTTTGGTAACATATGTCATACTATGGTTTTAACTATGCATTGCTATACGATCTTTTAAAGTCCCGGGGAAAACCATGAATGTGCGGGGATGCACAACGGGGGAAGTGTGGATAGATCTATTGGGCGTGACCTGCCCCACTCGTCGGCTTGGAGGGCCGGGCGGGTGCATATTGTCTCGAACTGGTAACATTGGTATCATGCTGAACATTCGGGCTGAACATTGCTAAACATTGCTAAACGTGTCTAGTAATGGTTTTCCAATCGTAGTAGTAATATAACATACGCCTAGCTAGCGTACTTGGTGACATTGGTATAGTATGGACATGGTAACGTTTTGTTAACTTTTGGTAACTTAATGAACAAACCTGTGAACTCACCAGCATTATATGTTGACGTATTTTTGGCATGTTTTTCTCAGGTCGCTAAGGTAGCAACAGAGGACTAGGCGCACGAGTCTGCATGGCGTCTAGGCTTAGTTTCATGTTTTTAAATCAAACAATTTGAACATTGTCGTACATGGTTTTGTAACTGGTTAAATGCTTCCTCTATGGTTTATAAAATGAGAACTATGTTTTGAGTTTACGTATTTCATATAGTGTTGTTTATTGTGACCGTTGACTTGGATCCTGGTTTGTCATGCGCCTCGCGGTAAAACTCCGCAAGTGGAAATTTGAGGGTGTGACACAAATGTTAACAATTATAAAGTAAAGTTTGATGTTATATTTTTTAGAAGTTCAAGATATCATACCTATTTTGTAAACGCAAGTTATAATGAACAAACACCAAGTCATTTAGTCTTTCATGTTCCAACCTATTCCTTTTTTTCGTATGAAACCTTTCAAAGACACTCCAATTGCGTTCACAACCCGAGGAAGATGCGGCTTGACTTAATATTCGAATGGCAAATTTTTGCATTATTGGAAAATCTCCACCAAATAACCTCCACCATTCGGCTACAATAGAAAATGGATATCAAAATAATAAAAATAACAAACTAATGTACTTAATAATAACATGGAAAAATATATCTTACCGGGTTGAAGTTTAATACGAGAAGCAACGGCACTACTCATACCAAAACAGTCTTCACCATCTCGAAACTTGCCTAAAGCCATAGTAATATCTATAACATCATCACCTGAAAAATTCTTCTCAACCATTTCGAGAACACCTTTAAAAACTTCTTTACTTTTACAAAGATTTTCTTTATCATACTGAAAAGCTAGATTTAACCAATATGCCGCACAATGAATACCGGAACACAACATCTTTTTCCATCGAGCATCAATGATATCTGTATATGGCTTATACAAATGTTCCTTTCCTTGAAATATTGCCTTAACTCCCTTAATTGCCTGATTCATTCCCTCAAAAACATACGGCAACGAAGGTTTTTCATCCATATCACACAAACGCAAAACCCTCAACAAGGGAGCCATCACCATCACAGTAATCAAACAGTTGTTCCAAAAAGTTTCATTCATCACAATCTCTTTACATTTAATTGCATTCCCTAATTTTAACATCTTTTTAAAATCATTAGATGTGACAAGAGCTTGCAAGTCATTTTTATGATCGACCAAACTTTTTAATGCAATAAAAGTTGTACCGAAACGGGTAGCACCTAGACGAATGATTTCTGTCCAACCCTCTCTTTTCTTTAACCAATTCAAGGGCTTTTTGTGATTATAAATGAAAACAGTAATCTTAGATGCAAGTTTGACCAACTCTGCAACATTCTCCAACTCTGAAACATCCTTTAACACAAGATTAAGACAGTGCGCTGCACAAGGTGTCCAAGTGACTGAAGGATATCTTTCACATAACATTTTACCAGCAAGCTTGTAATAGCGGCATTATCAGTAACTATTTGAACAACATTCTTAACCCCAACCATTTCAACAACTTCAGCAAACAAATTACATAAATTCATAGAATTGCTCTCAATATCTGATGCGTCTACAGATTTAAGAAATGAAATCCCTTTCTCACAATAAACTAAGAAATTAATCAAATGACGGTGCCTAATATCCCTTCACCCATCACTCATAATCGTGCAACCATTCTCAATCCAGGCACTTCTATATGTATCTATTAATAGCCCAACTGATGTTTTTGCATCTTTTAACAAATTGACCCTTAAAGCATGATAGTTTGGTGCTTTGTAACCATAACCTATAGGTGTTATTTTATCTACCGCGGGTTGGAAATAAGGAGAATTACATGCATTAATGGGTATGCATGCATCATAAAACCACATAGCAATAGCCAAGTTAACATCATCTACCTTCTCTTTACTTTGCATAGCTTTTTTAATTGTAGGTTGAGAAGGATCATTTGTAGTTTTAGTAAAGAAAGGATGCAAATTTGGTTTAGCTTTCCTCTTTCCCTTACGTGTTTGGTCATTTATTTCCTCAATTTCTTCTTCGTCATCTAAGATGTTGACACTAGATCCAATGTTAGTAGACTTACCTTTCGCTTTCACTTCATTTTCTTTCAGCAATCCTTGCATGGTAAAACGAACGTCCGCCGTTACTTTTTTACAAGGCTCCATGTCACCTTTAACACCCGCAAGGTGTTTCTTCAGTCTCGTTATACCACCACCGCGCACCATTTTTTTTTGACAAAAATCACATATATAAACCGTCTTACCTTTCTCATCTTGTTGACAAGTTACATACTTCCATGCCTGATCTGATTTTGATCTAAAACTTGAGTGAACAGGTGACTCGTTTTGGTTATCTTCCATATTCTACAAAAACAAGAAACTATTTTCAAAGATATCACCATATATACAATCAAATACAGTACAAAACAAATCAACTTTGTTTATTGTTTTTTCATGTTTTTATATGTACATCTAGTTGTTTATAATTCTTAAAAAGATGTCAAGTTGTCAACATCATAACATAATAAAACCCAAAAGAAGCAGTTCGTTGACTTCATTCATGCTTTTGTAATTTTGTTCTTGCTTTTATTAAATCACATCGTTCGTAAATAAAAAACATGCATGATATAAAATTAAAAAAAAACAAAAGTTGTTCTATCTATAAAAGAAAAGAACTAATGAGCATTCACGTAATTTTATATCACTATGTTAATATATTTGCCTCCATAACATATTATGTATAACGATATACAATTATACATACATACACAATGAACATGAAGACATAAAACATAAAACAAGTAATTACCAATCAAGATAAAGTGAGAATCGATGAAGATGGAGCAGAACTTTGTGGTTGAACTTATGAAGTATGAACAGAGTGATGAACCGATGATCGAATGAAGATTGTTTTGAACTTATGATGGAAAGTTGGAAACTCAATAGACACTAGGTTAAAAAGTTAGGAGTGGGCTGATAAATCATAAAAGAGTGGGCTGGAAAAAAATTAAAAATTTCGTAAAAAATCTAAAGTTTAAACCCATTGGGCCGGTACCAGTATAACGGTTCAAACCGGTATTTTCTAACTTACCGGCGGTACGCTTCTCATGCCGTGCTCCCTTTATACCGGGGTGTTTCGTGCCGGGATGCCATCCGGTATCCGGTTTAACCGGCCGGTATGAACCGGTTTTTAAAACACTGATTTGGGGGTGTATGACATCACATTTTGAGTATGTGACAGCTTTCTGTTGGTCTGTGATGTGAGGCAGAGTGTTTGAATCCTAATTATAGGGTGTATGGTTCCTAAATACCTTTTACTTAATACCTTATAATTTGGCCATATAATTTGATTAACTATTTAATCACTTACTTAATTGAAAAACAAATGTTAATTAATAAATATGTAATTTAAAGCTTACCTCTTAGAAACGACGAAAAATAAAGATTAATATATAAAAAGTAAGTTATCATGCAAGGCTTCTAAAAGTGAAGAAAGTGGGGCAAGAGTTTTAACATGGGAAGTCAACTCACCCAAGAAACACCACCCCATGGTGGATGGGTTTGGGCGTGGGAATGGAGACGAGCATGGGGAGGGTTAGGGTGATGTGGAGGTTCTCTCTCTCACTCTATATATACTAGTATAAAGGCCCGCGCGTTGCGGCGGGTATTTTTTCAATTTCCGTTGTTGGTTTTGCAAATGGATTGACATGTTTTGTTCTTTATAGTAATTTGGGAGTACAACTAAGATATCTCATAAAGAGGATTTTAGTGTGAAGAAAATGATTTACATAAAATGCTTCAAAAATCAAAGTAAACATTAATCTGCAAATAATAAACTGATATGTGTTAGAAACGACAGTCAACAATCCAGTTTTTAGAACATTGCTTTTCATAAGTAGCAAAATTTGAAAAGGCGGAGTGTATATGGAGTATCAAGAAAAGATCTGCACCATTAGAAAATAAGTCATATCATAATGGTTAGAAGTTATATACAATACAATATCATCAAAATTTCATTCATAACTTTCATAGTTAATGAAAAAAAGTACATAAATGAACAAGCAAGGGAATAGAACACGAGACTTTTCGTTATTAAATATCGGAACTTATTTTGGTAAGTTAAAAGCACTACATGCACCCCTGTATGAAACGAGATACACCGTGCCTTAAAAGAAAAAAAAAGGAAACATAGAATGACGTAATATTACAAATAAATTATAAGACATACTTCAAAATAAAAGCCAAGCCAAGGGAAATGGAGAGGAGATAACCATCAAATTCCCAGGGTTGAGTTGACCAAAAACTTTTTGTCCAACCTTTTTATGTTGTTTACATAAATATAAGTGTGTAAGATATGGATACAAAAGTTAATTAAGTACATTTCAAGTTAACTTCTTTTAGTTTTACCCATTTGAGCACTTAGATTCAAGAGGTTACCAACATTAACAAAGATCCTCCCTTTTGCAGCCACTATCTTTCATCTAGATTTTCATGATCAAAGAAAAACTATTTAGCATTTCACTAAAAAATCGATTGAGATTAAAGAAAAAAATCTAGACAAATAATAAGAATAATATATATATGAATGCATTGTAGATTAGTCTTCTTCACCTTGAGTTGCAAGGTTTCCTCGGGAACAATAGACGGAAAACTATTGAGGAGCATATCTACTAATGTTGTTATCCCACCTGGTATAAACAAAGATAATAAATACAAAAGGCTCTACTTACAATAGTAATCCAGATATATAAAAATTAGGGGTAATTTTTCAAAATATTTAGTCTTTACAATTTACTTTTAAAATGCCTATTTTGAGGTCTAAATTAGCCCTCTGTTGACATTTTAATAAAATACTACATAGACAACACTAAACATACCTTTGTTCCTCAAGGTTCACTAAAGAAATGCAATGTCTCTAGAGACCCTAAATGCTTCAAACTAAGAAATGATTAAATTCTATTGAAGGTTTATAGGCTCTTCACATTCTTACATTCAAGAAATTGATTACTACATTAATGGTTTTTTAATCAATCACATACCATGAGGGTAAGGTTGGAATAAGTTTTTAAGATGTGAGTATGAGGTTATAATAAAATTACAATTTTAACCTCCTAAGTGTCTTAATTGGCACAATTATTCCTATAATGCCCTTAAATTTCATGCTTTAATATGTTGTATATGTTGCTTCTTAAGTTGTACGGAAATGAAAATTACTATGGAGGTCATCACTCCTCCTTAATAAGATAACTAGCAGGAACCCGCGCGTTGCAGCGGGGCTGCACTCATAAACTTCATATTCGATAGCATATGAATCGTCTTTATGGACGATTCATTATGGTGATACTAAGTATGAAAGAAGCAACAACCTAATATTTAGTTATAAATTATTTAGTATCCATGAGTTCTTGAGTACCTTGAATAAGTTTGTAAAACTACAGTTTGATACTTTATATAACTGTATGATATTTCGACATTTATAAAACTATGTTTTATATAAACAAAGCTTTATAACATAGATTTTTAAAATGTAATACGGAGTTAAAAATGATGCAATCAAAAAATTCAACTCCTAGTAAGTTCTATAGTTTTTTTCATTGTATGTAGTTTATTTAACAAGTATTGTGTCTGTTATGTTCAACCGGCTGGTTGTTTCCGCAAACTGAAATTAATTATGTTAATAAATTGAATTGAATTGATAAGAATTGGGACCACCAATATTAAACTGACCCGAGTCCATTTAGACTAAACCCTACCTAAAAATTTTGTGTTGGATTGATGGCGTGTTAATTCACACCCCTAGCTCCATGCCCTGATCATATAATTCTGATTAAAAGCAAAACAAAAAATTGAGCCTATGTGCCAAATCCAATTGTAAAAAAGGTTTGCACATGTACCGACTTATAGAAAGTTATTTGGAAAATACTATATAGTTAGATTGAAGCCATACTTGGTGGTTAGGAGGAATAAGATAATTAAATCAAATATCTAGTATTAATAAAAAAGATATAAAACCCCAAAAGCTACATGATAAGATTAGCGAGTCTTAGGGCAAAGATAACATTAGATACAACACGAATGTCCAGTATCAATTAAGTTGATGCATCTGTTTCAAAACACATTCTTTTTAAATCTCTCATTGTTTTAATTTTCTACATAGAAATTTTTACTTAACAATAATAGAAGACCGAAACTCGAGCCAAAAAAAAGAGCAAGCCATTAGATTGAATAAATAATGCCATACCATATTGTTCAACCATCTCTAGTCCCTGACTTGGCTATCTCCTTTGGGTCCTACAAAAGATCATCAACAAAGAAACTTCATGATAATTAATTTAAATCTCAAATATTTTACAATTTATCAAATGAAGTTACTGAGCCAATACAAAGTAAAAGCGTATGCCAGAGTTCAATATTTTATTGGGAAAAAATTATGCAATACATACCGTTTTAGGCTGATGACCCAGGCAGAAAGCTTTCGTCTTTGTCTCCTTTTCACAAATCATAAATCGTTCCATTTCACGCTCGACATGCTTGCGCGCATCCATTAAAGCCTTCTAGTAAGAGGCACTAACCTATGTCCACATGCTTGGTCCTCCCTTTTCAAAGATAAATTGGAAGAATATTCTATTTCTCTATGGTTGGAGATGAGAAGAATGGAAAGCATGTAATTTTTGAGACATAAGAAGGTGAGGATACATATACACTTCATGGACACTCAAAGGTCTTAATATTAAGCATTTAATTAAGATTTATTGTGTTTTATGAGGGTGAGTTAAATCTTGAAATGGATATAAAGTATGTCTTAGATACATATACAATTGGCATTGAATGTTGTACAAGAGGGCATAAAAGGAAGAAATTAAACAAAAATTATAGATTTATACTAAGACTCTTGATATGGCATCTTAAAAAAGATGTAAATTTACCTTCTTAGCCATCAAGCACCCATTATATAATAGTATAGATATATATATATAATTTGGATCCTTTGAGAACCATCATTTAGGGAGAGAACCAAGGAACCAGTATGAATAGGTGACATTTTGTAAATATGAAGGGTGTCTACAAAAACCCCTCAATCAAAAAATAAAAAAAAATTATATAACCTGAAAAAATAAAAAAAGTAAAAACACCAAAATGATTATTTTGCATTATTAATTCGAAAAAACAAAATAAAAAAAATGTTGTTATGACGTCATCCCTGATGCACATGTGCATTTCGCTGTTATATATACAGAAATACATCGTATGCACATGTGCATTTCACTATTAAATCACACTTTTGAATGAATTGTCAATTACCATGCTTAAATGATTATTACATGGATGTGATACAGATATATAAGGGGTCACAAGTTCTATTCAATGATCATTAAATGGACGCAAAGTGAGATATAAAATACACTCGAACCGGTCAAGTGTTTAGTCATGCATATTATGACATAAATTGAAAATAAAACACGTGTATGCCAACAAACATGAATAAACTTAAAACACCTCTATATAAGACCTAAAAAATAAGAAACGTATACTGCATGCACATGTGCATTTCACTAATATTGTTAGATTTTTTAAGTGGTTTAACTTTCGGGCATACATAGATGCATGCATCATCCTTCAAATAACAAAGTTTTTATACCAATATGTTTTTATCATAAAACTACATGTAGTCTCTACCAAACGTATTAACTCAATAAAACAAACAATAACAAAAACAAATATCCATATTACAAACCAACTATGTTAACTACCTACGTACAAACTTCTAATTACCTCATACCCTCGCGTTTACCAAAATAACAAAATGTCAAACCAAACATACATTACACAAAATGTTATACCAAACTTCTTTGTTTGTTTGACAATTTCCTCATCCCCAACCAAAGTTGATGTGGTGTAACGCATGTTCGTTTTGAACGCCAATTTGCTTTTTTCATAACCTTCTTTTGAGGTGACTTCATTACCACCGTTTTAACACGCTTTGATGTTTTTTTCTTTATTGTACTTGCATCTTCACACACATTTGTCATAAAACACAATATATCACGTTCATCCATAATTATGCACATGTGCATAATCAACAATATATGTTAAATATTTCGCGAATCAACATACCATCATTATTCACCGTTTCAATATGTTTCTGCGTGTTTGACCTCGTTTGAACCTTTCTTCTTAAATCTATATTTGCATATAGGATAATTTGTGTGTTTAAACAATCAACATTTAATATTTCACAAGAAAAACTACACATATACACATGTGCATTTCTATATAAATGTACTAAATAAATATTAACAACCTGATTCAACTTCCTGATAAACATGTGTGACATTATCAGCTTCCGCTTCTAGGATATCAAATGGATCTTGATTATAAAATAAATAAAGAACATAATTAATACATGGAACAATTGAATACCAAGTACATTCGGACTAAATAAATCATACAGATGTTACTTTCTTTGAGGGAGAGAGAGAGAGAGAGAGAGGGAGAGAGAGAGAGAGGAGAGGGGAGATAGATCTGAAAGTTTTGATGCAGGATAAAGTTTTGGAAATTATATGGAGATTGTGAATTGAGAAGAAGAAGAATGTAATATGTTGATGGAGAGGGATCTGAAAGTTACCTTCCTTTTTTGTTAATTGGATATTTACAATAATGCCCCTGTTCACATTGGTTACTTGGTTATCTCCCTAAAGTTGGTTCTCGTATGATCCCTACCATATATATATATGGTTGAGATCTTGAGACAACCCTTGTTATAATGAAAACTCTAACTTCCTGAGGTTTTTAGGGCCTGACAATTTTAGGGCTTGTAATAAGCATGATTTTAAGCATTTTGAGCCAAAATAAAAAAAAAAAAAAAGTGCCAAGCACTTTTATTTAAAAAAAAAAAGTTAAGTCTTTGAGTAACACATGTTGAGCGAAATTAAGATAACTATCCCCCACATATATATATATATATATATATATATATATATATATATATATATATATATATATATATATATATATATAGGGTAGGGATCATACGAGAACCAACTTTAGGGAGAGAACCAGAGAACCATTGTCAACACAAACAAAAAAAAAAACCTAAAAACCCTACCTCCACCCCCTAAAAACCTAAACCCACCCACCTCACTCCCTAAAAACCTAAACCCCCCATCCCCCACACCGCCCCACCCCCCCCATTGTGAAATGCACATGTGCAGCTAACCCCACACCCCTCAAAAACCAAAACGCTCCATCCCATCCCCCCCAAAAAGATACCCCCTCTTCCACCATACACAAAAACTAAACCCTAAAGCTAAACCCATTAAAAAATCCAGGTCCTAGAATTTACCAAAAGAACAACTTTGTAAGTTTCAATTAACTTAACTATAATAGTGAAATGCACATGTGCATGTAATACAATTATCTTATTTTATAGTTTTATATAGAGGTTTTTTTAAGTTTATTCACCAACAACCTCAAAAAACCAAACCCCATTCCCATCATACCTAAAAACTAAACCCTAAAGCTAAACCCATAAAAAAAAAACCTAACTATAATAGTGAAATGCACTTCGCGTTTATTTAAAGATCATTGAATAATTTTTTTTCCACCTTATATAACATATCACGTCCATTTAATGATCATTTCATTATGGCAATTGATAATTTATTCAAAAGTGTGCTCTAATAGTGAAATGCACATGTGCATACGGTATATGTATGTATATATATAACAGCAAAATGCACATGTGCATAAGACCTGACGTAATTATGACGTAAAAAAGGCCATTTTTTGTTTTTTTTTATTTTTTTTTGTATTTTTTTTATTTTTTTTTCAGAAAGATTAACACTAAAAAAAACATTTTGGTGTTTTTACTTTTTTTATTTTTTTATTTTTTAGGTTATATAATTTTTTTTATTATTTTTTTTTTATTTTTTGATGGAGGGGTTTTTGTGTTCACACTTGGTTCTTTGGTTCTCTCCCTAAATGGTGGTTCTCAAATGATCCAAATCCTATATATATAGGGTAGGGATCATACGAGAACCAACTTTAGGGAGAGAACCAGAGAACCATTGTCAACACAAACAAAAAAAAACCTAAAAACCCCACCTTCACCCCCCTAAAAACCTAAACCCACCCACCTCACTCCCTAAAAACCTAAACCCCCCATCCCCCACACCGCCCCAACCCCCACCCCCCCCTAATTGTGAAATGCACATGTGCAGCTAACCCCACACCCCCCCCCCCCCAAAAAATCAAAACGCTCCATCCCATCCCCCCCAAAAAGATACCCCCTCTTCCACCATACCAAAAAACTAAACCCTAAAGCTAAACCCATTAAAAAGCTTAACTATAATAGTGAAATGCACATGTGCATGTAGTACAATTGTCTTATTTTATAGTTTTATATAGGGTTTTTTTTAAGTTTATTCACCAACAACCCAAAAAACCTAACCCCATTCCCATCATACCTAAAAACTAAACCCTAAAGCTAAACCAATGAAAAAAAACCTAACTATAATAGTGAAATGCACTTCGCGTTTATTTAAAGATCATTGAATAAATTTTTTTCCACCTTATATATCATATCACGTCCATTTAAATGATCATTTCATTATGGCAATTGATAATTTATTCAAAAGTGTGCTCTAATAGTGAAATGCATATGTGCATACGGTATATGACATAATTATGACGTAAAAAAGGCCATTTTTTTATTTTTTTTGTATTTTTTGTATTTTTTTTCAGAATGATTAACACTAATAAAACATTTTGGTGTTTTTACTTTTTTATTTTTTTTATTTTTTTAGGTTATATAATTTTTTTATTATTTTTTTTATTTTTTGGTGGAGGGGTTTTTGTGTTCACACTTGGTTTTTTGGTTCTCTCCCTAAATAGTGGTTCTCAAATAATCCAAATCCTATATATATATATATATATATATATATATATATATGAGGGATAAAATGAAAATTCTCTTGAGTTGTGAAAACCCATGCAAAAAAACATTAGTTTTCTTTTGAAAAAAGTAATCAATGTAAAATACATGTTTTTAAGTATTTTGGGCGAAAAAAATAAAAAAAAGCGCCGATGGGTTTTTTTTTAAATAAACAAAGTTGCGCTGAAAACATATGTTTTTAGCTATTTAGCTGTTTTAAACAAATATTTTCAGCAACTTTGTTTATTCTTTTAAAAAAAATCCCGTCGGCGCTTTTTTTATTTTTGGGGCCCAAAACGCTAAAAAACATGTATTTTACATTGCTTATTTTTTTCAAAAAAAAAAAAAAATTTTTTTTACCTGGGTTTTCAAACGTTTTCACAACTCAAGAGAGTTTTCATTTTATACTTGACCTAAAAATGTATGTATATATATATACATACTAGTAGGGGACCCGCGCGATGCGGCGGCGGTGGCAATTTACAACATAATACTCATTTTTCGTTAGTTTATCAATTCTCTCTTGATATATTGAATAGTACGCATATTTGTGGAATCAGTGTCGTCTATCTATGCTTTAGATATCGATAATAAACACACAAACAAAAACATATCAATAAAAACATAGGAATTTAAAATTTGAATTTCGCATGTCAACTACCCGGTTAATTAAATATACTAAAATAGCTAACTTAGGTATCCAATTTTGTTATTATCATTATTTTTTTAACGGAGAAGGAAATAACTTTTATTCCACGAAAACACACATCTAGTACATAAACCAGATTTCCTAACCAGAGGTTAGAAAATCGAACATGCGAAACAAAAAGATACAAATGACTAAATAACTTCGCCTATCAACTACAAGGATTTCAACACCCAAACCAAGTATTCCATAACCTGTAACACTACGAGCTAAGGCTAAAAAGAGGTAGGGGACTCTTTAATATTTTTTGTTTGTTTGAATAAATAAGTTATAATGGTTACAAAATCTATGTTATAAGAAAAAAAAATACACTACTAAGATAGTACAAAAAAGAAGTTTATAACTCCATGACCGTCTTTCTAACTTTGATTCACAATTTTATATGTATGACAATTTTAGAATTCGAGTCGTTACAGGTTTGTGTGAAGTTTCCGAATTCTTGATGGGTTTGACTCATGAAAACACACCGGTTAAAACCTCGTCACCCCTTGAGATATATAGTGGATCACATAATTTTACCAAAAAAAAATATAGTGGATCACATAATAAAAGTTTTGTGGTTCTTATATACAAAAAAAAGTACTTGATTGACTTTAATATAGAACAGTGAAAACATGATTACTATTGAACATGAAAACTCATATTCTTATACACTTTGGATATAGAAATTTTATAACTTTCTACATACCGTAAATTTTGTAAACTATTTTAAAACATTTAATGCTTTTACATATCAAGTATTCTTCTAACCCGAATCATTTTTTTATGAAATTAAACCAAGATTGGTACATGTGTATTTGTGTCTTGGTGATCTTAGTTTGTATGTAATTTTTGTTTTGTTAGAAAAAGATAGATTTTTAAAAAGATGAGTTAACTTATAGCTGTTGGCACTCAATTAAGATATAGAAATAGTGACGTTGAAATGATGGATATTGCTTTGCATTAGTCATAATACATAAACCGGTCTCTAAATACATATGTTCCATTAGCTATAAGCCATACAACGTACTAATTATTATATGAAAATAATGAATAGAAATAACCTACCTATTTCACAACATCTCCAAGAATTGTTACAACCTGTCCATATCTCTTCTCAATAACAACCTGAAAACACAAAAGATCATTAATCACACCAACATAATTGGTAACAGCCTAACAGGTTTTTAACTAAATAATGATTTACTTAAATACCAATTTTCGCTTTCAGTGTGACATAATACATCGTCTATGCTAGGGATGCACAAAACGGGTTTTTTAGAAACCGAAACCAGGTCCGGGTTTGGTCAACAAAGTCAATAACGTGGTGGGGTAGGAACTGATTTCAAGTACGTTTGGGGTTTTGACCGGTTTGGGTCCGGGACTTGACCGGGTAGAGGTGGAAGTATGGAACAGGTTCCATTCCGATTCGGTTCCTTATGCTAAACCTGGGCCTGGAAGTGGTCGATACCGGCGGAGTGGGTAGGGTAGGAACCGGTTCGCGGTCCAAGGGGGGCTGTTGGGCCCGCCAGTCCTACTCCGGACTTCGTGAGTGCGATCCTCTCGCCTGTTGGAGTCAATCGTTGTTCAACAATCACTTTTAGCAGAATTATACATTAGTACTGTGTTAAAGTGGATATGGATGTGTTTCTCGTTTCAAAAAATAAAGAGTCACATACTGTAGATCTACAACTGTAACTAACAAAAAAATGATAATTTTTTTCCTCCTGGACAACATGTATACCCTAACCAGATCTCAGATCTGGCACATAGATCCACACACTATATAATGTCAACTTCAGCTCCACATTAATATCTATTTATAACCTCAAAACTCACCTGACCACGAGCAAGAGTGGCAAGATTTTAAAAGTTTGCCATTCTGTACAGTGAGAGAAGGAAATACAACACATAACTAACTTTTTTTTAAGTATGTATAGCATCCCATGAGAACTATCTTTTATTTTTGGAAAAAATATATATATATTTTATTTGATGATGATTCAACAAATAAGTTTTGGAGTTATATGGTGTAAAATTAGAAGACCAGCTGAAAAGACTTTACCCCATAGTTTAGGAGTTTGTTTAGTTCTTTTGGTGTTAACTTTGTACGATTACTACGATCTACATGAGAACATCTCATACCTGGGTGAATGTCCGACGGCCTGTTCCGTCGTTGCAGTCTCTGTTTCCCTGCAGCCCCTTGCAATCATTTGCTAATCACCAAATCCATCGACCCACCCTACAAACAACTGCAAAATAGCAGCAAACACAGCAGCAAAATAGCAAAAAAGAGCATCAAACAACGGTAGCACAACACCAATCAGCAACAAAACAACACCAATTTGTTCCAGCCATGCCTAAGTAGGATAACAACAAACTTCGTTTGGAAAGGCGCAGTGATGCACCTACTCTATCATGGTATGTAAGTAAGTTTCTCGTTGTTTGTAAAACTAATTGGGAAAAAATAAGCTCGAATTGAAAAAGATAATCACATACTTTATTGTGTCAAGTCAGCCGGGTTAACGTGTTGAAAATTTTTAATTTATTAACACATTAGCTACTTACACAAAAAAAAAAATGAATATAAAGACGTTTATTGTCTGGGACAGTTTTTGTTGCACTAAAAAGTGCTTGATTTGGCCGCAGCCCTATTTGATTAGTTACCCAATCCATCCAACAAATCCATTAAGGCACCCCAAAATTAAGCTAAGAAGTGACTATAAAAAAAAAAGAAACATCTTAAATGTGTCCTGCAGGTTAGACGGGTTAAAAGCCATCTATAATGCACACAAATGCATCAACCTCTTTAATTGCTGGTGTAGTAACAAAATAACTTTTAAAAATCATCATAATAATCATTAGTCATTCGCACAAATAAATAAAATGCATAAAAAGTGTTCACTATTTGACCCGACCTGTTTAGATAATTTGACCATACCTAAAGGGGCATATTTAGACCCAACCCGCTTTGACCCGTTACCCAACCTCCAGACCAACCCATTTATCCATCCCTAAAAATAAGCTACAAGACTCGAGGAAGGAAGAATTAAGTTTCAGTTGACTAACCCAAAGGTCAAAGCAAGGGAATAAGGTCTGTTGTTTTGAGACCCGGTGTGAAAGCCGACTATGCATGCTTGATGAAATCTTGAGTTGTAACCATGACAGAGCCATCGTTTTAGAGCTTCCATTCATCTCATGAACATAAATAAGTAGTTAAAATTTTAATTGTAACTAATTAAAAAGATTATGAGAAACAATTACAATGCTATTCAAGCAACATGAGGAGATGATCCCTATCTTACCTCATAATTACATGTACTGGCCTTCACAGAAACGTGTGGCGTACGAGGATTGGCTACCCACACACTCCAGCTACATCATCACCAGTGTACCATATTCTCATGTAGGATCCATCATTCTCATATATGAAATCCTAAAAATTTTAAAAAAAATTATACAAGTGAAGATTTAAGTAAACTCGGTTATCTTTTATTTCTTAACAGAACAAAAGGTTTATAATTTAAATGTAAAAATTACCACTTTACGGTTCCTGCAATTCAAGAACAAAATGTATGAACCGAGTTCAGGTACAAATTCCTTGAGAGCTAATCTTTCTTCAAATCCTTAGTGAGGAGTTAGCTCCTTACAAAGCCAAACAAATATGCGGCAACAACCTTCAATTTGCTGCATAAAACAACACAAAACGATCAAAAAATTGGATATTTCTACTAATTTGGTTTGCATTTAATGGATCCTGTAACCTTTAACACTACTTCTCTTGACGACTTTAATTTCAACCTAATAATGTAGTTTCTTTATGAGTTATCCATGATGTGTGGCTTGTTTGTGTATACCAAAGTTCACAATCGTACATTTAAATCCTCAAATGTTGGTGGAATTTACGTCAACAAGGAATACATAAACAAATGTTGATGGAATTGTTTCTTCTTAAAATTTAAGGGTGTACAATAAATAATATACAAAAAAAGAGTTTACTTACATCAACAAGACTTGAAGATGCCTTGACACTTTGTGCAGCCTTTAAAGCAAGGAGACCTCCATCATCATAACCAACAAAAGAAAACCCCAGATTTGGTAATAAAGTAATAAAAGCCCTAAATTGGAACCAACTTAGTACATCAGCTTACAGATCTGGTAAGCGGAATCAAACAGCATCACTACAAGTCTTAAATTAGTTCTACAACAGCAAGGAAAGTGTATAACTGAAAAAATGGGGATGAGGACTTACCATTCACGACCACTTTGCAAAAAAAAAAAACCCTATATTTGAACCGAGAGGTCAAACCTAGGAGAGAGAAACGACCACTGTCGTTTCATTGATCTGGTGATATCTTCTCTTCATCATCGATCTGTTGATATCTTGTCTTCAAAATCGATCTAGTGATATCTTCTTTTTATCATTGATAGGTGATCTTCTTTTGTTGCCACAGAGAGTGAGAGAGAGAAAGTAGATGGGGGCGGATAAGAAATGTGAGTTGTGAAGAGATTGAGAAACCCTAAACCTAATCAATATCCGTGTTTTTTTATTGCCTGAAAGTGGTTTATGCATTAATACTTGTATAACATGCTTTCAAACTTGTATTTAAGTGAAGTGGCAAATGACCAAAGTTGCCCTTCCTATATGCTTATTAATATAGTATATATATATATATATATATATATATATATATATATATATATATTATGGAGGATTATGTTGAGAATGCTAAATATCGTGAGAACCGTGAGAACAAGTAAAAAATCAATCAAAAAAAACTTTTTAATAAAAACCTTATTATAATAAAAATACAACATTAATAAATGAATTTTCTTTCCAAGTAATTCATCTTTTCTTGCAAAAACACTTTCAAATTAACTTTTTACACATGTGTAAATGAAACAGTTTACACATGCATAAACAGTAAATTTACACATGTGTAAAAACAATTTATTTTTGTATACGTTTGAATTTTTACGCGTAAACTGTGTTTTTGAGATTGTATTTTAGTAATAAAGATAAGTGTAAAAAGAAATTTTGAGTTTGAAAGGTTTTAGATGTCGTTCTCACGGTTCGCACGATATATAGGTGTTCTAAAGTTAACTTTCCCCTATATATATATATATATATATATATATATATATATATATATATATATATAGGGGAGGGTTATCTTGAGAACGCTAAATATCGCGAGAACCGTGAGAACAAATGAGAAAACCAATCAAAAACATTTTTTTTTCATTACAAACCTAATTATAATCAAAATACAACATTAAAAAACAAATTTTCTTTCCAAATAATTCATCTTTTCTTGCAAAAACACTTTCAATTTAACTTTTTACACATGTGTAAAAACAATTTATTTCCGTATACATTTAAATTTTTACGCGTAAATTGTGTTTTTGGGATTGTATTTTAGTAATAAAGATAAGTGTAAAAAGAAAATTTTGATTTGAATGGTTTTAGATGGCGTTTTCGCGGTTCGCACGAAATATAGGTGTTCTCAAATTAACTTTCCCCTATATATATATATATATATATATACGTATAGGTTCCTGTACAAAGTATATTATAGTTAAACTTTAAAACACAATGGCTAGATAGTCTTCTCACACTTTGTACAAAAAATATACTTTGTACAGGAACCTATACGTATACCTATATATACATATATATATATATGTATATATATATATATATAGGGTAGGGATCCAGAGAAAACCCTTGTTATAGTGAAAACTCTGACTTCCCGAGCTTTTTAGGGCCTGAAAATTTTAGGGCATGTAATATACATGATTTTAAGCATTTCGGGCTAAAAAAATCAAAAAAAGCGCCCAGCACATTTTTTTTTTAAAAAAAAAATAAGTTTTCGGGTAACACATGTTAAGCAAAATTAACATGTGTTAACAATGTGTTACTCGAAAACTTATTTATTTTTTTTTTTAAAAAAAGTGTTCTGTGCTTTTTTGATTTTTTTTGGCTCAAAATTCTTAAAATCATGTATATTACATACACTAAAATTTTCATATAAAAAAAGTTCGGGAAGTTAGAGTTTCTAAAGTTTTCACTATAACAAGGGTTTCCAATATATCCTTTTCCTATATATATATATATATATATATATATATATATATATATATATATATATATGTAAAGGATCCTGTAGGAAAATTGGTTTGTGTAGGAAATAGTTATAACCCTTGGATCAAAATTTTAGATCAGGAGAATCATTGAATTTATATACCTTTTTCAAATATCATAATCACACTTTTTTAGCAAAAACATTGACTGATTATGAAGATCTTCAACTCCAAATAACTCAATATTAATTCTTTTTTTGTAAATTCACACCTTTTCTTCTATTTCCATTCCATCCAATCATCAACAAATTATTGAAATCCACGAATCAGTAGTGTTTTTAAACAGATGCGAATCAGTAGTTTTTTTTAACATATACGAATAAGTAATGTTTTTTATAAAATAACAAGCATTTCACAAAAGGATAACAACAGGAGTTTTTTTTTAACAGATGCAAATCAGTTATGTTTTTAAACAGATGCGAAGCAGTACTGTTTTTAAACAGATGTGAACCAGTAGTGTTTTTAAACATATGCGAATCAGTAGTGTTTTTAAATAGATGCGAATCAGTAGTGTTTTAAACCACTACTAGTAAGAGGTTTAAAACACACAAATCAGTAGTGTTTTAAACCCTTGATTCCTATAATATATTAATTAGATTTTAAACGCATCCCATCTTTTAAGCTCCACCACCCATCTTTAAATCTAATGGTTGAAAACACTTCCTACACAAAACCATTTTCCTATAGGAACCCTACCCTATATATATATATATATATAGGGTAAGGTTCCTGTAGGAAAATTGATTTGTGTAGGAAGTGTTTTCAACCATTAATAGATGTTTAAGATTAAAAGTTTTGGTTTGTTAAGATTCTACTAATTATATTTTAATAATTAAGGGTAGGATGATCCAATAAGTGTTTTAAATGAGGGTAGTAATGCCATTTTCTTGTATTTTGATATAGAAACCATTTGACTCTAACCTTTAAATCATGCGCCTCTCTATCTCTCTCTCATCTTAATCTTAATATAGTTCTTGATTATAATCTCTCCTACATTCAAACTTGTTTCATCTTCCAAAAAGAAAAAACAACAGAACCACAAAACCTTCTTTGCACCGGTTATTTTCATCTTCTATAATCTTCAACACATATTATACTCGTGTTTTAAACATTCAATTATCAGTGTTCTAAACCTCTTTAAACTCCATTATCTGAACAAAATACAAGCCGAGAAAACCCCATTCAGTGTTTTAATCCACACATTGCCGACAACCAACAACTAAACATGCAGGGCGATTAGACACTACCGCACCCTACAGATACACTGACAGGCTGATACTGTTTTTGGGTCGAATAATAGTGTGTTTTTTTTCTGATCTAATGGTGTTTTAAATCTCAATATTATTGGGTTTAAAATAATAGTGTTTTTTTTGCTGATCTAACCTAATAATAGTGTTTTTTTTTGCTGATCTAATATTGTTTTAAAGCTCAAATTTTGCGGATATTATAGTGTTTTGGTCGTCGGGTTTTTGGGGGAATTGTTGTGTTTGTTTGTGGATATTATAGTAAAAAAAGTCTATTAAACCCTACTGATTCGTATCTGTTAAAAAACACATATGATTCACATCTGTTAAAAACACTCATGTTATTATCCTGATGTGAAATGCTTGGTATTTTTATATCACATTCGAAATTCAATTGATAATAATGCTTGGTATCGATATATGTATGGACAACACCCAGAGGATTACGATGGGCATATTAGGATGAGGATAAACCACTTTCAGGAATATATGGTAGAATATTTTGAAAGGGTAAGTAAAAAAACTGTTTATAAAACACTCATGATTCGCATCTGTTAGAAACACTCTTGTTGTTATCCCGATGTAAAATGCTTGGTATTTTTATGTGACATTCAAAATTCAATTCATAATAATGTTTAGTATCGATATACGTATGGAAAACACACAGCGGATTATGATGAGCAGGTCAGGACGAGGATAAAAAACTTTTAGGAAAACATGGTGGAATGATTGAAAGAGACTGGGAGCACATCGATCAGTAAACAGATATTCACGGTTGCCAGCTGCTACTAAGAGAGAATTGAAGAAGATGGCGTTTGATCGAATTAGCGAAAGATTGGGTCCAACAAAGGGGGTGTTGAAAAAGTGAACGGTGACTTTAGTTTTGTGATTTGGAACAATATGTGAAACTATGCGTGTCGTGTTTATCTTTTTAAACCAATATGTTTTGGGTAACGCTACAAAACGATTTGTTGGACACATGTTAAATTGTTTAAAATCAGTGTTTGTTTGGTAGATGATTATTGTCAAAAATGTTATATAACTAATGCACAATGCTTGATGTTGAAAAAACGCCTCTATTATAAATTTGTTGTTATAAAACACCCCTGATGTTAACCTACGATGAAATGCTATACTTCACTTCTATTGTAACAAACCTCTTGGTAGAGAACCCACTTACATGTAAACACCTTAGTAAAGAAAAACACTTCCACATCGTTCTAGAACCCAAAACCCTAAACGCCTTTTTTTTACCATTTTGTGGAATTTTTAATGTTAATAAAGTATCATCACCTAGCTAAACAAGTAACCACGTGAAACACGAAAAAAATTCTCTATAAATTAACAAAACATGGTAAATAAAACATAAAATCATGCTAAAAGTTCTTTTATATTTTTAAGCACTACTCATCCTCGTCATCGTCAACCTCTACGTCCTCTCCTGGAACCTCATCGTTAGGACTATCATCCTGGTTGGCAACAAATAATTTTTTTAACAAAATAGATCATGTGGCTATACATATATGGTTTTATAAAATACATCAAAAGATAAAAAAGGCACAGGTTATTACATTTATGTTATAAAACAACTTTAACTATGATTTCATGTAAAACACACTTGATAAAAAAAAAAACCTATACCAACCGATCTAAAAAATATATATATCCATTCTATCCAATACAACTCTCTTATATGACAAAATTCTTAAAAACAATACCCCACCATTAATAGAACTGAAAAGCTGAAAATTATATAGAATTATTCATAACAAAAACTGAAAACGGAAAATGATAAACAACTTATACACGAGTAAAATCGAAAATATAATTGATAACCGAAATTTTTTTACCAAGGAATCGTCTTGTATAACTTCTACAATAACAATCAATAATCCGTGTTTCTGATATAATCGTGATCATTGGAATTGATGATATCAATGAAGAACCATAAGAAAGGACTGGGGATCGTATCAATGAAGAATCGAAAAAAAGGCTACGGGGATCATGGGTTTAGGAAGTGGGTGAAAATTAGATTTATAAATTGGTAATGATAGAATAGCTTTTTAGGGTGATGATCAAATAAAAGTTGATATTGAATGAGTAAATGACTAGATAATTAATTTGTATTTAATATGCTAAATTAGTGGGATTTGAAAAATTAAAATAGGTGAAAAAGTCTTAAATGCCCTTAATCTTAAAAGTTGTTTATATGGCCATAAATCTTTCCTACACTTTCTACACAAATCAATTTTCGTACAGAATCCTCTACCTATATATATATATATATATATATATATATATATATATATATATGGGCCCAATTTTCTACTTAGTCTGTGTGTAGTGGGATGGTTATAGGGCATTTTAACCCCCATAGCGCCGGGGAACACCGCCCCCCGGGCGCTATGGGGGCGTTATGCTTGTGATTGTTACCTATATAGCGAGCGTTATCTTTTGGAAAGTGTGGATTGTTTGGTTTATGACCGTTACAAAACGGTCATATTATTTAAAAAAAACTATTTAATTCACTATATATATATATATATATATATATATATATATAAACCAATTCACATTTACAAATAAACACACCAACAAATTCACACAGATACAATTCAAGTTGATCAAAAATATACACACAAATTACCACAATGTCGTCTCCTCCCTCCGAAGACTCATTTACCGATCTTTATCAAAGGTTCTTTTACGACGATGGAGCGGAAGAGGAAGAAGTCGTTACTAGTGCGGTTACGCTAGCGGCGAGCGCGATGCAACACCAACACAATGCGGTCCCACGGCCGACATTGTCTAGGGAATATATACAGCGAGACCATGTATCCGCTAATGAACGTTTAATGAATGATTATTTCAATGCGTATCTGCTTTATGGCCCTGATATGTTTAGGCGAAGATTTCGGATGGGTAAAAGTTTATTTTTGCGAATTACCGAAGATTTAGAGTCAACATACGACTACTTTAAGCAAAAACCCGACTCTAGACGGTGTTTAGGATTCACCGCAATTAAAAAGGTCACTTCCGCATTACGTGTGCTTGCCTATGGGAACACATACGATATCAATGACGAGTATTTGAAGATGGCGGAGAAAACCACACGCGATACCTTTGAGTATTTCTGCTACGGTATATTTACAAATTTAAATTTATTTATAATTATAATTATAATTACTGTTACATTATATATATATATATAAATATATATATATATATATTTTATTTTTTTAGGTATATGCCAATTATATGGAATACGATACTTGAGAAACCCGACATGGAACGACCTTAAACAACTATACGGAGCGCATTTACAAAAACATGGCTTGCCCGACATGATTGGTAGTATAGACTGTCGTCAATGGCGGTGGTACTGTTGTCCAATCGCATGGCGAGGTCAACATACACGCGGTGACCAAAAGGGACCAACCTTGGTTTTACAAGCAGTTGCCTCACAAGACTTGTGGGTTTGGTCGGCCTTCTTTTGTCTCGCCGGGTGTATGAACGATATAAATACTTTTCAGTTTTCGCCGTTGCTAGAGTCTTACATTGGCGGAACAATACCGAAAGCTAGGTTTTATACAAATAATAATTACTACGAGCATGGATACTACTTGGCGGATGGTATATATCCGGAGTATTCAATGTTCGTCAAAACGTTTAGTCAAACACAAGATGAAAAAAGAAAATATTTTAAAACACTTCAAGAGTCCGCAAGAAAGGACATCGAGAGGTGTTTTGGCGTTCTTCAAAGCCAATGGCATTTTGTTAGAAATCCTTGTCGTGTGTGGGGAAAAGAAAAATTAGAATGGTGATGTATGCTTGTATCATAATGCATAATATGATACTTGAAGACGAAGGAAAGGAAATATGCGCAAACTATTTTCCGGAAGATGATGTTCAAGGGGCGCAAGCGACAATGGAAGAGAGATTGCAAAATAGTAACATATTGCGTTCCAAGGATATACATAACGCGCTTGTAAGAACTGGGAAATTTTTTTTTTCTTTAGTCTCTTCATTTCCAGACTACGATTAATTTTCGGGACGAAAATTCTTTCAACGGGGGATGATGTGACACCCAGCAAACTCCAGTTAATAACTTTCGTCAAACTAGTAAGTCTACCTTAGCAAGTCGCATATTACATATGTAACTGGGTCGGTTGAGTCGTTATGATGGTTCGGGAATCATCGGGAGTCATTACAATGATCCACGGGATCATTGGGAGTCGGTTCATAAACATGTGTACAAGGATTGGTGATTTGTAGAATCACCAGGTTAACGCACACACGCAAGTCTCGAGTCCCGGGAATTGGTGAACAAGTATAAACGTGTTAGTTATCATGCTTTATATGTTTAAAATCATTATGTGACTTGTCGGTATGTGTATACGTGCTTATATGTGTTAAAATAGTGTTTTACGCGCCAAAAACCCAAAAACTCAATGCTGTGTATGGATAGAAGCCTTATAGGCGAGTAGAGGCCTAATTTCATGTCTTTCATGCGATTAGAGGCCTAATTGCATGACTTTCATGCGATTAGCAACCTTAATCGCCTATAATAGCAGGCTACTCGCCTGACACCTCCTTGACGACTAGAAACGCCTATAAATACCACCCTTATGCCCCAAAACATCATTTGTGCAACCCTAACTCACCCCAAAGCTATTCCACACCATAACCAGCCTCTGGAACACGTATATACCTTAAAATCCATCCTTTCAAGCCTTACACATCACTCGTTAGCAAAACCCAAGGTGTGTTCTTCATCCTAAATCATTGTTATGATATTATATTGATCCCTAAAGGTCCAGACCTGGTTTTTATATGTTTGTGTCTTTGAAAACCTTTGAAATCAGTTGTTAAAAAAGTCTAGTCTTTCATTATGTGTTTTATGTGGTGTATTCATGGAAGATAGGATTTTTATGATTTAAACATGTGGATTCTTGTGTATTTGATAAGTTTCTGAGATAAATAGGTTGTTAGCATGATTGTTGATAAGTTTGAAGGTTCATAGTTCTGTATTATTGATAATAGACCTTTTGACCCGTTTGAATGATTATGAAGGATTAAGGATGTTATGATGTGCTTTGTTAATTGTATGAGGTTAGGTTTTGTTCTCGGAGCATGTAGGAATAGTAGGATGTTGTTGTATAACATTGTTATGTGATGAAATCTGGATAATTGCCGTTTAGGGTAAGTTTTGCATGTTGATGTGATGTTTTCATGATAATATTGCCATTTTGGGAAATGTTTTGCAATTAAGGCTATTAGATTGATGATAAATTAGGGATTTTCACTTGGGATGGGTTGTTTAATGATTTGGGTTTGATGTTGGGTGTTTGTACATGTTTCGGATATGATTTGGAAGGTTAAACGCGCAAAATAGGGCTCGACACTGTAGGGGGCAATTAGGAGGATCCTAATTGCCTGAGTTGCATGTGGAAAGCCCTACTCGCATGAAAAATGGGGTGATTACAACCCCTACTCGCCTGTTGACCATCCTAATCACTAGTTTCCTTTCCTATCCACATAAACTTCATGTGATTACATTCCTAATGGCCTGTTAGCCATCCTAATCACTAGTTAACTTTCCTATCCACATACACTTCATGTGATTACATTCCTAATGGCCTGTTGACCATCCTAATCACTAGTTGACTTTCCTATCCACATACACTTCATGTGATTATATTCCTAATGGCCTATTGACCATCCTAATCACTAGTTGACTTTCCTATCCACATACACTTCATGTGATTACATTCCTAATGGCCGGTTGACTATCCTAATCACTAGTTGACTTTCCTATCCACATACACTTCATGTGATTACATTCTTAATGGCCTGTTGAGCATCCTAATCACTAGTTGACGTTCGTATCCACATACACTTCATGTGATTACATTCCTAATTTCATGTTGACCATCCTAATCACTAGGTGACTTTCCTAATTGCATGTTTCATTCCTAATCGTGTGTTTTGCTGGTGTAAGTGTATTTTGACATCCCGGAACATAAATTGACACCTAGGAACATGTTAGGAACCCCGTGACATGTCTAATAACCTGAAAACACATGTTCAGACTTCTTTATGCGTTAATTGGACTGTATACTAGATTTGGTGAACTTTTATGCGTGTTAAGTGCATAGTTGCGTATAATTACTTGATCTCTTGTTCTTGGCTAACACGTGGGATGTCGGGTCTTGTTTGGTATGGTCTAGTCTTCAGTCAAACACATTTTCAAACGTATAATTTTTCTTGTCTAGACACTTGGGGACTAGTTGACCTGCAGGTCAATAGTTCGGGTACTCATATGTATTCAATGATAGGTTGCCGATACTAGTGACTGTCATTTGCATTATCTATGATTTTCTAGAGGAACTCAATCTAAGGTGAGTTTCACGGGCCCTCTTTCTATGTTTACATTTTCGGGGGAGAAACATGCTACGTGTTCGTATTTTACTTATCATGTTATACTAGGGTTATCTTTCGTTACTATGAGATTCGTTGAGTCCCAGTTCATGTGGCCAACAATGTGATAGTTCGTTTAGCCAGGTATACGGCAGTTCGTTAGCCATTAACATGGCAGTCCGTTAGCCGTTGATACGGTAGTTCGTTAGCCGTGGATGCGGTAGTTCGTTAGCTGTGGTTGCGGTAGTTCGTTGGGTGGTTCGTGCGACGTATCGTCATAGTAAGGTTCACACGCCTAGCTAGCGTCTTCATGTCATAGTAGTAACATGATGGCATTTTCAAAACGCATGAAACATTTTACTTAAAACCTGTGAACTCACTTGCATTATGTGCTGACGTCTTTAGCATGTTTTCTCAGGTCGCTAAGGTAGCAGCAATCGGATTAGGCGCACGGAGTCGCACTTGCATCTAGGATCGTGTTGGATGTCAAAACTTTAAACTTACGTTTTATCTTTGTCTGGTTTTGTAAACTTGACCTTGCTTCCGCTGTATTTTAAATCATGGTTTTTGGATTATTGCATGGTTTGTTCTACGTAAGTTTTTACATATAGTTGTCGTTTATTGTGACCGTTGACTTGGATCCTGGTGTGTCACATGCCTTGCGGTAAAACCCCGCATGTAGAATTTGAGGGTGTGAAAGATTGGTATCACAGCCAATGGTTATAGTGAACTAGGACTGCATGTAGAGTCTAGTCTATAGCTGAGTCTCACACACACTAGACGGTCACATATGATTGAGTCTTAGCATACGGGTAACATATGTCGGGTTGTCGGTGTCCTCATCTCTTATACTACATCATCTGTTTAATTCTGAATCTAGCGTTCGGTGACTTGAACTTCAAGCTTTTAGTGCATCTGGAGGATCATATAGAGCAGTTTATGATGTCGTGTGCACACGAGATCATAAACTGGAATGCATGAAAATTCTAGTGGACTTCGTCTTTGGACGGATGGACCCGAATTGGACCTTGATCAAGTTCTTGTGATTCCTAGAGGGTTACACTACGGGCGAGCCTAAATCCCTTGTTCTTGTTTTGACAGAAGATGTCAGGAACTCGTGGCGGACGCAGAGGTAGTCGTGGTAACGTTAGCATGACCCAAGAGGCACTGAACAACCTGTTGCAGCAGCAAGTGAATGTGGCCTTGGCTGCATTTCAGGCTGCACATAATGTTTTTGGTGGTGGTGCTGCCAACCCACCCCATTGCTCGTACAAGAAGTTCATGGACTGTAAGCCCCCAACTTTGGTGCGACTGAAGGGGCGGTGGGACTGCTCCGATGGTTGAAGAAGATTGAGTCTGTGTTCGCTATGTGCAACTGCCCTGATACTGATTGTGTTAAGTATGCTACTGCTACTTTGGAAGGTCATGCCCTGACTTGGTGGAACTCTACCACTGCGACTCTAGGCCTGGGTGAGGCCAATGCTAGGCCATGGACTGAGTTTATCCAGATGCTGCAAGCCGAGTATTGCCTGAGGGATGAGATCATGAGGTTAGAGAATGAGTTCTAGAATCTGAAGATGGTTGGGTCTGAGATAGAGGAGTTTACTGTGAGGCATAATGAGTTGGCTGTGATGTGCCCCGGTATGGCCACACCTGAGTACCGGAGGATTGAGCACTACATCGCTAGATTAGTTCCAGAGATTGTTGGGCATATTGCTGCTGATCATACTATTTTGCTTGCTGCTATTCGGGCAGCTCACAAGCTGACCAACATGAAGGTTGCTGAGGGTGTCTTGCCTCCCAGGGGTGCTGCTGTGAAAGCCCATGTGGATAACAAGCGGAAATGGGATAGTGTTGGAAAGAACTCTGGGTCGTCTCAACAGTAAGTGAAGAAACAGGATTTCTTAGGAGCGTCATCTGAACAGAGGTCTGGAGGGTATACTGGGAAGCTTCCGGAATGTAATCAGTGTGGGTTTCATCACTATGGTAGTTGTGAAAGGTTCCGTTGCAATCGTTATAAGTAGGTGGGTCATGTTGCCAAGAACTGCAGAGTCAGGCGGTTGTCCCTGCTCCTGTTCCTCATGGGAAACGAGGGTGCTATTATTATGGCGAAGTAGGACATTTCAAGAAGGATAGCCCAAAGCTGACTCACGGTGGAGCTGGGACAACTGGAGGCGGTAGAGACAACGAAGGTGGCGGTCGAACTGCTCGTGCTTACGTCATCGGTTCGAGGGCAAACCAGAAGGATCTTGATAATGTTAGCAGTATGTCTTCTTATTTGTCGCTACACTTCGGTTTCATTTTGGTTTTCGTGCTGTTAAGAGATTCGTATCTGTTAAGCTTTACTTGTTACTATACTTTGTGCCTACACCTTGGAAGTGCAAGCCCTTGGTTATCATGTGTCGTGTTGCATCTTGTTCGGGTCCAGGGTGTGTAAATTCTATGTAAGGAGGTACTCTGGAGACACTTCATGGACGGTACCTGGTGTTTCGTTTATACCAATCACAAGGGTCTTCAACATATCTCCGGTTAGGATAGGTTGGTTTTATGGCAGTCTATAACAGTGTCTTTTCGTGAATCTCGGGACGAGATTCCTTTCAACGGGGGGATGATGTAACAACTGGGAAATTTTTTTTTCTTTCTTTCGTCTCTTCATTTCCAGACTTCGTTTAATTTTCGGGACAAAAATTCTTTCAACGGGGGGAATGATGTGACACCCGGCAAACTCTGGTTAATAACTTTCGTCAAACTAGTAAGTCTACCTTAGCAAGTCGCATATTACATACGTAACTGGGTCAGTTGAGTCGTTATGATGGTTCGTGAATCATCGGGAGTCATTACAATGATCCACGGGATCAATGGGAGTTGGTCCATAACCACGTGTACAAGGATTGGTGATTTGTAGAATCATCGGGTTAACGCACACACGCAAGTCTCGAGTCCCGGGAATTGGTGAACGAGTATAAACGTGTTAGTTATCGTGCTTTATATGTTTAAAATCATTATGTGACTTGTCGGTATGTGTATACGTGCTTATATGTGTTAAAAGAGTGTTTAACGCGCCAAAAACCAAAAAACTCAATGTTGTGTATGGATAGAAGCCTTATAGGCGAGTAGAGGCCTAATTGCATGACTTTCAAGCGATTAGAGGCCTAATTGCATGAATTTCATGTGATTAGCAACCCTAATCGCCTATAATAGCAAGTTATCGCCTAACACCTCCTTGACGACTAGAAACGCCTATAAATACCACCCTTATGCCCCAAAACATCATTTGGGCAACCCTAACTCACCCCAAAGCTATCCCACGCCATTACCAACCTCTGGAACACGTATATACCTTTCAAGCCTTACACGTCATTCTTTAGCAAAACCCAAGGTGTGTTCTTCATCCTAAATCTTTGTTATTGTGACACCCCGAATTTTCAAAATACTATTTTTACTGAGCTCTAGTTAAATTGCATGTACCTTCGTGACTAAACGCATAACTAGGGTTAGCTAAGAAGGTCTTTTGATATGTCATGGGATAATAACATATGTTAGATGATATTAACGTACGTTATAACTAGGAAGGTTTTGGTATTGACACACACCCGAGTCCTGTATCCCGAACGTTGGTGATTTATCAAACATGCATGATTATATGAACTATTGAGTGTTGATGAGTGTGAAGTAACACGTGTATGTGAATTGCATGCTTATGTGAATTACTGCATATTAGTTAACTTGTACGTAAACCTTATGAGATATGTGCACTTATGATAAACATAATATGAATTAATAAAACAGTAGTTTTATACAAGTTAGTATGATTATTATTGTTGGGATTAATCTCGAGAGTTAGATAGGGTTAACGAGCTCACTTATTAGATAAAACCCCTAGAGCCCAAAACCTTGGCCCATAACTCAATCCTAAAGTGTATTATTTATAAAAAAATAAAAAATAAACACTAAACCCTACAACCCCATATGTGCCGTGAGCAAGGAGGCTCCCACAACCCTCTCTTAATCTCAATCTTTCACCGATTTCTCACTAGTTCAAGCTATTTCGGGTGCTAACTTGAGACTTTAAGGACATTAGCAATTCAAGGGAGTCGGTAGCTCATTTCTGTTTGAGGAATTTGGATTATTCACGTGCAACCTAAGGTGAGTTTCACTACTCTTTTCTCAAAAGCATGCGTTTAGGGTTGAGACAACTTGCTTAACTTTTCTAGTCCGGTTTGGGACTACTTACACATCCCGGGTTGGGATGCTATGGATCCTTGCGTGGGTCGGTTTTTGACTCCTTGTGTGAGTCGGGTTTTGCTAGTTCGCAAACTGTGTCCTTGATGAACTAAACCAACTCTATCATCTGTAAGTCCTTCACATAACGAATGAGTTGCCGGGTTATGGCAAGCGGGTTATTAGTTGATAGCGCTATTAGGTCTTACAAACCTCACACCGGCTCGGGGAGTGCGGGAGTGAACTATAACTTAACAGATTTTATCATTGTTGATAGGCAATGATGTAAGGCATGCAGCTCACATTTGTGACTACACATACATCAGCAGTTCGGTATATCGGTGTTAGTTATCATGAATGGGTTAGCTACCCTTGACATGCGATGAACTAGTGTTTACACGGTTCTTGGAACCAACTCAATTACTTGTTTACGTGGTTTTGGAAACCAGCGCACTTACATATTCATTTACTTTACTTAGTGAACTCACCAACATTGTTTGTAGACCCACGATATACATGCTTTTGCAGGTAGTTAGCTTCCGGTGCCAGGATTAGCAAGCACTGCACACTTCACTGCATTTGGGGTCTTGGGCATACACCTAAGTTACATATTATGCTTTACATTTTCTTTCATATGATTTTGATTTGGGCGCGTTGTTTTGCGTATGGTTTTAAAAGGTTTAAATTTGGTTTACGCTTCCACAGCTTAACCTAACTTGGTTTTTGAAAACGAACTAAATGGTTTGGGCATTTAGAGTTCGTTCATATGACTTATGGCTATGGGATCTCGGTATGTCATGCGCCTCGCGGTATAAACCCCGCAGTGGAAATTCGAGGGTGTGACAGATTGGTATAAGAGCCATTGGTTATAGTGAACTAGGACTGCATGTTGAGTCTAGTCTATAATCATCATAGCATAAGTACACTCACAACTTAAGTGCACAAATAGCTTTTAGCTACATATATCTACAATATATGCTTTCGGGAGATATGTTATCTTCTATTTCTAGACCTAATTCTGAACACGTCAAAGGTGGTAACCCAGGGTTACACCAGGTGGCGCATTACTGGGAGTAGTATCCTAACAAACCTCATGGATGAAGAAACAACAATAGTACAAGGGAGGGAGCCCTTGTGAGCGTTGTGGCGCACATACACAGGAAGCTGCACGTTGCGCATGACGTGGTACCATTAAATCGAATCAACTGTGAAGAAATTCAAATACTAAGACTTATTATTTTTTTTTTCACTGAGCAAGGAGACAATTATTTTCTGTTCCTTGTTACTTGATCTTTCTTACTTCCATTTGAAACTCAAACGGGACTGGGTTACACATATAGAACTTATTTCTTACTTTAGTACCTTACACCTAGTATGAGCGGGCGGACGTATGACTGCATATCCCTGTTACTCATAAGTATATGGTAGATTCATGGGAACACATTAGATTGGGGCTTGTTACACACACTCTTGGGGAGTTACGAAGGTCTGCGATGCAGTGCAACATCTCAAAGGAAGACGAAATCTACTAGTGACTGACAGTCACGATTGGAGGAACGAATGGTGATGTTGACCATTGAGCTGACTTACACAGGACCGGAGAAGGAGACTGTACGTGATGAGAACCATATAACACTGACATCGCAAAAGAGGAAGGATAAGGGATGGAAGGGGAACCTGAGCCGGACGAGCACATGGAAAGTGAGGATGAAGGCTCTACTATCTAGACAGAGCATGGCGACGATTGGATCTTACCTTTTCTTACCTATCTTTTCATTCAATCCCCTTTGCTGATTTAGATAAGACTGAGTTCTTATGATCAACGATAGGGTGGTTGAGGCCCTCGCATCTTTCCAAGCTAGTAAAGATCTATTTTGCTAAATCATTCTTTTCCCCTGACTTCCACATTTGAACTTTCTTATACTTTGAACGCACATCGTATTTTCAAGCCTTTTATTGGTTGTAAACCTCGATAACTCCAACGGAACTGAAGGAGACCGTCTGATTGCTTCGAAAGTATAAGTCTTTGCCATGTGCATTTGTCCCAGCCAGGATGGGGTAATGTATGCTACATGCACACTCAATGAGTTACAAATACTTGGATGGAGAACGTAACACCCTGTGATGAAACCTAGAAATTTGTTATATAAAGACGGATGGGTCTGAGATTGACGCCTACACTACCAAGCTACAGGAGTTGGATACTTTGAGCTCGAATCTAATTAACCAACTTTACCAGCGGATCGAATTTCAAACCAAAAGGGTGGGTCCCTCATATTCATGGCTTGGCCATTGCAGCTCACCTACCCAGAATCTAACAAATCTTTCACCTGGCTCGCAAACTCATTGATGAGGCTATTGAGCATGGTACTTTTCTGAAGCATAGAGCTTCATCTTCTACTTTTGGTGATAGCAAGAGAACGTGGGATAGTGTGAGGTACAAGTCCTTCAACAAATAATAACCGCAACGGTAACAACAACAATGGGGCTCGTGGAATAGCAATTGTGATTGGCTCTGGGGAAGCTAGGACTGATAACAATGTCGTGACGCGTACGACACTCTTGCTTCTATTTTATATGATACTGGTGCGAACTATAGTTTTGTGTCATCAAAACTTAGCAAACAACTAGGGATGGTTCCTAATCTTCTTGATACCCCGTACACCATAGAGCTAGCTGATGGGAAGCCTGTTGAGGTAACCCACACCCATTGTGACTGTAAGCTCGAGTTGGATGGGCAATCGTTTGCCATCAACATTTTACCTATCACCCTTGGAAGCTTTGATCTCGTGGTTGGCATGGACTGGTTGTCCAAGCATCCCGCTGAAATTCTTTGTCGAGAGAAGATTGTTCGTGTCCCCCTCCCAGGTGGAGAACTTTTATCTATACAGGGTAATCATGGAGGTGCCATGGTGGGCATCATGTCTTCTTGAAAGCCCAGAAGAGTATTCGTAAGGGCTATCCAGCCATTTTGGCTAACATATGTGACACTCGAGCTCAAACTGAAACTGAAACTGAAACTAAGATTGAGGACATCCCAGTAGTCTGAGATTTCCCAGATATTTCCCCAAAGGAACTACCTGGTCTTCCACCTATTCGTCAAGTGGAGTTTCAAATTGACCTTGTACCTAAAGCAGCTCCAGTTACACGCGCACCATACCGCCTAGCACTAGGTGAACTTCAAGAACTGTCTACCCGACTCCAAGAGCTATTGGATAGGGGCTTTATTAGACCTAGTTCTTCGCCATGAGGAGCTCCAGTTCTGTTTGATAAGAAGAAGGGTGGGAGTTTCCGCATGTGTATCGGAAGTTGAACAAAGTAACGGTTGAGAACCGCTACCCTTTACCTCGTATTGATGACTTGTTCGACCAGCTTCAAGGGTCGAGTTTCTATTCTAAGATTGACTTGAGGTCAGGATACCATCAACAGAGAGTCCGAGAGAAGGATGTGGCGAAGACAGCCTTTCGAACTCGTTATGGACATTATGAGTTTTTGGTGATGCTATTTGGGCTAACCAATGCACCGGCTGTGTTCATAGATCTAATGAACCGCGTGTGCAAGCCTTATTTGGACAAATTCGTCATAGTGTTCATAGATGACATACTGATTTATTCCAAGAGCAGGGAAGAGCACGAGCAACACCTGCAGCTGATCTTGGAACTCTTGAGAAAAGAGCAGTTGTATGCAAAATTCTCTAAATGTGACTTTTGGATTCGAGAAGTCCAATTTCTTGGACATGTGGTTAACAAGGCAGGAATACATGTCGATCCTGCCAAGATTGATGCTATTAAAAAGTGGGAGGCTCCAAAACTCCCACAGAGGTTCACTAGTTTCTTGGTCTTGCGGGATATTATCGTAGATTCATTGAGGGATTCTCTAAGATCACTCAACCCCTCACTGCTTTGACACAGAAGGGTATTACTTACAAGTGGGGAGATGCCCACGAATCTGCTTTTCAATTATTAAAGTCGAAACTTTGCAGTGCACCTATACTATCACTACCAAAGGGTACAAAGGACTTCGTGGTGTACTGTGATGCGTATATCCAAAGGTTAGGGTGTGTGCTGATGCAGCGTGATAAGGTGATCGCGTATGACTCACGTCAATTAAAGGTTCATGAGAAGAATTACACCACCCATGGCTTGGAACTGGGAGCAATGGTTTTTGCTTTAAAGATCTGGAGGCATTATCTCTATGGGGCGAAGTGTACGATATTCACTGACCACAAGAGCCTCCAACACATATTCGATCAAAAAGAGCTGAACATGCGACAGCGTCGATGGGTCGAGCTTCTGAATGATTATGACTGTACCATCAATATCATCCAGGGAAAGCTAACGTAGTAGCTGATGCCCTCAGTCCTAAGGAAACGAAACCCAAAGGAGTGCGAGCTTTACAACTTACCGTACATTCAAATCTTCCTGATAAGATACGTGTAGCCCAGGCCGAGGCTTTGAAAGAAGAAAACATTGGGCTTGAAACTTTACATGGTGCGGATAAGCACTTGGAACTAAAGATGGATGGTCTTCAATACTTTATGAATCGAGTCTCGATACCACGTTTTGGTGATCTCAGATAACTGGTGCTCGATGAAGCTCACACCTCTCGATATTCGGTACATCCTGTTTCGGACAAGAGGTACCATGATCTTAAAACTCTTTATTGGTGGCCAAACATGAAAGCTGAAATAGCCACTTATGTTAGTAAGTGTTTGACTTGTGCGAAGGTTATGATTGAATATCAGAAACCTTCAGGCCTACTCCGGCAACTAGAAATCCCTATGTGGAAATGGGACGGAATTTCTATGGATTTTATCACAAAGCTTCCTAGAACGCCAACGGGCCATAACATGATTTGGGTTATCATGGATCGTTTAACCAAATCGGCACACTTTCTGGCAATAAAGGAAATGGACTCGCTGGAGAAACTAGCAAATCTCTACGTCAAGGAGGTAGTCTCTAGGCATGGGGTGCCTACTTCTATTATATCTGATCGTGATGCGCGATTCACTTCTCATTTTTGGACTACTCTCCAAAACGCTTTGGGAACTCGCTTAGATATGAGCACAGCCTATCACCCACAGACGGATGGACAGAGTGAACGAACCATCCAAACATTGGAAGATCTGCTACGAGCGTGCGTGGCGGATTTTGGCAACAGTTGGGATAAGCACTTGCCTTTGATTGAATTCTCGTATAACAACAGTTACCCCACTTCAATACAGTGTGCGCCTTTGGAGGCACTTTATGGACGCAAGTGTAGGTCTCCCATCCGCTGGACTGACGTTGGGGATAGCCAGCTAACAGGTCCCAGACTTGTGCATGAAACTTCTGAGGAGATAGTGCAAATCAGAAATCGGATGGCTGCTGCTCATGACCGACCAAAAAGTTACGCTGATAAGCGTAGGAAACCTTTGGAGTTTCAGGTTGGGGACAAGGTCCTATTGAAGGTGTCACCTTGGAAGGGGGTGATACGCTTTGGAAAACGGGGAAAAATTGAACCCACGATACGTTGGACCATTCGAGATTGTCGAAAGGATTGGTCCGGTAGCTTACAAGTTAAACTTGCCTGATGAACTCAGTGGAGTGCACAACGTATTCCACGTATCAAACTTAAAGAAATGCTTAATCGGATACAACACTGGTGGTGCCACTGGAGGAGATCCAGGTGGAAGATCAGCTACGGTTCATGGAAGAACCGGTGAGATTCTTGAGCGGGGCGTCAAGAAACTCAGACAAAACACTATACCTATTATTAAGGTACTATGGAATTCCCGTCTAGGACCGGAATACATGTGGGAACGCATGGATCAAATGCGGCTTAAATACCCACATTTCTTTACTGAACCTGAAACTATGCATAAACCAAACACTAAACGTAAAGCAACTATCTCAAATTGAATTTCGGGGCGAAATTCCTTTCAAATTGGGGATGATGTGACATCCGGTAACCAAGCATACAATTTTACACTGGCTTCAGTGTTTATTTGCTGAATTTTGGGACGAAATTCTTTTCAAATTGGGGATGATGTGACACCCCGCATTTTCAAAATATTACTTTTACTAAGCTCTAGTTAAATTGCATGTACCTTCGTGACTAAACGCATAACTAGGGTTAGCTAAGAAGGTCTTTTGATATGTCATGGGATAATAACATATGTTAGATGATATTAACGTACGTTATAACTATGAAGGTTTTGGTATTGACACACACCCGGGTCCTGTATCCCGAACGTTGGTGATTTATCAAACATGCATGATTATATGAACTATTGAGTGTTGATGAATGTGAAGTAACACGTGTATGTGAATTGCATGCTTATGTGAATTACTGCGTATTAGTTAACTTGTACGTAAACCTTATGAGATATGTGCACTTATGATAAACATAATATGAATTAATAAAACAGTAGTTTTATACAAGTTAGTATGATTATTATTGTTGGGATTAATCTTGAGAGTTAGATAGGGTTAACGGGCTCACTTATCAGATAAAACCCCTAGAGCCCAAAACCTTGGCCCATAACTCAATCCTAAAGTGTATTATTTATAAAAAAAATAAAAAATAAACACCAAACCCTACAACCCCATATGTGCCGTGAGCAAGGAGGCTCCCACAACCCTCTCTTAATCTCAATCTTTCACCGATTTCTCACTAGTTCAAGCTATTTCGGGTGCTACCTTGAGATTTTAAGGACTTTAGCAATTCAAGGGAGTCGGTAGCTCATTTCTGTTTGAGGAATTTGGATTATTCACGTGCAACCTAAGGTGAGTTTCACTACTCTTTTCTCAAAAGCATGCATCTCGGGTTGAGACAACTTACTTAACTTTTCTAGTTCGGTTTGGGACTACTTACACATCCCGGGTTGGGATGCTATGGATCCTTGCGTGGGTCGGTTTTTGACTCCTTGTGTGAGTCGGGTTTTGCTAGTTCTCAAACTGTGTCCTTGATGAACTAAACCAACTCTATCATCTGTAAGTCCTTCACATACCGAATGAGTTGCCGGGTTATGGCAAGCGGGTTATTAGTTGATAGCGCTATTAGGTCTTACAAACCTCACACCGGCTCGGGGAGTGCGGGAGTGAACTATAACTTAACAGATTTTATCATTGTTGATAGGCAATGATGTAAGGCATGCAGCTTACATTTGTGACTACACGTACATCACCAGTTCGGTATATCGGTGTTAGTTATCATGAATGGGTTAGCTACCCTTGACATGCGATGAACTAGTGTTTACATGGTTCTTGGAACCAACTCAATTACTTGTTTACGTGGTTTTGGAAACCAGCGCACTTACATATTCATTTACTTTACTTAGTGAACTCACCAACATTGTTTGTAGACCCACAATATACATGCTTTTACAGGTAGTTAGCTTCCAGTGCCAGGATTAGCAAGCACTGCACACTTCACTGCATTTGGGGTCTTAGGCATACACCTAAGTTACATATTATGCTTTACATTTTCTTTCATATGATTTTGATTTGGGCGCGTTGTTTTGCGCATGGTTATAAAAGGTTTAAATTTGGTTTACGCTTCCGCAGCTTAACCTAACTTGGTTTTTGAAAACGAACTAAATGGTTTGGGCATTTAGAGTTCGTTCATATGACTTATGGCTATGGGATCCTGGTATGTCATGCGCCTCGCGGTATAAACCCCGCAGTGGAAATTTGAGGGTGTGACAGTTATGATATTATATTGATCCCTAAAGGTCCAGACCTGGTTTTTATATTTTTTGTGTCTTTGAAAACCTTTGAAATCAGTTGTTAAACAAATCTAGTCTTTCATTATGTGTTCTATGTGGTGTATTCATGCAAGATAGGATTTTTATGATTTAAACATGTGGATTCTTGTGTATTTGATATGTTTCTGAGATAAATAGGTTGTTAGCATGATTGTTGATGTGTTTGAAGGTTCATAGTTGTGTATTATTAATAATAGACGTTTTGACCCGTTTGAATGATTATAAAGGATTAAGGATGTGATGATGTGCTTCGTTGATTGTATGAGGTTAGGGTTTGTTCTAGGAGCATGTAGGAACAGTAGGATGTTGTTGTATAACGTTGTTATGTGATGAAATCTGGATAGTTACAGTTTAGGGTAAGTTTTGCATGTTGATGTGATGTTTTCATGATAATATTGCCATTTTGGGAAATGTTTTGCAATTAAGGCTATTAGATTGATGATAAATTGGGAATTTTCACTTGGGATGGGTTGTTTAATGATTTGGGTTTGATGTTGGGTGTTTGTACATGTTTCAGATTGATTTGGAAGGTTAGACGCGTAAAATAGAGCTTGACACTGCATGGGGCAATTAGGAGGATCCTAATCGCCTAAGTTGCATGTGGATAGCCCTACTATCATGAAAAATAGGGTGATTACAACCCCTACTCGCCTGTTGACCATCCTAATCACTAGTTTCCTTTCCTATCAACATAAACTTCATGTGATTACATTCCTAATGGCCTGTTAACCATCCTAATCCTAGTTGACTTTCCTATCCACATACACTTCATGTGATTACATTCCAAATGGCCTGTTGACCATCCTAATCACTAGTTGACTTTCCTATCCACATACACTTCATGTGATTACATTTCTAATGGCCCGTTGACCATCCTAATCTCTAGTTGACTTTCCTATCCACATACACTTCATGTGATTACATTCCTAATTGCCTTTTGACCATCCTAATCAGTAGTTGACTTTCCTATCCACATACACTTCATGTGATTACATTCCCAATGGCATGTTGACAATCCTAATCACTAGTTGACTTTCCTATCGACATACACTTCATGTGATTACATTCCTAATAGCCTGTTGACCATCCTAATCACTAGTTGACTTTCCTAATTGCATGCTTGATTCCTAATCGTGTGTTTTGCTGTTGTAAGTGTATTTTGACATCTCGGAATATAAATTGACACCTAGATTTGGTGAACTTTTATGCGTTTTACGTGCATAGTTGCGTATAATTACTTGATCCCTTGTTCCTGGCTAACATGTGGGATATCGGATCACCAATGGGATGTCGGGTCTTGTCTGGTATGGTCTAGTCTTCAGTCAAACACATTTTCAAACGTATAATGGTTATGGTTTGGACACTTGGGGACTAGTTGACCTGTAGGTCAATAGTTCGGGTACTCATATGTATTCAATGATAGGTTGCCGATACTACGGACTGTGATTTTCTAGAGGAACTCAATCTAAGGTGAGTTTCACGGCCCCTCTTTCTGTGTTTACATTTTCGGGGGACAAACATGCTACGTGTTCGTATTTTACTTATCATGTTATACTAGGGTTATCTTTCGTTACTATGAGATTCGTTGAGTCCCGGTTCATGTGGCCAACAATGTGATAGTTCGTTTAGCCAGGTATACGGCAGTTTGTTAGCCATTAACATGGCAGTCCGTTAGCCGTGGATACGGTAGTTCGTTAGCCATGGATGCGGTAGTTCGTTAGCCGTGGTTGCGGTCGTTCGTTTGGTGGTTCGTGCGACGTATCGTCATAGTATGGTTCACACGCCTAGCAAGCGTCTTCATGTCATAGTAGTAACATGATGGCGTTTTCAAAACTCATGAAACATTTTACTTAAAACCTGTGAACTCACCAGCATTATGTGCTGACGTCTTTGGCATGTTTTCTCTGGTCGCTAAGGTAGCAGCAATCGGATTAGGCGCACAGAGTCGCACTTGCGTCTAGGATCGTGTTGGATGTCAAAACTTTAAACTTACGTTTTATCTTTGTCCGGTTTTGTAAACTTGACCTTGTTTCCGTTGTATTTTAAATCATGGTTTTTGAATTATTGCATGGTTTGTTCTACGTAACTTTTTACATATAGTTGTCGTTTATTGAAACCGTTGACTTGGATCCTGGTGTGTCACGCGCCTCGCGGTAAAACCCCGCATGTGGAATTTGAAGGTGTGACAGCGTTGAAGGCGGATTTGGTTGAGGAAGCATGGGCGATTCGCCCGATTCAATACAACTAACAAGAAGAAGAAGAAGAAAAAGAAGATGAAGAAGGAGAAGGAGAAGAAGAAGAAGAAGAAAACGAAGAAGACGACGACCACGAGTAGTTTTTTTAAGTATTTGTAATTTTTTTAAGTATTGTATTTTTTTTAAAGTATTTGTAACATTTTTTTAAGTATTTGTAGTTTTTTAGTATTTTGTAATTTTTTTAGTATTCGTATTTTTTTAATTTTGTGTAATTTATTATTTAATTAAATATTATTATCTATTTAATATTATTATTTAAATAAGAAAACAATAATTAACCAGTGATTACCCAATCATTTATAAAGCCCCGTAACGCCCTTCCCCCCTTCTATCACTTTATAATATTTTAATCCCCATAAAGCCCCATAACGCCCCTCCACTACACATGCCCTTATACTATATATATTACATACAAAACTATTTTAAAACAAAATTTTATAAAGTCTGAAACCTATACATATTTTAAAACCCATTAACCTTTTTAAAAAACTTTTTTAGCTAATGTAACCCGATAACCTTTTAATTTGACCCATATAAAACACATTTTTCATTTAACCTATCTAAACTAATTTAACCCAAATAAAATTGAAGTGTTATTCTCTTACAAAAATGTCAAGACACAATAGATTATGAAGAGTTAATAACAGCTTTGCTTCCAAGTATGCTAGAGCCTACTGAATTGCTTAGTTATTTAAAATATATATTTTTCTACAATTTCCAAAATGTCATTAAGGAATGATTGCTACCCACCACAAAACAAACTAGGGTGGTTAAAGACGCGCATTACACGCCTTACAATTTTCTCGTATACAAAAAGATGCATACACTAAACAGTGGTCCCACACGTAAGATTGGAAAAGAAGTTGCCTCTGCAAGCGGTTGATGTCAAGAACATCAATCAGCAGCTGCCCATTTTTCACCTCCTGATTTAAAATCTTTTCCATCGACTCCTGCAATCATATCACAATTTTAAGAATTATTAGTAATGGTAAATGAAGTTCTAGATGAAAAAGTGGGATTCACCTGAAACTTTGTTTTTTCATTTCGTAACATAGCTTTCAAATCTTCTATTTGTCGTCTAGATTGTGGCACTTTCATGTCTCTCTTTTCTGCCATCTAGCTTATAGCTCTAAGGATTTCAAAAAAAAAAAAAAAATACCTATGAGTGGTAAACAACCTGGTAATAGCATAACATTAGAATGGCATATTTCCCCCCCCCCATAAAATGAATAACTAAATAACCTAACCTCATCTACTTCATGTTGAATCCATTCCTGGTTTTCATATTTGAAATCAAGTTTATGAGGTGGAAGGTAAACAGATTGGACATCAATAGATGCATAACAAAAGCAGCCTACCATTTTTCCAAAACTGCACATGTACTAACTTTCACAATATAGAAAGGGAATTAAAAAGAGAAGATATTAAGGATTTTGTTGAGCGCGAACCCATCTAAATTCCTATAGAATTCAAAGTAAAAAATATAAAATTAACAAAACTAACCTGTTTAAGAAGATGGGTTTGCTGTTTAAGAGGTCTAAATCCACCAACAACAGCTATGAAGTAAATCTCATTAGGTTGACGCTGCAATCCACTGGGTGTTTAAAGCCCACCAATATTTATAACACAACACAGAGCAAAAAAGAGAGTGAGGACAGAAACACGCCTATTCTAACTGTATGCTCAACTTCAGCGCGTAAAACTTTCCGCGCAAAGGGCTCACTTGTCGTCTATGCATAACCTGTACTTAAACATATAAAAATCCTTAATATATCTTAAACATTTTGTCTACCAACCTTTCATAAAAAAGCACGTTTATATAATACATAAAGGCTCAGGCGCGTAATGATAGGTCGACCGATTGCGCGGCCACAGAAGCATTACAGCCAACAAATTACAAATGCGTTCATCATAGCCCAACAGGTAGAAATACAATTGCTAACAGGGGAAAAATACCATTAGCAACAAAAACAACAAACAGGTGAGGTTGGGACCACAACTCAAATCATTTTTTGAAAAGACGGACGATATGATGCATAAAGGCTCAGACGCGCAATGATAAGTTGACCGGTTGCGTTGCCATAGCACCATCACAGTCAACAACTGTATTGGGCGCGCAATCATGGCCCAAGAGATATAAACGCCCAAAAAAAAAAAACAGCGGCATACAAATCTAAAACCAGCCCATAAAGGCTCCAAGCCGGGCTGTGGGGCAACAAACTTGTATAAAAAACAAAATTAAAAGGTGGCCCAACCCATAATTAATGCGGCGTTGTTCGATTTACACGGTTATAAATATATTTAGAAGGGCACAGATAATACCCGGTAGCGTCGCCATAATAGCCGACGTTTGCATTCCATGCTCTATCATCATAGCTAAATAGTTACCAAGCCGTCAAGCACCACCAATGATGAACATTCTTAGCCGCTGTTCACAACCAAGGAAATGAGACACAAAGGCTCAGGCGCGCAATGATAGGTCGACCGGTTGCGCTGCCATAGCACCATCACAACCAACAACTGCGGTGCATGCTCAATCATCATGGCCCAATAGCTTTGTATAAAAAACAATCTTAAAAAGGTGTCCCAGCGCATAATTAATGCAGCACTGCTCAATTTACACGGTTATAAATATATTTAGAATTAGAAGAGTACAAATAACACCTCGTTGCGCTGCCATAATAGTCGACATTTGCATTCTGCGCTCTATCATCTTAGCCAAATAGCTACAAAGCCGTGAAATAGCAGCAATGATGAACATTCTTTGTCCCTGTTCACAACCACGGAAATGAGACATAAAGGTTCAGGCGTGCAATGATAGGTCGACCAGTTGCGCTGTTGTAGCACCATCACAGTCGACCTTTGCATTGTCCACGCAATCATCATAGCCCAATACCAATTAAAGGCAATGGCAAACCTCACATGTTTAAACCTTTGCTGATCAGGTAAAAAAAAATAATCAGAAGATTAACTTTTCTAAACAACATTTAAAAAGCATCCTCAACTCCATGATATAAGCCGTCATCCAGCCGAACATCATTCTCTGAATGACAATTATTCAAACAGAGTATGATCCAGCAATCATTATGAACATTCTTAATCCCTGTTGACAACAACGAACATGATACATATAGGCTCAGGCATGCAATGCTAGGTCGACTACCTGCACTACCATAGTAGCAGTTTAACACCTACAGATGTTAACCAACCATCCTACTTTGTAAACACACACACACAAACATCTCAAATACTCTACAAAGAAAAAATCCACAGGCACAATTATGTTTCTCCCCACAATTACAATCGTTCAAATAGAGTATCACCCGACGATCATTATGAACATTCTTAATTTAGCCCACCATCCACAACCACAAAACACTACGATAAAGCTGATCATCTTAGACACTATCTAATCAACCTATTCACAGACAGTATGACCCGACGATCATTATGACCATTCTAAATCCTTGTTCGCAACTACAAAGCAACTTTGCGTACACCTACATTGTGACACCCGACAAACTCAGGTTAGTAACATTGACTAAACTAGTAAGTCTACCTTAGCGAGTCATACATATTACGTACTTAACTGGGTCAGTCGAGTCGTTACGATGATTTTGGGATCATCGGGAGTCGTTACGATGATCCGCGGGATCATCGGGAGTCAGTCCATAACCATGGGTACAAGGATTGGTGATACGTGGAATCACAGGGTTTAACGCAAACACGCAAGTCTCGAGTCCCGGGAATTGGTGAAAGGATGTAAACGTGTTAGTTACCGTGCCTTACGTGTTTGTAATCATTATGTGACTTGTCGGTATGTGAATACGTGTTTATATATGTTAAAATAGTGTTTAACGCGCCAAAAACCTAATCAGGAACCCTACAGGCGATTAGGAACCAGAGGGGCTCCTAATCGCCATTATTATAGGTGATTGGGAGGATACTGGGGTGATTAGAGCTTCTAATCGCCAGTATATAGGCGATTAGGGCTTCTAATCGCCTGATCAGTTCTCCTACTCGCCTGATCTGCTATGCACGAGTCAAAACACCTATAAATACAACCCTTGACTTCCCAAACACCCTTAGTGCAACCCTAACAGATCCTAAGCCTCCCACACACCTCAAAACACCTCTGGAACTCGTTTTGCTTCAAAACTCACCATTTCCAAGCTAGTACACCTTTCTTTGATAAAATCCAAGGTGTGTTCTTCATCCTAAACCTTTGTAATGTTATTGTTTTGGTTCCCCAAAATTCCAGACCTTGTGTTGCTAAGAATGTGTCTTTAAAAACCTTGGAAATGAGTTCTAAAACAAGTCTACACCATAATACTTGCTATATGTGAAGTATTGATGCATATGATGATTTTTGGTGATTATAACATGAATGTTTCTATGAAATTGATGTACTTCTGATGTGTAGGAGTTGTTAGGATGATTATTTATGAGTTTAAGCTATTGTTATAGTGTTTTGATGAAAGTATGCATTTTGACCCATTTGGGTGATTCTTGAAGAATTAGGATGTTATGATATGATTCATTGCTTGTTTATTGTTAGGAATCATGCTAGAATGATATTATTACATGGAAATGATGATTTGCAAGTTGTAGGAGGTGTAATTTGGTCTTTACCATTTAAGGAAAGATTTCATAGTTAATGAAACCTAGTACTTTGCCATTTTTGGAAATAATCGCACCGAGGCCGTTAGAGCAGAGATAAATTAGGGGTTTTTGCTTGGAATGGGTTCGTAAATGGTTTAGGTTTGATATTGGGTGTTTTTACATGTTTCGGATCTGATTTGCATGGTTTAATGCGCAAAAATGCGCGACAGCAGCATTAGGGGCGATTAGGGTTCTAATCGCCTGATACATCAGGCGATTACAGCCCAATCACCTGATGTATCAGGCGATTAGGCCCCTACTCGCCTGTTAATTTCCCCTACTCGCCTGTTGACTTCCCCTACTCACCAGTTAACTTTTCCTAATTGCATGTTAGTTTCCTAATCGCGTTACTGCTGTCGTAAGCGTATTTTGACATCCCGGAACATGATTTGACACTTAGGAACATGATAGGAACCCCGGGATACACCCAATGACTTAGTAACACATTTTCGGAATTGTTTATGCGTTAATTGAGCGTTATGCTAGACTAGGTGAACTCTTGCACGTACTAAGTGTTTAATTGCATATGTTGCATGATGTCTTGTATTGTTTAACACGTGGGATGTCGGGTCACCAATGGGATGTCGGGTCTTGTCTTGTCTGGTACGGTCGGTTTAACAGTCAAAGGTGTTTTCAAACGTTTATGGTTATGGTCTGGACATTCGGGGACTAGTTAACCTACGGGTTATTAGTCTGGATACTTATACACATCTTATGATAGGTCGCCGCTATTTGGGGCTATCATAGCATAATTACTTAACTGTTTTCAAGTAACGCAATCTAAGGTGAATGTCACAGCCCCACTTTTACCGTTTTGCTTTCGGGGGAGAAACATGCTACTTACTTACTTATTAAAGGTTATGTTATAATATGGGTACTTCTTGTTACTATACGGCTTTTACGGAAAGTCCCAGGGGGAAACCATGAATGTGCGAGGATGCACAACGAGGGAAATGTGGATAGATCTATTGGGCCTCACAAACCCCACTCGACGGCGGGGATGTCGGGCGGGTGCATATTGTCTCTAACTCTCGAGTTATCGAGGCATCGGTAACCCAGTCAATCTGGGCTGGATTCAACATTGGTACATGTTTAGTAATGGGTTCCCAACCGTAGTAGTAAAAACACTTAACGTCTAGCTAACGTTCTTATGACATAGTAGTAACGGGAATGATCTTTTCAAACTTGTAACAACTCATTTATAAAAGAAAACCTGTGAACTCACCAGCATTATATGTTGACATTTTTGGCATGTTTTCTCAGGTCACAAAGGTAGCAGTTAACGGACTAGGCGCACGGAGTCATGCACAACGTCTAGAATTTTGAAGCATATTAAACAATGTTTTGTAAACTATAATATGTCTTTTGGTTGTAAACAAGAAATGCTTTCGCTGCTGGTTTACGGCTCAAAGCATGATGTTTTGGTTTTAAAAATATATATATGAATGCATGTTTGTTGTTGTTTATTGTGATCGTTGACTGGGATCCTGGTGTGTCACGCGGACCCACCACACTCCAGATACTTTGGACTTGTACTGATTCTCTACCAACAGCCTAAATAGAATTACACACCACCCTCATGTACCTGTAAATCCATGATTGCGTTCCAGACCGTAATCACCGATTTACCTTACACTAGGGTGTTATGCTCTTCCATAACCCTAACAAGAACTAAATGCGTGCAACCAATCTGCAATAGCTACTGTAAGGAAATAATGTTCAATTATGACATGGTTAGAGGTCCTTCCCTTTTGGGTTTACCCTTTAACCGTAATGAGAATAATATGTAAGTATAAGACATGGTTAGAGGTTCTTCCTTTTTGGGTTCACCCTTAACCTGTAACTTCTGTTCACATCGTTGGCTCTAAACAATCATATTAATAAACTATGAGGTTTACACCGTTCCCCTCGGATTATAGAAACACTCTAATCCTGTCACACCCTCAAATTTCCACAGCGGGGTTTACACCGCGAGGCGCGTGACATACCAGGATCCCATAGAACGACTCTAAATTCCCAAACCATTTAGCTTGTTTTCAAAAATATAGTTTTAAAATTTAACCAAAAGGTTTAGATAAGTTGCGGAAGCGTAAATCAAACAAAATCGTTTAAGTTCATGCGCAAAACAACGCGCCCAAAATAAAACCGTTGAATGTAAAGAAAAGTATATGTTAAGTAATGTTCACAACCCATGACACAATGACGCATGTCCTATCGTGCTCCAAACCTAGAGACCTGCAAAAGCATGCTAGCGTGTGTCAACATAAAGTCGGTGAGTTCAAAAAGTAAGGTAAGTAAAGGGGTAGGTTTCCCAAACCAAGAAACAGTAGTTAGGTTTCCCAAACCCAAAAGTAGCAATGAATAACAAAAACCAAGAACCAAGTACCACTAATTCAGCGTATGCCAAGGGTAGGTAACCCATTCATGATAACTGAACAAGGATATACTGAATTGCTATTTGAACGATGCACTCGCCCCGCGATCTGGTTTTTGCCTCCCATCATTGCCTATCAACAATTATAAAGTCTAAGGTCGTAGTTCACGCCCGGCTCCCAGTACGGTGTGAGGTTTGTCAAACCTAATAGCGCTATCAACTAGTAACCCGCTTGCCACCCGGCAACTCATTCGGTATATAGTGAAGGACTTCCGTGATAGAGTGCAGTTTAGTTCATCAAGGACACAGAGTGTGAAACTAGCAAAACCCGATCCACCGCGTGAATCGATGTATCCCAAAACCCGGGATAGAATAGTAGTCCCAAACCGGACTAGAAAAGTAAGTAATTCCCAACCAGGAATTAATGTGTGTCTCCAGCCAGAGACGCATGCTTTTGAGAAAAAGTAGTGAAACTCACCTTAGTATGCAAGCAATTAATCCAAACTTCCAAAGTGGGTTGTGCTACTGACTCCTTAGTACATGTGTCACTAAGTGAGTATATGTGTAATACCATTGCACCATATAACCCGTTTGTCCAAGACGTTTAAAAGTTCAAAACCGTGTAAGTGTCACCTAACGATTCTACATGCATAAGTAAACCCTACAGACCCGTTGGTGAATATGTTGATCATCATCAGTTTTACACTTCATATGCATCTCATATAAGTGTCCATACAAGTTCATGTCAAATACATACCACCTAAGACTCCAAATAGTCACATAAACATACATTACACAATCTGCGTTTTTAGGACGGATTATACGCCGTGAAAACTAATTTGTTAAAAATACTTATCCAGTGATTTAGACTCCCAAAATTTATTAAATATTCTAGGGGGTCTACTGGACAAATCCATATTTTTAGTTTATGATAAAACTTTGCACAAAAATTATGACAAATCACGCAACACAGCTATGTCCAGAAAATACACACAACATATCAGATTAGTAGAAAAATTCCCAAAAATCATGTATTCATCCAAACAGGATGAATCCACATGGAAAAGCCAAGCTATTCCAATGTGGACCTACTGTCCAAATTTCATAACTTAATTCTTTGCAAAACTCAAGTTATTATTATTTAAAGTTGCCCAAGTTTATTATTCCGAAAATCTGATATGACCTTTAATCAAATAAAATTCCAAAAACTTATCAAACGACGTCTAAATAAGACGATTTTGCCCATTATGAAAAGCTAAGATCATGTATAATAGAATCATGAAAAGAAATCATCAAAATTAACGTGTTTAAGTCATCTAACAGACGCTACAATTCGACCCAAACATTCTGTCCAGATTTTAATCATGCCTAACTCTTATTTAAACTACTCACGTATGCATATAATCGATCAACGATAATCAAAAACCATCATAAACCATTCACAGGACCAAACATGATCAGAACCTTTCATAATACATGCAAAACCATAAACCGTAAAGATCTAAAACATCATAAACATGCATATCATGCAACCTATCAATTACTTATCACATAAGATTGTGTTTAACCCATTCAATCTTTATAAACCTCAATTTTTAATATTTATGAAACCGTTTCAGACCTAGACAAACTTAGTTATGATGTTTTAATAACATATTAAAGAAGATTAAAACACAAGGGATTGAATGTTATACCGCAAGCACTTCAAAACTATCAACTAAATGCTCTCCAAGCTTCCCGATTGATGTTCTTAAGCCTTAGCAGGTGTTTGGGGTTAATATTTTCGTAACTAGGCAGTAGGGGGAAATTAGGGTTGAGTTTAGGGGATACAAGAGGCTTAAGATTTCTTAAATAGTGATTTAAGTCTGTTACCTTGCGTCAAGACACTGCGCGCGGCCGCTCGGAGAGAGTGAGCGGCTGCTCACTCCTCCCCGGCCCGCTCCTGGTGGCCTGCTTCATTGTACAGTGTGTTTTCTTTGATGATTTCGCTATTTTGTACCATAACAAGTGTAACCTCATGTGTTAAGACCCCAACCATCCTAATGGTCCACCCATTACGATTTTTATTAGCGCTTTCGGATTGAGTTCACGTAATCACATACAATTTGCACATAGTTTCACAGAGTTTTATAGAAGCACGTAATTGCAACCAATCTCAATCAATTGATTCACAATTATCTAATTTCACCATTTACCAAAGTCCGAGGTTCATTACTCATGTATATAGTCTGGTAATTCCCCGAATTACCATTTCATGCAGTTATTAACCTATAACTTTGCGTCGTGTGACTTAACTAGCTAACCCTAGTTAAGTAGAATGCATAGAATGGAACTAGAGTTCAGTTAAAGTGAGAACATGAAAATGCGGGGTATCACATCATCCACAAGCTGAAAAGAATTTCGTCCTGAAATTCAGTAAGTAAACAGTAAAGTTGACGTCAAGTGAGAGAAAATTCTGAAAAAAATTTTGGGTATCACGTCATCCCCAAGTTGAAAAGAATTTCATCCCGAAATTCAGTTCGAGTTTTCGATTACGTGGTCCAAGTTCTCCTAAAAGAGAGGTGTCAACGCTGGCGTTGTTTCGATGTCTCTGGCCAGATAAGATTTCCCCCACCAGAACAAGGGACTCCAATCACTATCTCGTGCCAAGGATTTAAGTTCATGGCTAGACAACCCGTCCACGCCCATGATGATGTCAGAGCTACGAGGATAGTTGGGATGATAAGATTGATACCTAATGGTTAGTTAACCCGTACAGGTTTCTACTTGTAATAGAGCTAGGTAACTTCGATAAGCATACCATCAGCTAGTTCCATGGTGTGTTTGAATTCAAAGAGAGTTGGGTCTAACCTTAGAGTTGCACTAAAGTCCAAAGGCACATGTTCAATCAGCATCATAATCAAATAGGACATTAGCAAATTACTTATTCATAAAGAACGTACCCGTCACACGTTGTTGTTATCATTGTTCCCATTGTTGTTGTCACCGTTGAGCTGGGGATAGTCCCTTTTGAAGTGGGTTTCACTCCCACACTGGAAACACCCTTTTCCAGTATTTTGACGACTCTGCTGCCCCTGCTGTTGCTGATGATTCTTTGGGAATTGAGCACGAAAGTCCTTAGCTACATGACCAGCTTTTCCGCATCGTTCACACTTTCCGTCCTTACATGGACCAGAATGATGAAAGTTGCACTGTTCACACTTCGGGTGCCTTCCCTTGTAAGTACCCTGGTTATTATCAGAAGGGGTCTGGTTGTTGTCGTTTGCAGCTGACCTCTTTCGCTGCTGCTGACTGTCGTCACCACTTGTGATCTTGCCCGAGCCATCTTCCCATTTCCGCTTGTTATCTTTAGTGGTAGACGATGAGGTACCCCGTGGGGGCAAGATTCCTTCTTCCACCTCCTGATCCGTTAACTGATGGGCTAAGCGAATGACTTGCTGAATGTTATTGAAGTTTGTAGCAATTACCATCCCCTTGATCTAAGGTACCAAGCCCTTGATGTACAGCTCAATTCGTTTTTAGAGCGGAGTAGAGTTATTAGGGCACATGGTCGCCAGCTCATGCGACCTAGTAGTATAAGTCTCAATCTCCGATCCCACCATTTTTAGGTTAAGGTATTCAGTCTACAATTTCAGAATCTCTTCTCGAGGATAGTACTCCTCCTTCATCAGTTCCTTGTAATCCGCCCAAGGTGTAGCATTGGCCACATCCACCCCTAGCATCTGCACCTGCGCGTTCCACCATGATAATGCCGCATTCTCAAGTGTAGCAGTGGCATATTTAACCCTGTCAGCTGGTGGATAGTTACACATAGCGAAGCATGATTCCAACTTTTCGATCCACCTTAGTAACCCGACTGGCCCTTCAGATCCTCCAAAATTCTGAGGCTTGCAGTCCATGAATGAGTTGTAGGTACAAACATGCGGGTGATGAGCAGGTTGACCATCTTGACAGGCTGCAAGGGCTGCAACTACCCTTTCGTTAATCATTGCGTTCAGTTCCGCTTGTGTCATGTTGATGTTTCCCCGTCCATGTCCACGTCAAGCCATAGTGATCCTACATTCACCATAAGCTCATAAAAATATGCGGGCCATACGATCGTTCACACGTAGTGTAGGCGAACTGGAATAAAGAACAAACTAAGAGAACAACTCAGTCTCGACTGGGTCTAGAATAAAAGAAAGAAAGATCAAGCGAATGAAGATAGGAATCAATCGTCTCCGTGCTCAGTTAAAATAATAGCGTCTCAATATTCAATCTCTTCAGGTTTGATGGGCTCGGGTTCCTTCTCTTATTCCTCTTCCTCCTCCTCTAGTTGTGTAAGTGTTATCTAGAGTTATTCACGTGTAGTACTAATGTCCTACTCGCTCCTCATAGTAGCCTTCCTCTCTCACCCGTAATGTTGCACCGTGTTCAATGGTTGGTTCTTGCACTGGTGCTCGATGGCTAACTCCCCATCCGTGAAGCTGGTTGGAATTTGAGTCCCAATTGATGTTCCACATGGCCTAGCTTTCGCCCTTCACCCATGATGTGCTCAATATCGGAATTAGTGTTAAAGGATTATGTATCTTCTATAAACTGTTAAGCAAGTATAAGCCCGAAAGTTAGTTGTGCACTTAAGCTGTGAGTGTACTATTGCAATGCTTATGCTATGACAGTTATAGACTAGACTCACCATGCAGTCCTAGTTCACTATAACTAATGGCTCTGATACCAATCTGTCACACCCTCAAATTCCCACTGCGGGGTTTATACCGCGAGGCGCGTGACATACCAGGATCCCATAGCCATAAGTCATAAGAACGACTCTAAATGCCCAAACCATTTAGCTCGTTTTCAAAAATATAGTTTTAACATTTAACCAAAAAGTTTAGATAAGTTGCAGAAGCGTAAATCAAACATAATCGTTTAAGTTCATATGCAAAACAACGCACCCAAAATAAAACCGTTGAATGTAAAGCAAAGTATATGTTAAGTAATGTTCACAACCCATGACACAATGATGCATGTCCTATCGTGCTCCAAACCTAGAGACTTGCAAAAGCATGCTAGCGTGTGTCAACATAAAGTCGGTGAATTCACAAAGTAAGGTAAGTAAAGGTGTAGGTTTCCCAAACCAAGAAACAGTAGTTAGGTTTCCCAAACCCAGAAGTAGTAATCAATAACTAAATCCAAGAACCAAGTACCACTAGTTCAGCGTAGGCCAAGGGTAGCTAACCCATTCATGATAACTAAACAAGGATATACCGAATTGCTATTTGAAAGATGCACTCGCCCCACGAGCTGCTTTTTGCCTCCCATCATTGCCTATCAACAATGATAAAGTCTAAGGTCATTGTTCAAGCCCGGCTCCCAGCACGGTGTGAGGTTTGTCAAACCTAATAGCGCTATCAACTAGTAACCCGCTTGCTACCCGGCAACTCATTCGGATTATAGTGAAGGACTTCCGTGATAGAGTGCAGTTTAGTTCATCAAAGACACAGAGTGTGAAACTAGCAAAACCCGATTCACCCCGTGAATCCATGTATCCCAAAACCCGGGATAGAATAGTAGTCCCAAACCGGAATAGAAAAGTAAGTAATTCCCAACCAGGATTTAATGTGTGTCTCCAACCAGAGACGCATGCTATTGAAAAAAAGTAGTGAAACTCACCTAAGTATGCAAGCAATTAATCGAAACTTCCAAAGTAGGGTGTGCTACCGACTCCTTATTACATGTGTCACTAAGTGAGTATATATGTAATACCATTACACCATATAACCCGTTTGTCTAAGACGTTTAAAAGTTCAAAACCGTGTAAGTGACACCTAACGATTCTACATGCATAAGTAAACCCTACGGACCAGTTGGTGAATATGTTGATCATCATCAGTTTTACACTTTATATGCATCTCATATAAGTGTCCATTCAAGTTCATGTCAAACACATACCACATAAGTCTCCAAATAGTCACATAAACATACATTACACAATCTGCGTTTTTAGGACAGATTATGCACCGTGAAAACTAATTTGTTAAAAACACTTATCCAGTGATTTGCACAAAAATTATGAAAAATCACGCAAACAACTATGTCCAAAAAATACACACAACAGATCAGATTAGTATAAAAATTCCCAAATATCGTGTATTAATCCAAACAGGATGAATCCACTTGGAAAAGCCAAGTTATTCCAGTGTTGACCTATTGTCCAAATTTCATAACTTAATTCTCTGTAAAACTCGACTTATGATTGTTTAAAGTTGACCCAGTTTATTAATCCGAAAATCTGATATGACCTTTAATCAAAGAAAATTCCAAAAACTTATCAAACGACGTCCAAATCAGACGATTTTGCCCATTATGAAAATATAAGACCATGTATAATACAATCATGAAAAGAAATCATCAAAACCAACATGTTTAAGTCATGTAACAGACCCTACAAGTAGACCCAAATATTTTGTCCCGATTTTAATCATGCCTAACTCTTATTTAAACTGCTCACATATGCATATAATCGATCAATGATAATCAAAAACCATTATAAAACATTCATAGGACCTAACATGATCAGAACCTTTCATAATACATGCAAAACCATAAACCCTAAAGATCTAAAACATCATAAACATGCATATCATGCAACCTATCAATTACTAATCACATAAGATTATGTTTAACCCATTCAATCTTTATAAACCTCAAGTTTTAATCTTAATGAAAACGTTTCAGACCTGGACAAACTTAGTTATGATGTTTTAATAACATATTAAAGAAGATTAAAACACAAGGGTTTGAATGTTATACCGCAAGCACTTCAAAACTATCAACCGAATGCTCTCCAAGATTCCCGATCGATGTTCTTGAGCCTTAGCAGGTGTTTGGGGTTAATATTTTCGTAACTAGGCAGTAGGGGCCGATTAGGGTTGAGTTTAGGGGATACAAGAGGCTTAAGATTGCTTAAATAGTGATTTAAGTAGGTTACCTTGCGTCAGGACCCTGCGCGTGGCCGCTCGGAGAGAGTGAGCGACCGCTCACTCCTCCCCGGCCCGCTCCGGGTGGCGTACTTCGTTGTACAACGTGTTTTCTTCAATTTTTTCGCTATTTTGGACCATAACAAGTGTAACCCCATGTGTTAAGACCCCAGCCATCCTAATGGTCCACCCATTACGATTTTTATTAACGTTTTCGGTTTGAGTTCACGTAATCACATACAATTTGCACATAGTTTCACAGAGTTTCATAGAAGCATGTAATTGTGATCAATCTCAATCAATTAATTAACAATTATCTAATTTCACCGTTCACCAACGTCCGAGGTTCACTACTCATGTATATAGTCTGGTAATTCCACGAATTACCACTTCATGCAGTTATTAACCTATAACTATGCAACGTGTGACTTAATTACTAGCTAACCCTACTTAAGTAGAATGCATAGAATGTAACTAGAGTTCAGTTAAAGTGAGAACATGAAATTGCAGGGTATCACAAATCCGAGTCGTTCATGGGCACTGGCTTAGATCTCATACGAGTTATCAACTAGTATGTTCATTGGCCATGATGATGAACAGAATAATGTAAAGTATCACAGGGTTTTGCTTAAAATAGGAAAAATATGCATACAAAATATGTGTTCTTGTAAGTATATATGTATAGCATAAAATTTCGATAGAAAAAATAGTATAATATAAATCGAGTAAATCGTACAATTGCACAAACTGAAAGTAAACGAGTTGAATTGTTGCTCAATATCATTGTTGTAAGAATAACTAATAATAACTAGTGCGTGAATAATTGCAAATAACGTGTGAGAATACTATCTATAAAAGAATAATACGAAAATAATAAGAAAATGTGCGAACGTAACTATAAATGGAATGGTGTAAGAATTAAATAATGAAATTTACTGTAAACGAAAGTGCGTGGTACAGTTGTATAGCTTACTGACATGCGAGTTAAAATTTAGTAATTTTACATATATGCGTTATACTATAAAAGACATTTAGCAACATTATGATAAGAGGATATGTCCATTGTTTAAATCAAAAGTTTTGCAACTGAAAGTGTACAAGTGTAAAAGGTAAGTTGTCGCAGTTTACTCGAACTTTGTAATATAGTTGAAAGAATAGTAGTAATGCATGAGAATAACTTTTTAGAAATCGAAGTGTGTTTTAGGTTCAAAACAGGTTCATATGGAAAGATTTCGTAGGTACACATTTTCATGTGTTTACGAGAAGTCGAATTTGAAAAGTGTTATAAAGCATATTATTAGTTGCAAGTTCTCCCGAAAAAATATATTGGATATGTTATATGAAAACAAAAGGTTTACATTTGATTTTTAAAAGATGCAATACAAGTTTATAAAACGCAAGATGAAACCATTTCATGAAATATGTGTAAATCTAATGTGTTTCATAAGACTAAGATTTAAAATGGTGTGAAGGTAGTGAATGATCCCAGATGCCTTGACGAATTTTGGGAAATAGAATTTTCTGTATTTAAACATATCTTTAACTTGTAAGTTGAAATCTCATTAAAATCGAAAAAAAAAATTAATTGTATATGACATGGGTATATGACATGTTGAGAAAATCTAAGTGTTACTCGTTAGGACTGGGTAAACTAGAAACCTTTTGATTGTCAAACTTCTACAAAATTTATACATTGAAAGATCGTTTGTTTGTACGGATTGCTAAGGCATCTCTTTAGGCTCATAATGGCTACTTGTTTCAAGGCACAAGGTGTAATAAAGTGTGCACTAATCTGGCGAATACGCTTTGTGAAAAGACATACAGGATAAGTTGCCAAGTTAATCATTTAAGAGAGTAATGTACTAGTGCGTATCGTGTAGGTAGGCATTTATGTATGAGTTTAGTCTGACTAAGAAGTGCTAACTGATGGTAGTTGACAGGGAGGCGTACTTTAGCCTATAAGTGAATGCTCATCCCAAGAGTTCCCAGGTAGGTATACGGGTCCCTCGTTTGATTGGGATTTATTCGAAATACCAGGCCTAGACAGAAAACTCAGGATACAGGCGCTCACCCTTCCAGATTGCACGTGCCCCATCACTAATGAATTCCAAAACTTTAGCGAGATTAAAAACGAGATGTAGAAACAGATCCTTGAGATGTGGATTTCACTTCTAACTCAAAGATGTATTTCAAAATTGAAAACTATTGTGGAATGAAACTAATCACTAAGTTAAGGATATCACTCCCAGCTAAGTGGCTAAGTTTCTTTTTGAAGGAAATACTCTTTGAGGTGTGGATGTCACTCCTATCCCAAAGATATATTCCAAAGATGTATAACATATAGAGAAATGAAACTAACCACCAAGGCATGGATGTCACTCCTAACATGGGAATTATCATTTCATTTGTGACATACGAGTATCTTCTACTCCAAGCAAAATACCAAGAGAATAACGAGAAAGAATCATAGCGAAAATATCTCGAGGGAAAATATAAAGATAAAGGGAAATATATAAGAGAGAACTCATGAAAGTAAGCTTAGTTATAGACTTGGCTAAAAGGCATTCTAACAACCTAATTCCCTATACCCATGGCTTTGATACCAATCTGCAACACCCCAACCGATGGCGGAAACATCGAGGTGTCACATAGTCACGATTGTTCAATAGCTCATGGACTAGAAATGTAAATTTTAATACATTAAATGGAATAGTTTATTACATTGAATGAAATACAACAATTAAAACTAGCAATCTAAACTAAAATACAATAACTCTCAATCTAAGCCTAAGTTCCAAGAGCTTAGAAGTGATCTCATAAGAACCTGAAACATGTACGAAAATAATTTGGTCAATACAAAAATGTATTGGTGAGCATAGCCGTTTGATACATATAGTAAAGAAAATTTAGCAATTCATGTGTTATATAGTATTTGCAAAATGTAATAAGTGGTATCCAGGTCAAATCAACCCTGAAATGAAATGAAATATATATAGTATGCGCTAGTAACAGTAGTAATGAAACACATAGCAATGACATGGACTCTCAACAGAGTCACAAGGGTATATACCATAGTACTATTCATTGAAATGCTAGGCCGCAACGGTTAATGATTTGACAAATCATAGATACACAAAATGACACAAGCAAACACACATAAGAATTGCTTTTTAGTAACAAGAAATAGAAACCTGATAATAGGTACATGAGTCACCCCAAAATAGTAAAATAGTAAAAAGGGGAAAAGATATACTCACAGTTTGCGAAAGCGATCGAAATCCAACTTAAGCGGTCGTGAGCTAAGTAATGGGAATTCCGAGGAATTCAACCTATAACGTAATAGAATACTAATAAGCGAAAAGACTAAGAGTCTAAGGTAACTAGGGTCTAAGGCATTAGGGTTTTCTAAGTCGATTTGGGGAATTAGAGTTTTTATGATGAATCGAATTATTATAGAAGTTGTATATTAAAAATAATATACCAAAGTTTGTAAATATGGTTTAGATAATATAATTATTACCAATTGAATATTTAGATACGAATATGTTTTGGAATAATTGAGGAAAAATAATATAGTTAATTACTTTAACTAAATTAAATAAATACAATAATCAAAAATGTATAAATAAATATTATGAGTTACACAATGATCCAACAAATAATAACTAAGACTTTCCAACATCAGAATATTTCCATTTTATAAGAAAAGTATTTATAAAATAGATGTTCAAATAGTATAAATAAATAAATGTTTAATTATGTGTATTCAAACGTAAATAAGACTAAAAATACAAGACATGATGCAAAAAGATTATTTTTATAGAAAATAAATACTTTCCGATGTAAATAAATGAAGTTAATTTCACATAATTTTTATAAACTTGTTTATATTTAAAACTGATTTAATGAATTTAAATCATGTTTAAATGATTAAAAATAGGAAAATTAATAAAAATAAGTGTTTTCTGGACCAATAATTTTTACTTCAGTTCATGATAATTAGAAATAATTTCCCAAAAAGTTTAAGATTAAAATCATTAAAAATGAATTTTAATCAATTAAATATGATTGAAACAATTTAATTGAATAAAAATATAAAAATAAGACATTTTCCTGAAAATTAAAGTGTGAAAATTTTCTTTATGGTGTCAAGAAGCTACACGTAAATTTTTATAATTTTTGGATCAAAAATTAATTTATTATAATTATTATAAGTTTTGCATGTAATATAATGATTATATTATATTAAAAACAACAAATAAAAGAAATGAAATCTGTTAAAAAAAAAGAAAAGAAAAACTGCCGATGCCTGGGTTCGAACCCAGGTAGAGCCGCTGCAATAACCACACCCAAACCACTACACCATCCCAGCACTTGTTTAATCATGTGAAGCAGAATGTTATTTAAATTGTTAATCAAACTCATCTTTTTCTTCCCCAATCCTACAAGCAAGAACCCTAACCCTAACAAAATCAATTACCCTAAAATGTTACAGATAACAAGAAGGAATCATGGGGCTTTTAATCTAACACGTAACCCGAATAGAATGGCCTGATTATTAAGAACTCGCCACGTTGTTTAGAGGCGATTTCAAGGTGTTCGGCCGTGACGCAAAAAGCACCAAAACCGATTGCTTATGAACGAGATTAGGACCTTAAAATCTGGGTTAACGTCAAATAAAACTTGGTGAATGTTTTAGTAAGGTCTGTTTATATTGAAACCCGGATTTTGCGAACGTTTCAACTCGATTTATGTTGTTCGACGGTTACACAAAGAATAGCACATTAAACCTGTTTAAACACCTTATTCACTCCCTTAAATGATTAAAAACCGTTGTATAATTAAGGAGAAACGTTTTGAAGTCCATAAAAGCGAGTTAGGATCATCAAGTCGGTCACCAACACCTCGCCGGAGAAAAGTCCAGTGACCGGAACTGGGCTGGCCGGAAACGCGACGGGGACCAGGAGGGAAACAAAAGGATTTTTAAACTTTCACGTTTTGTCACAATAGGTCTCTCTAGTTTAACTTGGTTAGTTTAAAAGATAGTTTGGTTAAATATTCTTATAAAGACTTAACTTAACTAACCAAGTTTCATTTAATTGTTTTTTTTTAAACTTTTAATAAAACAAACTTATACATTTTGATATTTCCCAAAATTTGCAATAAACTTTAAACGTTTAATTGTTACAAAAAAAAATCTAACGAACTTTTAAATTTTAAATTTTTATAAAATCAATTTAGAAATAAACACTGACTTCGATATTTTATTAAATTTGCAAACGACAAAACTTATAAGGGATTAGAATAGAAACATTTGAAAACAAGAAGGACTATAATTTACAACCTACTAAAAGATGAGGGTGACGGATGTCACAACACACATGTTTGAACAAACTCACGTCTATATAAACACATGTACATGCGTACATACATGAAGGAGAAGTCAATGTCTTTGTCATTCTCGTATACCCATTTGTGTACACATGAACATTTCCCTAGAGAGATTGATTTACCTTGATTGGAAGCAACAAACATTCCCCTTCCCACATCCATAATCGGCCAACACATGACAAGAAGACAAGAGTGAGGATTGCAATTCAATCAACCTTGAACTATCACCATTAATGAGATCATGCTACACCTTTTCCTCCCCTGTGTTTTATTCGGCCGAAACAACACAAGAACAAGAACGAAAAAAAAGCTCAAGTCCCTTTCACACCTATGAACACATCTTGAACACAAATGGAATTAACAACCTATCCTTATCAAGTCCCTAAATAACTACCCTTTCCTTTTAAACTTATGATAACTATCGGCCAACTAGGAGACAGGAGGACCCATCATATTCATCCTAGCTTATCACCAAGATTTTGTCTCACTCTCTTCCTTTTTTTGTCTTGTTATCGGTCGAAGGTTACCAAGGGCATGAGTCACATGCTTAATTGTTATTATACACAAAAACTAGCACTAAGACAAACCATCATCAACCTCCTATGCAAGTCAAACAACCCTTTACACCAAATTTTACATGTAATCGGCTACAATCAAGGGGGGATGCATGTGATCTTAGGTATCCATATTTCATGATATAGTGATTAGAAAGTTTAAACCGTGCATCAACCAAGAAGTCTAACCTTTCCTTTCTTGTCTTTGTCCTCACCTTGATCGATCACCTATATAAAGGAAGCCATAGATCACCAACAATTGTCACAACACAAGCTTTTCTACTCCTCTCAAAACCTTTGGACACTCCCTAGCTATAATCAAAGCCCATCAAAACTTTCAAGATCAAGGAGGAGATCAAGAAGCTTTCTAACACTAACCATCTTTCGGTAAGTTCCCTATAAGTCTAAACTTTGATTTCATTGACCCCATTTCAGTTTACCCCAGCCCTACTAGACCCATGACCCCACTCAATCGAACATTCACATGCTTGAGTTTTGTACACATTGTTTCACTCATGATTGTTTTAACTATCTAGTGATCACATTGTCGAAGACACCACACTTATTTGACAATAATCGGCCCTTATATCACAATGATAAATTAAGTAATATTTTTTAATCAAAACTCAACCAAAATGATGAACTAAGAACCAGTTTTCATGATCAAAACTTACTTGGTTTATGTTCAAAGCTAAGGTTTATAATAGAGGTATCTATAATCGGCTTTTTTCACAAAACATGCTAGCACCCATTGTAAAGTTGCAATGGTACCTTGATAAGCATAGATCGACCAACTTTGATTCGCTAAATAATCAAATTCGAGGCCTATGTTGTGTATTATTTTCAGCTATACTATCCTAACATATGTAAAATGGACCGAAACATATGTTAATACTATTTTGGACATTAAAAGGGCATAAACTTACGTTAAAAAGCATATTTTTCCGAAAACCGACTACACATGACGGAATGAAATCAATCTATAAACCATGACAATATGTGGGGTCTACTTTGTTTACAATAAAAACCATCTTACGACAAAACGCCCGGGATTTCCTAAACCGTACATTTTACAAGTACATATAAATCAATTATAGATTGACACGTGCACAAAAAATGGCCCACATACACTCATACCAAGGTAAAAAATGTCGGGTGAACAACTTGTATGATATACGACAAGAACGTACAATTTATTATGCTCTTAATAATCATAGGGCAATCATTGTTTGGACGGTAGTATCTCACCTCCCAGTTTCACCAGACCACACGTGCCATCACCAGATGGGTTTCACAGCCCCATTTTACCATTTTTACATTTTGGGGGACAAACATGCTACAAATCTAGTACGAATTTCATTTTGTGTGTTATTCTATTGTGACTACCATGCGGAACATGAGACATTTGATTCATGAGCTCAACAATCCTCGTACTTCCGTTATACTATAACCATTAGCTATCGAAAGCCATGGAACACTTTAACAGATCTATTGGGGTGACACTCCCACTCTTGGTTAGTCGCTCTAACCGGTTACATACAAAAGAGTGTTAGTATTCTATTACACATACATTGTCTTTAGTGTACAATGCATGAGGCACAACAGTCAAGAGGTTTTGTTATGGGACTCATGGTTTGCATAGAAATCATTCGCTTAGCTAGCCTATGATTGGTCATACACGAATTACAAGAGCACTTTACATAGTACATTAAAACTAGTGAACTCACCGACATTATTGTTGACAAATCGTTTATACATGTTTTCAGGTAATTGACCATGAGGAGCGGGGGCTTGGGAGAGGGGTTTGAGCTTGTACAAAGTGATATCGTCATGGAACGGGTCTTGTCAAACATATGTTATTTCGCTGTTTGAGTCTTGCATTTCCAGACAATTTACTAATTTAAAACAATGTTATGTTAATTTAAATAATATATGACATCATCCAACCTTAGATGGTATCTATTTTAAATAAATAAGTGTTGCTCGAACCTTGTGCTTGAAAACCTTTCGAATCACATTCCCGATTTTCCGCCTTGGCGGGGTGTGACACCTGTGTATGAATAAATATAAGGAGATTACTAGGGTTGAGGATTGATGCACATAACCGAATCAAAAGACCACAACTCTGGCGGTTACTCCTCCCCTATCCTTCATTGATTCTTCTCCAAGAATCATTAGTCATCATAACCGCGTACCCTAAAGGGAACTCGAACACACTGACAATCATGTCGACCTCAACGCTTTCAGCCCCTAGTAGCAGGTCTCACAAATCTTTCAGGTACACGTTTATGTTTTCCATTATATACTAACAAAATCAATCAACATGTGGTATCAATGCTATGTTGCTCATAATTGATTTTGTTAGTTTCCATTAGTTTCAAAATAAAAAACGTAAAACGAATTATGAAACCTGAATAATCAGATAAATATGGCTTTCGGCTGAGCCGTATCATGGCCGATCGAAAAAAAATTGTTTTGGTTCATTATTTTGGTCTCATAACGTATCCTAGATCAATGTGACAACCTGCACCCTTCACTTTTCATAAATGTGCATAACTGGTTCCTCAACTATTTCAAATTTTTTATTTTTAACCCTCGTATTTTAATGGGAACAAAATTCACAATTTAATAAAACTTATAATTTTTATAAGTAAATGTATGCACGTTTTATACTCACATCTACACCCGAGCACGTATGTTTCAGACCTTGATACTCAAAGCCCTTAATTTTCGGTCCTAAAACACCTTAGAAACAGAAGGAAACAAGTCTAGAACTTAAAATTGATTAAATTAGAAAAATTATTTTTTTTAACCCTCGTGGTCCGCTGAGACAGTCAAATAGTCAAAGTCTCAGTCAAAATCCTAGTCAAAGTCCTAGTCAAAGTCTCAGTCAAAATCCTAGTCAAAGTCCTAGTCAAATAGTCAATTTATCTTAAAACCTTACTTTATTGTTTTGACCAATTTTAAAGCCTAATTGAATCCAAAACTAGTATAAAAACCCACCTATGACCCATTACACTTTGCACCTCTAAATTGATTGTTTCAATTCGATTAAACTCTCCCTCATACCTTTCTTCTATAGTATATTACTTCTACATTTGAAGCTTTGATTATAAGCTCTCGTAATTGGCGAATTGGAAGCTGGATATTTTTCTTATTCGGTTTCTTTTCTTCTAAATTGGACTAGTTTCGTTGTTGAGTCTTTGGATTGCTCGCATTTTCACTCTCGCTTAGTCATCTAGTTATTTGGCGAATGTGAGTATTTCCTAACCCCTTTTTGTCTTTATTCACTTTTGGGGTGTTACATGTACATTTATACAAAATACACATGCAAGTTCACATTTTTACAATACAATTCTAGTACATTGTGCATTTGCTTACATATGTGATTTATGCTTAGACATTACATGTAGAATACATTTGTACTTAGTGAAATCATTAACCATGTACAAGCCGACCTTAACATTGGATAGCGCTATTGGATTGACATGTGAGACCCGCAAAACCGGTGTCAAACAGTTGGGTTAACATTCTTAAATATACAAAAACATGAGTGTATTTTCTTTCGAAAGGGTATGTATACGCAGCGGAAAATCATTTAAAATAGAATCTATAAAACACATGAACATTATTTATTTAATTGTAACTCGAATTTAAAATTTTCATGTGTAAACAAAAGTCATCTTCGACTAGAAATGCCTTCTTATGCCGGGTAGCTCCTTGCATCGCCAAGCAGTCATCCATCCATCTCTCTTTTAACCTGAAATCAATCTAACGTGTATGCAAAAGTCAACTACGCTGAGTGAGTTCAAGTTTTATAAATTTATATAAACAAGTAATTTGTCAAAATAAGAATTAACAAAATACCTCAACCTTAGAGATAACAATAAGCGCAATCCGCTAACTAGTTTTCCCCCAAGCATTTAAAAATTCAAAGTCTAGGATAGGCATACTCTGCCTAATTACCTCAAACTTCTATTATCAAATATAATAATAAGCGCATCTCGCTTTTCAACACAAAGTACAATCCAGTCTATTTAAGCAAATAATTCAAACCAAAGCTAGAGATCAAAGTAGGCATATCCACCTATGTCATAGCTTAGTTTATAAAAATACATATAATATGAACTATGCAACATTCCTGACTCGAAATCAAGACCAGAGATCAGAGCAGGCATATCCCACTTCTGTCATAACCCAGTTCGACATATCAGGTACCTCTCAACATAGTCTATTATATATAATAACAAGTATAACATGAACTAAGAAACAACCATGACATAAAACAAATATCTTAGATCAGAGCAGGCATATCCCACTTCTGTCATGGACCAGTTTATAAGGCTAGGTAGTCGCCAAACATAGTTTATATATTTATAGGAACTCATATAACTTAAACCTATATATACACACACACACACATATATATATATATATATATAGGTACTTTCATTTTTATATACGTATAAACATATACAACTATCCGAATATATATTTTATTCTAGTTGCCTTTAAACATGTAGGTATCGAAACATAATAACCTACTTGCATTTTAGGCCTAGAAAAATATATTTGAGTTAGTATGGATTTCATTCGTACGTAAAAATACTTATAACTTGACATTAGGCGCATTCCGCCTACTTACGTTTCATGCCAACATAATATGTTTATTAACATGAATTTCATTTGTACACAAAAGTATTTATAACTTCAAAGAAAATATTTTCGTGACTTCATAAAAATCAGCATGCACGTTAGCCTAAAATAGTTAGAAAAAAACAATAACTAAAAGGGTGGGCACAAGAACTCACCGGTTGTGAAGTTTCTAAATCCACAAGCTAACTATCGCGAACGACGTCCAATTACGAATCTCACACCCGAATAACCCAAGGTCTACAATTTATTTTATTAAATAAGGCATAACCCGACCCGTTAACATCTCCGCAACAACCTCCAAACGAAACGTAACCCGTTCACCATCGGATTTGTATCACCCTTGTATTTAGTACCCATGAAATGAATATGGTATTGATGTTAGCTAGGTTATTAATAACCTAACCCGCACTGTGCAGAATTTTCAAAATAGAATAAAACATATTCAAACCATTACATCAACTTTGATTAATTTCCATGCACCACGTCATATTTGTTATCAACTTATTGAGATCCCATGATCAATCATCATCACCACCATTCCGAAAAGCACACACCCACTTGATCTCCACACTCACATGCCTTCACTCAAGCGCATAGCCACCACCACGCCGCGCAAACCGTCAAAACCATCACCGAGACAGCCCCCACCTCGCATCACCTCCTGCACCGTACATCGCCGTCGACACCCCCGAAGCCGACCACTGATGTCTTAATACAACGGCACCATCCTTCGTTTCATCGGACACATGACTGAACACCACCATCAGATCACCACAACCACAACATTCGGTTGCAGCTACCAAAACCCATCTACGCCACCGGTATCCACCGCGCCATAGCCATAACCGACCCAAACCAATACCATCCCGAAAGCATGCGTAAACAACTATATGAACATATTAGAAGTTTACCTTGATCGTGATGAGCCGCAAGTCGTGCACCGCAACCACCGTGAACCACCATACGAGACCCACCGTGCCCTTCTTTTCATCTACTCTCTTTCATACCCACTTTAAACTGCCGACACCGACAGACCTCGGTCCAGGGTCTGTTTACTTTCTTGTGTGCGACAAGTGGTTTAGGGTATTGTATAATTGAAATAGAATGGTTTTCAATGAATGATTTTATTCACATCAGTCGTCCATATATATATATCATAGTTGTCTCCTTGTCTATAAGTGGTAAAGAATTAATAATATACCAAGTCAATCAAGTATTTAATGTTGTGATAAAGTTGACGAGGAGGTGATTTTGGATAGGCCAATGATGACGAGATGAATGTGCAACCATTTTCTAGGAGAGAATATTTCTGATTTATGTATTGCTATTTATATATAGCTAATAATATTTCTTATTCGTAGAAAGGCACAGAGCCATGGGAATAATTAAAATTCTCGGATACGAACAGTGAGGAAATTATTAGCCTAAATTAAGGACTAAATAAAAGGCTGGTTAATGGATTTGTATACAGAGAACATGGAGGAAATATTTAATTCCCATAATTCGATAAGAAATTATATTAATTCCTATAATTTTGGGATGTTACATGACAACCCACCTAGGTGATTCTCTCCCTTTTTCATCGGAGAATCCATGGTCATTGTTAAGTTATTATCCATTTTTTGGATAAGTACACCGCCGTTCATTTTAGTACATTTATACAGTCACAGGATTGATTTCGCTCATTTGTATGATACATAGTTTACATAAATGCATTGTAGCTTTGCACTTGAATTGTATAACATTTTCCAACTTACTATATATATTAAAACTAGGAATGCTTACCAACATTTCATATGTTGACAAAACTTATTTAATACATGTTTCAGGTGCAGTTTGATCTTAGTTCCATAGCATTGGATTTTAGTGCTTGCTTGTAATAATTTATTTCAAATTTCATGTTTTGTTCAGACTTTTGTATTTTTCCCATTTCATCCATGTAAGACAATTTAAATTATACAATAATATTTACATTTTAGTACCATGTGCTTTTGAACAATCGTCTCTACGTAACACCTCGATGATTCCGCCATCGGTTGGGGTGTTACAGATTGGTATCAGAGCCATGGTTATAGGGAATTAGGTTATTAGAATGCCTTTTAGCCTAGTCTATAACTAAGCTTACATTAACGAGTCATCTCGTGTATATTTCTCTTTATTCTTATATTTTCTTTCAAGATATTTTCACTATTGTTCTTTCACGTTATTCTTTCGTTATTTTGCTTGGAGAAGAAGACACTCGTATTTCACAAACGAAATGATATCACCAAGTTAGGAGTCGTATCCATACCTTGGTTATTAGTTTCACTTCTCAATATGTTATTTATCTTAGGAATATATCTTTGAGATAGGAGTGACATCCACACCTCAAAGAGTATTTATTTCAAAAAGGAACTTATCCACTAAGCTGGGAGTGATATCCTTAACTTAGTGATTGGTTTCATTCCACAATCGTTTTCAATTTTGAAATACATCTTTGAGTTAGGAGTGAAATCCAAATCTCAAGGATCTATTTTTGCATCTCGTTTTTAATCTCGCTAAAGTTTTGGAATTCACTATTGATGGCGCACGTGCAATCTGGAAGGGTGAGCGCCTGTATCCTGAGTTTTCTGTCTAGACCTGGTATTTCGTATAAATCCCAATCAGACGAGGGACCCGTATACCTACCTAGGAACTCTTGGGATGAGCATTCACTTATAGGCTAAAGTACGCCCCACAAGTCACTAGGAAATTTCAAATACTTGAGTTGGTCAAAGTTTCCTATGGAAACAATTCCAATGTTTTATATCATTGATATTTATGTTTGTTTATCATTTGAAGATTCCATTTAATCACTTGATGTTTCATATGCCATTATTCATTGATCATTCGCTTTTGAATCCCTTATCATCATTACTAAAACTTTTGTTCGATATATTATCGCATTAAAGCTTACACTATTTCACTTATGCTCATGATTTTTACACTATAAGGTATTACTCGTTTTGCGTTAAAACATTTTTACCCACGACTTAAGTTTTAAACTCTTTGTTTAACTTTGATCACATCCTGATTTTATGAATGTTGCGTCATCATACAGTTAAAAATGAACATGGTTTTTCCAAACTTATTATTTCAACCTGTTTTATACCTTCATGTTTACAAACTTACTTGATCGAAGTAACAGTATATCCTCATATACCTAATACTAATATTGTTGCACCCAGTCTCCTAAGCCATAGCCAACTACCATTAGTTAGAACTTCTTAGTCAGACTAAACTCATACATAAATGCCTACCTACACGATACGCACTAGTACACTACTCTCTAAAACGATTAATTTGACAACTTATTCTATAAGTCTTTTCACTAAGCCTATTCGCCAAATTAGAACACACTTTTCATACACCTTGTGCCTTGAAACAAATAACCCGCTATGAGCCCAAAGAGATGCCTTAACGATCCTGCAAATAAATGATCTTTCAATGTATAAATTTCGTAAAAGTTTGAAAATTTAAAAAATTTCAAGTTTACCCAGTCTTAACGGGTAACACTTCGATTTTCTCAACATTTCATAACAATTAAAAATTTCTGACTTTTCAACCCACAAGTTAAACAAATATTTAAATACAGAAAATTTTATTTTCCAAAATTCGTCAAGGCATCTGGGATCATTTACAACCTTCATATAATTTTAAATCTTGGTCTTTCGAAACACATTAGATTTACACACACTTCATTAAATGGTTTCATCTTGCATTTTATAAACTTGCATTGCATATTTTACAAATCAAATGTAAATCTGCATGTTTTCATATAACGTATCCAATATATGTTTTCAGGAAGAATTTGCAACTAATAATATACCTTATAACACTTTTCAAACTCGACTTTTCGTAAACACATGAAAATGTGTACCTACGAAATCTTTATAAGTGAACCTGTTTTGAACTTAAAACATTCTTCGGTTTCCAAAAAGTTATCCTCATACCAGTAGACTATACGTCTGTTGTGCGCACTTTCATTTACAGTAAATTTCATTATTTTTTTACACCATTCTATTTATAGTTATGTTCGTACATTATCTTATTATTTTTGTATTATTCTTTTGTTGGTAGTTATTTTCACGCGTTATTCGCAACTATTCTCGCACTAGTTATTAGTAGTTATTCTTACAACACTAGTTTTGAGCATTAATTTAACTCGTTTACTTTCATTTTGTGCAAATTTTGCGATTTACTCGATTTACGTTATGCTATTCTTCAATCGAAATTTTATGCTATACTTATATACTTACATGAACGCATATTTGGTATGCATATTTTTTTGAGCAAAACCCTGTTATACTTTACATTATTTTGTTCATCATCATGACCAACGAACATACTAATTGATAGCTCGTATGAGATCTAAGCCAGTTCCCATGTACGACTCGGTTTAGAGTATTCCTCTAACCCAAGGGGAACGGTGTAATCCTCAGAGTTTATCAATATGGTTGTTTAGAGCCCAATGATGTGAACAAAAATTTACCGGTTAAGGGTGAACCCAAAAGGTGAAGAACCCCTAATCATGTCTTATACTTACACATTAATCTCATTACGGTTAAAAGGTGAACTTGAAAGGGGAAGAACCTCTAACCGCATCTTATACTTGAGCAGTATCTACTACTTAACACATTTTGGTTGCACGCATTGTTTCTTGTATTACTTATGTTAGTGTTATGGAAAAGCGTAGCACCCTAGTGTAAGGTAAATCGATGATTACGGTCCGAACGCAATCATGGATTTAGAGGTACATGGGGGTGGTGTGTGATTCTACTTAGGCTATTGGTAGACAATCAGTACGAGTCCAAAGTATCAGCAGTGTGGTGGGTTAGCTGCGGTACACCCTATATATAAGCACGAGCGATACAGCGGGAGCGGACTAGGAGTCTGACCAAGAACCTACCCATTACTATCTCTTTATTAGATCGTTGACTAATAGCTAACATTTTTTATAGGAACATTTTACATAAGTTTCAATTAGTTTTGTTGGAGTCTTCCTTGTTGACCACCTCTACAGAAAACCTTAAACTTTGTAGACTCTTACACCTTCTGTTAGTCGAAATTCTGTTGCCTGTCCTTAATAAAGTTCGGTCAGAAACTTCTCTAAAGTAAGGGAAGCTACTATAACACTGCCCTGCCCTCACCAGATACATACTTTTCCCAAACCTTGCTCATTATAAACTCTTAATTCTCTAACCTTGGGTCAAACTTTAAGGATTTTCAAACTCTTATTTTGGGTATTAAACAACTACTTCAAACTTTTTCAAATCATGGCTGATGAATTTCTTAAAATCTACTTGCCTTTTTACAAATGTATTTTGTTTCATGGAAACCTTCACTTGAAAGTAATTCCGGGACAAAATTTTCTAAAGTAGGAAAGACTATGACAACATGCACCCTTCACTTTTCATAAATGTGCATAATTGGTTCCTCAACTATTTCAAAATTTTCATTTTTAACCCTCGTATTTTAATAGGACCAAAATTCACAATTTAATAAAACTTATAATTTTTATAAGTAAATATATGCACGTTTTATACTCACATCTACACCCGAGCACGTATGTTTCAGACCTTGATACTCAAAGCCCTTAATTTTCGGTCCTAAAACAACTTAGAAACAGAAGGAAACAAGTCTAGAACATAAAATTGATTAAATTAGAAAAAAAATATTTTTTTTAACCCTCGCGGTCCGCTGAGACAGTCAAATAGTCAAAGTCTCAGTCAAAATCCTAGTCAAAGTCCTAGTCAAAGTCTCAGTCAAAATCCTAGTCAAAGTCCTAGTCAAAATCTCAGTCAAAATCCTAGTCAAAGTCCTAGTCAAATAGTCAATTTATCTTAAAACCTTACTTTATTGTGTTTACCAATTTTAAAGTCTAATTGAATCCAAAACTAGTATAAAAACCCACCTATGACACATTACACTTTGCACCTCTAAATTGATTGTTTCAATTCGATTAAACTCTCCCTCATACCTTTCTTCTATAGTATATTACTTCTACATTTGAAGCTTTGATTATAAGCTCTCGTAATTGGCGAATTGGAAGCTGGATATTTTTCTTATTCGGTTTCTTTTCTTCTAAATTGGACTAGTTTCGTTGTTGAGTTTTTGGATTGCTCGCATTTTCACTCTCGCTTAGTCATCTAGTTATTTGGCGAATGTGAGTATTTCCTAACCCCTTTTTGTCTTTATTCACTTTTGGGGTGTTACATGTACACTTATACAAAGTACACATGCAAGTTCACATTTTTACAATACAATTCTAGTACATTGTGCATTTGCTTACATATGTGCTTTATGCTTAGACATTACATGTAGAATACATTTGTACTTAGTGAAATCATTAACCATGTACAAGCCGACCTTAACATTGGATAGCGCTATTGGATTGACAACCCACCTAGGTGATTCTCTCCCTTTTTCATCAGAGAATCCATTGTCATTGTTAAGTAATTATCCATTTTTTGCATAAGTACACCGCCGTTCATTTTAGTACATTTGAGTCACAAAATTGATTTCGCTCATTTGTATGATACATAGTTTACATAAATGCACTGTAGCTTTGCACTTGAATTGTATATATTAAAACTAGGAATGCTCACCAACATTTCATATGTTGACAAAACTTATTTTGTACATGTTTCAGGTGCAATTTGATCTCAGTTCCATAGCATTGGATTTTAGTGCTTGCTTTTAATAATTTATTTCAAATTTCATGTTTTATTCAGACTTTTGTATTTTTCCCATTTCATCCATGTAAGAAAATTTAAATTATAAAATAATATTTACATTTTAGTACCATGTGCTTTTGAACAATCGTCACTACATGACACCTCGATGATTCCGCCATCGGTTGGGGTGTTACAATCAATGATGGTCGATTTTATAAAATTTATCAACTAACGTTCGAGGATTATGATTCTAGTTATGGTTATTATTTTATGATGTTCTTAGTTTTGGTTTAGTGTTCTTCGAACACATAATGAAAACCGAAAATTTTATTATCTTTTGCTTAGATTTAGTATTGATTTTTATTAGCTAAAATTTAGGATAATATTCGATTCCCCTAAAACATGGAAACAACCTAACAAAAACCTAATCAAAATTATAGATAATCGGTTCCACAATTTAAGCTCAATCCGAAAACTATAAGTGTTTTCGACCAATAAAGCGTTTTCGGATGTACAACCTGTTTCCGAATCCATTAGGGTGTCCGACCCATAAAACCGTTTCCGACCCCATTATTTGTTTTCGAAGGCACAAGGGTTTCCTAACCCATTAAGGTGTTTTTGATCAGAAACTCGTTTCCGAAGGTACATGAGTTTCCGAACCCATAAAAGTGTTTCGTATCAAAGGGGTTGTTTCCGAATCATAAGGAGTTTCCGATCCATCAAGATGTTTCCGAACTAAGGTTTTTTCTGAGCAATTACAGTGTTTACGACCCGTAAGAGGGTTTCCGACCATAATTCAGTTTCCGAACTGAAGGTGGTTTCCAAATCACCATCATTGTTTCTAAAATCAGGGTGTTTCCGAATTCGATTTTCTCTGTGTTTGAACTCAAGGTCGTTCTCGGGTCACTTAGGTTTTATCGAATGAATTAGTTCTCAGTTTAGGTTCGAATCAGGTTTGCGAATCAAATAGTTCTCAGGTATCTTATGTATAATTTATTCCGAGAACACTTAACATTTCAAGAACCATCATTTAAGAGCCTTATAAAGTTTCAAGAACCATATATTATTTGTAGAAACATTATTTTCAAAATCCATTATTTTCTCATGGGAAATCTCGTCTAATTTAAAGGTTTTGACGAAACATAACGTACCATGTTTCATCAAAACATTATTTTAAACGTTGCTTAACCTGCAATAACATTTTGAGTTTCACTTATGTCGAATAGTGATGTGTCATATTAGTTCGTTATTTAAGGTCTCGTTAAGCAATGTAGCTTAGTTTACATGATGTCCATAAGGTTTCACTTCTGCCCAACGGTGACGTGTAACAGAAAGTCTCATTTCTGCCCAAAGGTGATGTGTTACGATCATTGTTTGTAAACCTAATACTTAAATAAATAGTGTATGGCCAAAGCTAGAAGCATGTTATTTAAGTAGTCTTAATGTGGTGTTACAAGTTATCACAGCTTCATTACGTATAATGGCCTATTCTACCTTCCTTAGATTCTTACTTGCCCCATGAATCGCTATAAATTTTTCATTATCTTAGTATCCTAATATTCTCATCTTTTTCCACTATCAGCTCCCAACTGCGGCATCACTCAATTAACTGGTGATAATTATGCTGCCTAGAAAGAATCCCTCTAACTGAATTTGGCATTACTAGATTTCGACTATGCCCCTCCTGCTCTTACTGCATCAAGCATTGCTAATGATAAAATAGTGCATGAAAAGTGGGAGAGGTGCAATCAAATGTCTCTCATGTTTATGAAGAATTCCAACAATTTGCCTATAAGGGGTTCCATCCAGATTCTAATGTCGCTAAAACTTATCTGGCTTCGGTGGAAGAACAATTCAAAGGAACCTCAAAGGCACACGCTTCTACTCTCATTATGAAACTCGTGACAGCTAAGTATGATGGAAAGAGCGGTATTCGTGAGCACATTATGATGATGAACGACATGACCAACAATCTTAAAGGATTGGACATGGATATTAGTGACGATTTCCTGGTGCATTTCATCATGACCTCGCTTCCCTCGGCCTATAACGCTTTTAAGATCAACTATAACACACAGAAAGATAAGTGGACTATGCAGGATTTGATCGCCATGTGCATGCATGAGGAGGAGCGGATGAAGCTGGAGAAACCGAAAGTTGCTTACCTGATGACTGTTCCTTCAAAGAAAAGGAAGAGACAATCTAATAAGAAGCAATCTTTTAACACCTAGAGGAATGATACGAGTGCTTCTTCTAGCCATAAGAACTCCATTACGAAGAGTAAGTTCTACTGCACGTTCTGTAAGAAAGAGGGACATAAGAAAAAGGACTCCTCTGCTTTCAAGGAGTGGCCAACTAAGAAAGGTAATAATCTATTTATGATACTTGAGTCCTTTAACTTAAATGTTCCATCTAACTCTTGGTGGTTTGAATCTGATTCTATGGTCCACGTGACCAATTCCCTTCAGGGATTCCGTAGAATCTAGAAGCTGGCAAGAAACCAAAGAGCACTTAATGTTGGGAATGGAAAGTCTCTTATTGTCGAAATAGTGGGAACATTAGAATTAAAATTTAAAATTGGTTTATGTATTGTTCTTTATGATACCTTATATATTCCTAAGATTACTCTAAATCTTGTATTAGGTCCTAAATTAGAAATGGACAGTTTTGACATTTTAGAAATATTTTTATGATTTTTAGAGGTTTTTTATTAATTTTTATCAATTTATGTAGTTTTAATCATGTTTAACTCATATAAAATATTTTTATTATTTTTAGAGGCTGTTTATTAATTTTAAAAGTGTTTTACATTTTATTTCAAATTTATGTTATTTTTGTTAATATAAATTCAATAAAAACTTTTAAATTAATTATAAAATATTTTCTGAATAAATTTTATTATTTTATAACTTCGGAAAGTATACATTTTATAAAAAGTTTTTTATTATGTTTCACATATTATTAATTACCTAATTAATAGTTTATATTTTATATAATAAATATAAATTGTTATTAGTATCTTTTATTAATTTATGTTATTGCCATAGTTTTGCCACATAAACTTATTATATATTTTATAATACGAGCTTAAGGGGCAAATATTATGTATTTTATATTTTACATATGTTATGTCCTTTTAAAACAATTATTTCATATTTTCTTATCGCTTTTATTAAAAACAATTAAAACCCTAAATATAGACTAGACATTATAGGTGCCTTAGATTAGGAACCTTAAACTGTTTTATGCTTAGACATTCATTATGGATACTTGAAGTTTTAGGTTGAGTCTTCGAGTTTCGCCTCACTTAGACTCACGACGCTTAGAGGTTTATATAGATTAACGAATGTGAGTATACTTTCCCCTTTTTTTCACACTTTTGGGCTGATTCATGTACACTTATATATTCATTCAATTTACTATGTTTAAATGCAATATTCACGAATGCAATTCATATACGTGCCTTACGTGTTTGCCTTATATGTGTTCGTGTGTACTTATGCCTTGTCAAAATCATTAACTCGTGTTGAGCCGAACATAACAATGAATAGTACTCTGATATATATCCATTGTTTGATTTACCCTATTGAGGGGAATCCTTTGGCCATTGTTATGTAATTCTTGACACTTAAATTTTTTATTCTTGATTCTTGATTCTTATAGGTTTGATTTTGATCATTCGTAAAACTTAGTTACATAATCCCAAATAGTATAGCACATGAATTGCAAACCACTTTTGAATTTATTATATATGTATATAAACTGAGTATGCTCACCAATACAATTTATTTGTGTTGACAAATACCATTTTCGTACATGTTTCAGGTTGATTATTGAGACACATTATTAGCTTTTATGTTTAGAGTTTTGAAATAGGATTATATATATATATATATATATATATATATATATACATTGTTTAGATTTGATAAGTTCGCTTTAAACACTTTGTACCTTTTGTACCACATTTCAATGTATTAAATTATTAAATTGAATGCAATCACATTTACACTTTAGTACCATGAGCTTTTGAACAATTGTCACTATCGTGCACCCCGATAATTCTGCCTTCAGTTGGGGTGTTACATTTCACAAATTTTGGAACTTTACTTCTGCTTACTTAAATTGTGAACTCATTGACTTTATGTTAACACACACTAGCATGTTTCTACATGTCGCTAGGTTTAGAGCACGTAGGGCGTGCATCATTTGTGTCATGGGCATTTGAACATTATTTAACTATTATTTTGCTTACGTTTACATTTGTTTTTGGGCGCATGTTTTGTGCATGCATTTAAACGGTTTATGTTTGTTTACGCTTCCCTAATTATCTAAACTTTTTTTAATTAAATGTTAAACTATACTTTTGAAAACGAACTGAATGGTTTAGGAATTTAGTGTCGTTTTTATAACTTATGGCTATGGGGATCCTGGTGTGTCACGCGCATCATGGTATATACCCCAAAGTAAAATTTGAGGGTGTAACACTAGTGTAAAAGAACCAAAACACCAATTTTTTTTTCACTTTTCTCACTCGCGGTATATACCCCGCAGCCTCATTTTACCCTTTCCATATATATAGGAGTAGGTTCAATGGGGAACCTATAAAAAGTGAGGAACTGGGGAACCATGCATTTAACATGCTAATTATATCATAAAAAATCAATTTAACATGTAAAAAATCATTTTTATCAAAAAGCGTAATTGGTGATTTTGTATATAAATGTATGTAGAAGCTCTTTTGACACATGTTTTTATGCAAAAGCTCTAAAGAAAGTTTTGAAAAAAAATATTTTTTTGCATGTTAAATTGAATTTTTAAAATATATTTAACATGTTAAATGCATAGTTCCTCAGTTCCCCACTTTTTTGAAGTTCCCCATTGAACCTTACAATATATATATATATATATATATATATATATATATATATATTACGACACCCGTCAACAAACCAAGTCAAGATCCGTATACATTTTACTTAACTATGTCATTTCATGTGCATATTAGATGTTTTTAGCACTTATTATACCATCCCTAGTCTAGCAAAGTCCGAACTATTGCAGAAATTCAATACAATATCTGTTTATGCATACAACACCCGAATTATCCGAGACAATTGGTGTTGAACACTCAAGCCAATCACACGCTCAATAGAGAGCAACCGGGCATCCAATTACTACGTACGGACAAAACAACAATGCACGTAATAATACCAAAGTTGAAAGTACACAATTCCACTCAAAACCGAACAATTCATAATGTGTTTTATGAAAATTTACACACACAAAATCATGAATTATTAAGATACAAACACATATAGACATGAGTTAATATTATCCAACGACATATGTTTGTCCTACTATTAACACATGTAATGGTAATTAGCTTATATTATTATCACCACAACACATGCTGCCAATTCATTAAATCATCCACATATACATATGTTAACCGCATGACTACACACACTCTTGATGTATACCCGTATGTATATATATCTATTTGATGACAAAACACAACTCACCAATCTATACATATACACACACGGCTACACACTTAGGAAACAACATGAAAAGCTACAATTACCTACCATTTTCACCAAGATACACAGGATTGGAAAGATCATAGCCATGCCACCTTCCTAGAACATCTAACTTTTCTTTCCTTTTCTTCTTTTTCTTTTGGCCGAACACAACACCAAACAAGACAAACCATCTAGTTATCCTGTGACAACTAATATTATATTAGAATGGGTCTTGTGTTGACACAATGCCGACTCATGTATGTGTGTGGATCCTATGTTTCATCAAGAAAATCTGGCTATTGAACTCAAAGCCGAATGTTTATACATATATGAACATAACTTTCTTTTTGTACATGAACTTGCATGATCACATACAATGTGCACACTTATACATTCAAAGACCATCACTTACCACCTTGAACATGTTCATGAAAGTTGATTTTATTCTCTAAGAATCAGATTTTGAACCATGTGTTAAACCAAAGTTTCAGATGCATTAAAATAACATATGTTAAAATGATTATAACATGTGTTAAACACACCTTTAACATAATAACAATGTGGTATATGTTAAAAACACTTGTTTTTCCACAAATCCACTACACATGTTAGATTAGGACATATCTATGACATATGATAGCATGTGGGGCTTGTTTTGTTAACAATTGATATGTTTTTGCAACAAAACTCCCGGAAATTCACAAAACCGTACACTTTACAAAAGAACATACAAATGGGTAGTAATTGTCAGGTGCATAACAATGGCCTCACATATACATGATATGAGGATCTAAAAGTAGAGTGAACAACTTGTATGGTAAACGAAAAGAGCATACAACTTAATATGTCTTTGATAATCATAGGGCACCTATTGTTGGGACAATAGTTATTTCGCTTTTATGCTTTACTAGACCATATCTCCAGTCACTAGGTGAGTTTCACGGCCTCATTTTACTATTTTTACATTTTGGTGGATAAACATGCTACATTTCTAGTTACATTACATTTTAGTGAATTTCTATCATGGCTACCATGTGAAACATGAGATATCTGGTTCATGAGCTCAACAGTCCTTGTACTTACATTTACACTGTAACTATTAGCTAACAATAGCCACGGAACACTTAAATAGATCTATTGGGTTGACACCCCCACTCTTGGTTAGTCGCTCTAACCGGTTACATACGAAAAATTTTAATATTCTACTATACATACGTTGTCTTTATTGTACAATGTGCGAGGCACAACAGTCAAGAGGTTTGGTTATGGGACTCATGGTTGGCACAGTAATTATTAGCTTAGCTAGCTTTGATTGGTCATACCTGAATTTCACAAACTCATTACACGGTACATTAAAACATATGAACTCACCGACATTATGTTGACAAATCTTTCATGCATGTTTTTCAAGTAATTGACAATGGAGCTCGGGGACTTGGGAGAGGGGTTTGAGTGCACACTTCATGGTACCTTCATCATGAGTCAAGTTTCAATAACATTTTAATGTGTGATGTTTGACATTTGATCTCGTACTTTCAGACAATTTACATTTTATTATTATTATGTAAGACAAATTTGAAATGTTTGGTATTCACTATGTTCAATATTATGTGTTGCTCAAACCTTGTGCTTGAAAACCTTTCGAAGTCACATTCCCGTGTTTCCACCTTGGCGAGGTGTGACAAAAATAGCGTGAAAACCGTAAGAACAAACAAAAATATCAATCAAAATCATTTTTTTAATACAAACCACAATATAATTAAAATACAACATTAAAAAGTAATTTTTTTTCCTAATAATTCATCTTTCCTTGTGAACACACTCTAAAATTAACTTTTTACACATGTGTAATTGAAACTGTTACACATGTATAAATAGTAAATTTAAACATGTGTAAAAAACAACTTATTTTTATACACGTTTAAATTTTTACGCTTAAATTGTGTTTTGAGATTTTATTTTAATAATAAGATAAGTGTAAAAAGAAATTTTGAATTTGAATGGTTTTAGATAGCTTTCTTGCAATTCGCACAAAATATGTGTATAAGTTAATTTTAGAGTGTTTTTTCAAAAAAAGTTGAATTATTTGGAAAGAATATTTTCTTTTTAATGTTGTATTTTAATTATAACGAGTTGTGCTTGCCCGCGCGTTGCGGCGGGATTTTGATTATGAATGTTTTAGTATCACTATATGAGATGCGAAAATTCTTAAACTTTATTCAAACCATCTTTCCTTTTTATTTTTATCTTTTTTTTTTTGCATTATCCCTAACCTACAACAATACACCTAAATTATTTTACTTCAAAAGACAAAATGTTTTAGGAAATGACCCGAATTTTGGGGTCCTAACTTTGTATGTTATATATTTTTAAGTTTGAAATTACCTTGGTCACAACGTACAAATTACATCTTTTGTATTATCCGGTGATTTATGAGTGTAGCAGTTATGTGGTAATTGATGTCCCTTTCCGGAGGATGCTACCGGAACATACGAAAATTCCATAAAAGATGCAACACATAGGTTAGGATTTTACAATAATATGCGCCTTTTCGTTGGTATTTTGAAGTTGTTTGTTATTCAAAGGAACAATAAATTAGAATCATTACATGAAAGATGAATCTGGAAAACGGTTGCAAACAATCATAAATTGTGTTGGTAAAAATGAGATGCGGAAATGACACATGTTGGAGCGGGTTATTAAAATCAAATGGATTTAGAAATAAGAAAATAACCTTGCAAGTCAGAATCAGTGCTTTGTGATATGTATTGTTTCCAATTTAAATATATATATATATATATATATATATATATATATATATAATAATTTGTGAAATAATGGGGAGTGATGGGGAAAGGTGGTGACTCTTAGAAGTTGCCCAAATTGCTAATTGTAGGAAAAGTGATGACTTTTAGAGGAGATTAATGTTGATAATTAATTTGTGAAAAGGTGCCGAGTGATGGAGAAGGGTGGTGACTCTTAGAAGTGACCCTAATTTGTGAAAAGGTGCCAAGTGATAGAGAAGGGTGGTGACTCTTAGAAGTGACCCAACTAACTAATTTATGAAACGGTGCCAAGGGATTGAGAATGATTGTGACTCGTAAACGTGACCCAACGAAAACTAATTTGTGAAAAGGTGCCAAGTGATGAGGAAGGGTGGTGACTCTTAGAGGTGACCCAAGTTGCTAATTGTATATATATATATATATATAATGAGGTTTGTATTAAAAAAATGATTTTGATTGATATTTTTATTTGTTCTCTCGATAACTTACCAGAACCACCCCAATCGAGCCCCAAATCAATAAAAACACAAAACAATAACTTACCGGTGTGTGTGGGAGGATCCTTGACCGAAAATATGAGCCCGAGCCTTCGTTCGCCTTGGGGTCCTGTCACACCCTCAAATTCCACATGCGGGGTTTTACCGCGACGCGCGTGACACACCAGGATCTCAGTCAACGATCACAATAAACATGCAACAAACATGCATTTATATATATATTTAAAATCAAAATATCATGCTTTGAGCTGTAAACCAGCAGCGGAAGCATTTCTTGTTTACAATCAAAAGACATATTATAGTTTACAAAACATTGTTTAATGTGCTTCAAAATATTAGACGCTGTGCATGACTTCGTGCGCCTAGCCCATTGACTGCTACCTTAGCGACCTGAGAAAACTTGCCAAAAATGTCAACATATAATGCTGGTGAGTTTACAGGTTTTCTTTCATAAAAGTGTTGTTACAAGTTTGCAAAGATCATTCCCGTTAATACTATGTCATAAGAACGTTAGCTAGACGTTAAGTGTTTTTACTACTACGGTTGGGAACCCATTACTAAACATGTACCAAAAGATGAATCCAGCCCAGATTGACTGGGTTACCGATGCCTCGATAACCCAGGAGTTAGAGACAATATGCATCCGCCCGGCATCCCCGCCGTCGAGTGGGGTTTGTGAGGCCCAATAGATCTATCCACATTTCCCTCATTGTGCATCCCCGCACATTCATAGTTTCCCCCGGGACTTTCCGTAAAAGCCGTATAGTAACATAAAGTGCCCATAGTATAACATGACCTTTAATAAGTTCGTAAGTAGCATGTTTCTCCCCCGAAAGCAAAACAGTAAAATTGGGGCTATGACACTCACCTTAGATCGCGTTACTTGAAAACAGTTAAGTAATTATGCTATGTTAGCCCCAAATAGCGGCGACCTATCATAAGATGTGTATAAGTATCCGGACTAATAACCCGCAGGTTAACTAGTCCCCGAATGTCCAGACCATAACCATAAACGTTTGAAAACAACTTTGACTGTTAAACCGACCGTACCAGACAAGACCCGACATCCCATTGGTGACCCGACATCCCACATGTTAGATGAATACAAGACATCATGCAACACATGCAATTAAACACTTAATACGCGCAAGAGTTCACCTAGTCTAGCATAATGTTCAATTAACGCATAAACAGGTCCGAACACATGTTACTAAGCCATTGGGTGTATCCCGGGGTTCCTATCATGTTCCTAGGTGTCAAATCATGTTCCGGGATGTCAAAATACGCTTACGACAGCAGTACACGCGATTAGGAAACTTACATGCAATTAGGAAAAGTCAACTGGTGAATAGGAGGTAGTCAACTGGCGAGTAGGGGCTAATCACCTGTTGTATCAGGCGAATAGGCTGTAATCGCCTGATACATCAGGCGATTAGAGCCTTATTCACCCCTGTTCCTGCTATTGCGCAATTTCGCGCGTTAAACCTTCCAAATCAGATCCAAAACATGTAAAACCACCCAACATCAAACCTAAACCATTAACCAACCCATTCCAAGGAAAAACCCCCAATTTAGCTGTGCTCTAACGGCCTCAGTGCGATTATTTCCTAAAATGGCAAAGTACTAGGTTTCATTAACTATGAAATCTTTCCTTAAATGGTAAAGATCAGATTACACCTCTTACAACATGCAAATCATCATCCCTATGTTATAACATCATTCTAGCATGATTCCTAACAATAAACAAGCAATGAATCATATCATAACATCCTAATTCTTCAAGAATCGCCCAAATGGGTCAAAATGCATACTTTCATCTAAACACTATAACAATAGCTTAAACTCATAGATAACCATCCTAACAACTCCTACACATTAGAAGTACATCAAATTCATGGAAACATTCATGTTATAATCACCAAAAATCATCATATGCATCAATACTCCACATATAGCAAGTATTATGGTGTAGACTTGTTTTAGAACTCATTTCCAAGGTTTTTAAAGACACATTCTTATCAAAACAAGGTCTGGACTTTTGGGGAACCAAAACAATAACATTACAAAGGCTTGGGATGAAGAACACACCTTGGATTTTATCAAAGAAAGGTGTGTAAGCTTGGAAATGGTGAGTTTTGAAGCAAAACAAGTTCAAGGGTTGTATTTATAGGTGTTTTGACTTGTGCATATCAGATCAGGCGAGTAGGGGATCAGCACAGGCGATTAGAGCCTCTAATCGCCTATATACTGGCGATTAGAAGCCCTAATCGCCGGTAATCATCCCTATTCGCCTATAGAAGTGGCGATTAGGAGCCTTCGTGGTTCCTAATCGCCTGTAAGGTTCCAGATCGGGTTTTTGGCACGTTAAACACTATTTTAACATATATAAATACGTATTCACATACCGAAAAGTCACATAATGATTACAAACACATAATGCACGATAACTAACACGTTTTCATCCGTTCACCAATTCCCGGGACTCGAGACTTGCGTGTGTGCGTTAAACCCGGTGATTCCATGAATCACCAATCCTTGTCCCCATGGTTATGGACTGACTCCCGATGATCCCGTGGATCATCGTAACGACTCCCGATGGTTCCCAGAATCATTGTAACGACTCGACTGACCCAGTTAAGTACGTAATATGCATGACTCGCTAAGGTAGACTTACTAGTTTAGTCAATGTTACTAACCTGAGTTTGCCGGGTGTCACATCATCCCCCTGTTGAAAGAATTTTTGTCCCGAAAATTGCTCAAGGCCAAAAAGGAAGAGACGAAAGAGAAGAAAATTTTTCCGGTTGCCACATCATCCCCCTGTTGAAAGGAATCTCGACCCGAGATTCATTTAGCTTCAGGAGAGACATGTCTTGATTCGAACGCGCGCTTAGGAAATAAATGAGGATACTTAACTTTCATCTGATCTTCCCGTTCCCACGTGAACTCCGGTCCACGATTTGAGTTCCAACGAACTTTAACAATGCGGATTTTACTCCAACGAAGGCTACAGATCTTATAGTCGAGAATTTCAACCGGTTCTTCCATAATACGCACACGATCATCCACCTTGATCTCTTCGAGTGGAACAACCAAAGATTTATCCGCCAGACACTTCTTGAGATTAGAGACATGGAAGACATTATGAACATTACTGAGTTCAGGTAGCAGATCAAGCCTGTATGCTACCGGTCCAATCTGTTCCAGAATTGCGAACGGTCCCACATACCAAGGATTCAATTTTCCCCGCTTCCCAAAACGTATAACGCCCTTCCACGGAGATACCTTCAATAAAACCCTGTCGCCATCCTCAAACTCTAAAGGCTTGCGATGACGATCGACATAGCTCTTGTAACACCCCAACCGATGGCGGAAACATCGAGGTGTCACGTATGAATGATTGTTCAGTAGCTCATGGTAATACATAAGTTTAAATAATCCTTTATTTCATTACAGTATTGAATTACATTAAATGTCTTGAATGAAATCTAATACATCCAATAATTAAACAAAGCTTAAAACTTCAAATATCTTCTCATGCTCGCTCTAGACTTCAAGCATCAGTATTTCCTGTTGAGTTTGAAAAATATGGGAGGTTCAACTAGAAGTTGGTGAGAATACATAAGCCAAGTCAAGCAATTAAGTTTTATAAAAGTTTAGCAATTCATATGTCTAATGTAAGTTTAAGTCTACATGAATAAACATGAAGTGTAGTATGCACATAATCAATCCTCCGACAAAGTTTAGGTCCATCCCGCATCCACGGTTCTCCTTATAAAGTTTAGGGTCATCCCGCATTCACGGTTCTCCTTATAAAGTTTAGGCCCATCCCGCATTCACGCTTGTCCTTATAAAGTTTAGGTCCATCCCGCATTCACGGTTCTCCTTATAAAGTTTAGGTCCATCCCGCATTCACGGTTCTCCTTATAAAGTTTGGAACGATAACAATCACCCGCGCTCCCCATAGAAATGGTCAACGAATCTAGGTGGGGTTGTCAATCCAATAGATCTATCATTGTATACCGCCGGCTTGATCAGGGTTAATGATTATGCAAGTTGAAGTTTAAGTCTAATAGTCTTTGTCTAAGTCATGAGGCATTAAAGTTTACAATTAGACATGTATGTAGAATTGCTTAAGTATAAAGTTTCAAGTATAAAGAATTGCATAAACAAGGTTACATAAACTCACCTTAGCAAAGTGTTAAGTCTTGTGAAATAGAATAAGTGTAGTCCAACGTTGCCAAGTATAACCCTATGTTTAAGGCAATAAATAAGTCTTTCTAGTCTACAAGTATTTCTAGGGTTCCTAATTTATTTGAAACGTAATAAAAGGAGTGTAACATAAATCATAAAAAAAAACTAATCATAAAAAGTTTTAGTTAATTTTTTGATAAAACAAGTTCTAATGGAAATTGTTCAAAATATATAATCAATTGTATACGTTTATAGAAAAAAATAATAATTAGATTTTAATCCTTTAAGGGCATAGGATAAGTATTTCAATTACAATGATTATCTAAAATGAGTTTCATATTAAGAGATTAAATGCTACGTAAATTGCAATGACCCATTTATAACAGTATGTTTTTTTTTATTTCATAGATTAAAATAATTTAATAAAATTAGTTTGAACAAAAACTTATAAGTATTAAACTAGTACCAAAAAAATAGTTAATTGGATGACAAACATTAAATAATTTGATACGGGTTTATCATTTTAAATAATTATTAGAAAAAGAAAATGTTTTAAACTTCAAAAAAGATGCAAAAGAAAAGTTGAGATATGAAGTTTATTTAGTATAAAGGATATGCTAGTCCATGTGCCCCAATTATTAGTTTCTTAAACAAAAACTTCTCAAACTTGACCAAATTAGGAACAAAGGGCACCTCAAACACATCTTCATATGTGTGTTTGGCAGGAAGCTCGAGATCGAGAAAAAAGAATATAAGACTCACAGTGCCGGAGGAAGAGGCGGTGACGGCGAGCGCCAGAGATTAAGACCATTAAGGGACGGTGGTCTGGAGTTGGCGGTTGTCGGTTACCGGTGGCTTGTCGGGAGGACGGAGCAGCGTCCATTTGACACAAGCAGAAGGGAGGAGACCAAGAAGGTATGGAATGTGGTTCACGACGGTGGTGGATGTTGAGAAACCGCTAGTTCAATACGGGTTTGTAGACGGATTTATCCAGCACACGCCAACCCACAAGAGATCGATAGAGAGTTGGGTCAGGAAATGGTTGATATAAACTTTATGGTTCAACTTGTTTGTTTCATTTCTATACATGACTATATATATGCATACAAACACAACAAAGATGGAGATAAAAGCTCCTATAGACTTTGACTCAATAATTACACATAATTTTTTGACTCAAGACTTTGACTCCAAGAATTATGTTGTCAAGACATTGACTCTTGACTCAAGGCTTTGATATATATATATATATGGTAGGGATCATACAAGAACCAACTTTAGGGAGAGAACCAGAGAACCATTGTCAACACAAACAAAAAAAAAACCTAAAAACCCCACCTCCACCCCCTAAAAACCTAAACCCACCTACCTCACTCCCTAAAAACCTAAACCCCCCATCCCTCACACCGCCCCAACCACCCCCCCCCCCCCTAATTGTGAAATGCACATGTGCACCTAACCCCACACCCCCCAAAAACCAAAACGCTCCATCCCATCCCCCCCCAAAAAGATACCCCCTCTTCCACCATACCCAAAAACTAAACCCTAAAGCTAAACCCATTAAAAAACTTAACTATAATAGTGAAATGCACATGTGCATGTAGTACAATTATCTTATTTTATAGTTTTATATAGAGGTTTTTTTAAGTTTATTCACCAACAACCCTAAAAAACCTAACCTCGTTCCCATCGTACCTAAAAACTAAACCCATGAAAAAAAAAACTAACTATAATAGTGAAATACACTTCGCGTTTATTTAAAGATCATTGAATAAATTTTTTCCACCTTATATATCATATCACGTCCATTTAATGATAATTTCAGTATGACAATTGATAATTTATTCAAAAGTGTGCTCTAATAGTGAAATGCATATGTGCATACGGTATATGTATGTATGTATATAACAGCAAAATGCACATGTGCATAATACCTGACGTAATTATGACGTAAAAAAGGCCATTTTTTGTTTTTTTTTTTTTTTTTTTTGTATTTTTTTTATTTTTTTTTCAGAAAGATTAACACTAAAAAAACATTTTGGTGTTTTTACTTTTTTTATTTTTTTAGGTTATATAATTTTTTTATTATTTTTTTTATTTTTTTGGTGAAGGGGTTTTTGTGTTCACACTTGGTTCCTTGGTTCTCTCCCTAAATGGTGGTTCTCAAATGATCCAAATCCTATATATATATATATATATATATATATATATATTGAAACGAATTTATATCTTCCTTGTTTGAGATTATAAATGTAATTGGAAAAATGATTAGCTTTAAATAAGAAATAAAAAAAAATCATTAGTTTGAATTAGAAAATAAAAACACCGTCTTATAAAATGACGATTTTATAAATAGAATTAGGATAGGACATATGTCATGATTGAAGATTTTTTTTTTTAAGTACAATGATAAAAGGAACTTAGAAAAATAGAGTGCACGGATAAAGATAAGAATACTTAGAAATAAATTACACTTTATATCATGGATCGGGAAATACTTTAATGCAAAATAAATGGGAAAATTCGTGAGGTTACAGTCTCCCCTACTTTTAGAAACTTCGTCCCGAAGTTATAAAAAAAACACCGGGTTGAGGGTGATTGGGTAGAAATTAGGGCAACTGTGGTTTGGAAAATTTGTGTTAAGGCATGACATGAATTTATAGGTAACAGAATAAATTGTTTCGAATAATTTGGTAAGAGGTTTGATAGGTGTGGGTTTTAAGGGTTGGATTAAGTTCGTCTAAAATAGCAAGGAGAATAAGAATCTAGCAAAACACTAAACTTTAAGTTTTAGGAATCTTAAAAAGAAATGCATGAGTTAATTGACTATAGAAATACTAAACAGGTAACTAGAGTTTATAATTGGTTATCTATCAAAAACCTTGATAGAATTTCACACTACCTTAACGTACCTGTAAATTCATGATTATGTTCCGGACCGTAATCACCAATTTACCTTACATTAGGGTTTTGTGTCCTTCTATGACTCTAAACACACATGTAAGTAATGCAAAATAACCTTGTGATTGAATCGTATACAATGTATCCAAAAATGAGTCCAACTGTTGAGGAGTATTAAAGACTTCTACCAGTCAGTGAATAAGAACCTCTACCGATTGTTGAGCAGGTGCGATAGCCTCTACTAGTCGTTGAGCAGGTTGTAGGGCCTCTATCGACTGTTGAGCAGGCATGATGACCTCTACCAATCGTTGAGTAGGTTATTTGGTACTCTACTAACTGTTGAGCAAGTACTTCATCCTCTATCAGTTGTTTGATTAAGTGTACCAATTATTAAACACATGAATTGCAAATTGATAATATGTACATGTAACCAATCAATTATCAAGTATAGCATGCGAGTTGTAATAGAGTTGCCCTAGACAAGGTTAATGACTCTAGGTGTGTCTATAGCAAATAGTTTATATTCCATGACTTCTAGTATCAAATGTTCAAATATGGTAGATAATCTAATCCTCATGTATAACTAAGGATTAAGTTTGATGCAACACACAATCAAGTTTCAATAGTTTGGTTATCATAGGGATCAAGTTCATGTTCAAGAAGGTAAAGAATATGAATTTAGTTCTTGAGAGGATGATGAATAATCTCGAAGCAGAATCAAGGTTGTGAGAGATAGTGAATGTGAAGATAGTTGATAAAGAGTTTATTTTATAGTAAAGAGATTATGTAGCAGTGTAAATTGTGGGGCTTGAATCAAAAGTTAGAATCAAGTGTATGAGAAAACATGATTGTGGTATATGCCAAATATTGTAAAAATTTCGAACTAGTTGAAAATAAGTAGGGGTCCATGGGGAGTTGGAGATTAAATTTTTTGTTCATGAGGATGGAAGGATTTAAAAATTGGTTTAGTACATAAAAAAAGTCGTTAAATAGTACAAACTAAATGAGCTTTGATTATAATATTCTCATTAGTTGGAGATTTGAAACATGACATTAGGTTTTGAAGATCAAGGTTCTATTAAGTGATTTTTAATAGATTAAAGCATTATATAGAAAATCGTTTGTTATGCTAATAAATAGACATTTGAATTTAGAAATTAAGTTTGAGGACATCTTTTGACAAAAAACCTGTATTTTTTTTTCGTAGTTTATAGGTGATAAAAAATTTGAAAAATATTTAGAAATCTTTAGTGTTGTACTAGGTGATGAAAATTTTGAAAATGTTGAATTTTTTTTTTTTTTTTTTTTTTGAACCCCTCGTCAAGATCAGGCTATGAGGTTATAGTTTTAAAATATATAATATGTTGAGAAAGGAAATAACATGATTTGGGTAGGGTGTTGAAAGTATTTAAACAAGTGGCTAAGATGGTAAGGTGAGGTGTGATTGTGAAATCCATTTATGATTATGAAGTGGGATTGATTTAGGCTGTAAAATTTTGGGATTTTAGAGCTTAGTTTTAAGGGAAGTGAGTGTAATCATTTATTTATTAATTAGAACGAATAAACGAAAACATTGACATATCAAAGCTTCTAAATTCTAATAACATAGTGAAGACATGTTTTAGCCTATAAGTGAACACTCATCCCGAGAATTCCCAGGTAGGCATCCGGGTCCCTCTTCTGATTGGGATTTATGCGCAATGCCATTCCTAGACAGAAAACTCAGAATACAGGCGTTCACCCTTCCAGATTGCACGTGTTCGTTATTAAAATCTAGAACTTCGACGGGATCTTCAAGGTAGTTCAGGTTAGGACTTGAGAATTCGTCCTATTAGTCTAAGGGTGAAACCATTGATGGAGAATAATCGTCTTGTAGGGACTAAAGTAGAGATAAGAAGTAGGAGGGAGATAGAGAATAGAAACAAGTAGGGTTGCAAGTAAAAGGAGCAAGTACTGGTTAAAATCCTATGGTTATAGACTAGATTATTTATTTTTTTCTAATAACCTAATTCCCTATAACCATGGCTCTGATACCAATCTGTCACACCCCAACCGATGGCGGAAACATCGAGGTGTCACGTATGAATGATTGTTCAGTAGCTCATGGTAATACATAAGTTTAAATAATCCTTTATTTCATTACAGTATTGAATTACATTAAATGTCTTGAATGAAATCTAATACATCCAATAATTAAACAAAGCTTAAAACTTCAAATATCTTCTCATGCTAGCTCTAGACTTCAAGCATCAGTATTTCCTTTTGAGTTTGAAAAATATGGGAGGGTCAACTAGAAGTTGGTGAGAATACATAAGCCAAGTCAAGCAATTAAGTTTTATAAAAGTTTAGCAATTCATATGTCTAATGTAAGTTTAAGTCTACATGAATAAACATGAAGTGTAGTATGCACATAATCAATCCTCCGACAAAGTTTAGGTCCATCCCGCATCCACGGTTCTCCTTATTAAGTTTAGGTTCATCCCGCATTCACGGTTCTCCTTATAAAGTTTAGGTCCATCCTGCATTCACGGTTCTCCTTAAAAAGTTTAGGTCCATCCCACATTCACGGTTCTCCTTATAAAGTTTAGGTCCATCCCGCATTCACGGTTCTCCTTATAAAGTTTGGAACGATAACAATCACCCGCGCTCCCCATAGAAATGGTCAACGAATCTAGGTGGGGTTGTCAATCCAATAGATCTATCATTGTATACCGCCGGCTTGATCAGGGTTAATGATTATGCAAGTTGAAGTTTAAGTCTAATAGTCTTTGTCTAAGTCATGAGGCATTAAAGTTTACAATTAGACATGTATGTAGAATTGCTTAAGTATAAAGTTTCAAGTATAAAGAATTGCATAAACAAGGTTACGTAAACTCACCTTAGCAAAGTGTTAAGTCTAGTGAAATAAAATAAGTGTAGTCCAACGTTGCCAAGTAATACCCTATGTTTAAGGCAATAAATAAGTCTTTCTAGTCTACAAGTATTTCTAGGGTTCCTAATTTATTTGAAACGTAATAAAAGGAGTGTAACATAAATCATAAAAAAAAAAACTAATCATAAAAAGTTTTAGTTAATTGTTTGATAAAACAAGTTCTAATGGAAATTGTTCAAAATATATAATCAATTGTATACGTTTATAGAAAAAAATAATAATTAGATTTTAATCATTTAAGGGCTTAGGATAATTATTTCAATTACAATGATTATCTAAAATGAGTTTCATATTAAGAGATTTACATGCTACGTAAATTGCAATGACCCATTTATAACAGTATGTTTTTTTTATTCCATAGATTAAAATAATATAATAAAATTAGTTTGAACAAAAACTTATAAGTATTAAACTAGTACTAAAAAAAATAGTTAATTGGATGACAAACATTAAATAATTTGATATGGGTTTATCATTTTAAATAATTATTAGAAAAAGAAAATGTTTTAAACTTCAAATAAGATGCAAAAGAAAAGTTGAGATATGAAGTTTATTTAGTATAAAGGATATGATAGTCCATGTGCCCCAATTATTAGTTTCTTAAACAACAACTTCCCAAACTTGACCAAATTAGGAACAAAGGGCACCTCACACACATCTTCATATGTGTGATTGGCAGGAAGCTCGAGATCGAGAAAAAAGTATATAAGACTCATAGTGCCGGAGGAAGAGGCGGTGATGGCGAGCGCCAGAGATTAAGACTATTAAGGGACGGTGGTCTGGAGTTGACGGTTGTCGGTTACCGGTGGCTTGTCGGGAGGACGGAGCGGCGTCCATTTGACACAAGCAGAAGGGAGGAGACCAAGAAGGTATGGAATGTGGTTCACGACGGTGGTGGATGTTGCGAAACCGCTAGTTCAATACGGGTTTGTAGACGGATTTATCCAGCACATGCCAACCCACAAGAGATCGATAGAGAGTTGGGTCAGGAAAAGGTTGATATAAACTTTATGGTTCAACTTGTTTGTTTCATTTCTATACAAGACTATATATACACATACAAACACAACAAAGATAGAGATAAAAGCTCCTCTAGACTTTGACTCAATAATTATACTTTGACTCAATAATTACACATAATTCTTTGACTCAAGACTTTGACTCCAAGAATTATGTTGTCAAGACTTTGACTCTTAACTCAAGGCATTGATATATATATATATATATATATATATATATATATATATATATATATATATATATATGGGGATGGTTCAATAGAGAACTCATTTTATTGAGAGAACTCGAGAACTCCTAATTAAATACAAAAAAATATAATAAAAAAAAATCATAACTCAAAATTTAAGTAAAAAAATAGAAAACTAGTTCGGAGCTTCTCTTTCCCACGTCATACCCGTTCGGAAAAAAAATAAAAAAAACACACCTAAAAAACGCTACTGCACATGTGTAGTATAACCCAAAAGCCTAAACCACCTACCCCCTACTTACCCCAACCCAAAAACCTAATACCACCCCACCCACCCCCACCCTCACTAAAAAACCTAAATCGCTTACCCATAAACCTAAACCACCCATCCACCCCCACCCAAAAACCTAAACCCACCCCACACACCGCCTACCAAAAACCTAAGCCCCACCCGTCACAACCAAAAACCTAACCCCCACCAAAAAACCTAACCCCCTACCCAAAAACCTAAACCCACCCTACCCACCCCACCCCCAAAAACCTAAACCTTACAAACTAAACTAAAAAAAACTAACCCTAAAAGCTAAACTAAACCCAAAAACTAAACCCTAAAGCTAACCGGACATTTACTACACAGGTGCATTAGAAGTCCGAACCAGATTTTTTATTTTTTTATTTTTTTATTTTTTTTCTGAACCGGGATGACGTGGGAAAAAGAAGATCCGAACCAGATTTTTGGTTTTTGACTTAAATTTTGAGTTATGATTTATTTTTTATTTTTTTCTTAATTTAAGTAGGAGTTCTCGAGTTCTCTCCCTAACTATGAGTTCTCAATTGAACCATCCCCATATATATATATATATATATATATATATATTGAAACGAATTTATATCTTCCTTGTTTGAGATTATAAATGTAATTTGAAAAATGATTAGCTTTAAATAAGAAATAAAAAAAATCATTAGTTTGAATTAAAAAATAAAAACACCGTCTTATAAAATGACGATTGTATAAATAGAATTAGGATAGGACATATGTCATGATTGAAGATTTTTTTTTAAGTACAATGATAAAAGGAACTTAGAAAAATAGAGTGCACGGATAAAGATAAGAATACTTAGAAATAAATTAGACTTTATATCATGGATCGGGAAATAGTTTAATGCAATATAAATGGGAAAATTCGTGAGGTTACAGCCCTTTTGACGATCCCGAGCTGCTGCCATGCGGTTATGGATTTGTACGATCTTCTCGGAAGTCTCGTACACAAGTTCCGGGCCGGTGAGTTGACTCTCACCCACCTCAGCCCAACAAAGAGGAGACCGGCATTTCCGCCCGTAAAGAGCCTTGAACGGAGGCGCCTTGATGCTAGAATGGTAGCTATTATTGTAGGAGAATTCCACCAACGGTAGATGACTCTCCCACCCCTTGCCAAAATCGATCACACATGTCCGAAGCATGTCTTCTAGCGTTTGGATTATCCGCTCACATTGACCGTCAGTTTGCGGATGATAAGCAGTGCTCATGTCTAACTGAGTACCCAGAGCCTTATGCAAGGATTTCCAGAAGTTAGAGGCGAATCGAGAATCACGATCAGAAATAATAGAGACAGGCACCCCGTGCCGAGAAACCACTTCCTTAAGATATAAACATGCCAAACACTCAAGGCCATCGGTTTCCTTGATAGCGAGGAAGTGTGCAGACTTTGTCAACCTATCGACAATCACCCAGATCATGTCACAACCACTGGGCGATTTTGGGAGTTTGGTCACAAAGTCCATCGTAATCCGCTCCCACTTCCACTCGGGAATTTCAGGCTGTTGCAGAAGGCCGGACGGCTTTTGATATTCAACCTTGACCTTGGCACATGTCAAGCACTTGCTCACATATGAAGCTACATCCGCTTTCATGTTCAGCCACCAATAAAGTATCTTTAAGTCTTGATACATCTTATCGGAGCCAGGGTGAATAGAGTACCGGGACTTGTGAGCTTCATCGAGAACGAGCTCCCGCAAGCCCCCACATAAAGGGACCCAAATACGTTCAGCGAAATAATGTAGGCCATCGGACCTGAGCTCAAGGTGACTATCAGCACCATGCATGGTTTCAGCTTTAAGGTTTTCCTCCTTCAAAGCTTCTTGCTGCGCCGAACGGATTCGGTCAGGTAAACCAAAATGGATAGTGAGCTGAAGAGCTCGAACACGACGAGGTTTAGCGGATTCCTTCCTGCTTAAGGCGTCTGCGACAACATTTGCCTTGCCAGGATGGTATTTAATAGCGCACTCGTAATCATTAAGAAGCTCGACCCAGCGACGCTGTCTTATATTCAACACATTCTGATCAAAGATATGCTGGAGGCTCTTGTGATCGGTGTAAATACTGCACTTGGTACCGTACAAGTAATGCCTCCATATCTTTAAAGCAAAGACTGCTGCACCCAATTCCAGATCATGGGTGGGGTAGTTTTTCTCATGAACCTTGAGCTGACGAGAAGCATAGGCAATGACCTTCTCGCGCTGCATTAGCACACAACCGAGACCCCGGATAGAAGCGTCACAGTAAACCACAAAATCGTCCGTGCCTTCAGGCAAGGACAAGATAGGAGCAGAACAGAGTTTAGCCTTTAGCATCTGAAAGGCCAACTCTTGTGAATCACCCCAGTCGATCTTCTTGTCCTTCTAGGTAAGCGAGGTGAGGGGTTGAGCGATCTTCGAAAATCCCTCGATAAAACGGCGATAATAACCTGCAAGACCCAGGAATTGCCGCACCTCAGATGGCGTCTTTGGTGCTTCCTAGTCTTTGATGGCTTCTATCTTAGCTAGGTCAACATGAATTCCTTTTTCATTAACTACATGACCAAGGAACTGGACTTCCCGCAACCAGAAGCTACACTTAGAAAACTTGGCGTACAACTGTTCCCGCCTCAGGAGTTCCAAAACAAGACGCAAGTGTTCCTGGTGGTCCACTTCGTTCTTGGAATAGAATAGAATATCATCAATGAAGACAATCACGAATTTATCAAGATAGGGCTTACAAACACGGTTCATCAAATCCATGAATATGGTGGGTGCGTTGGTGAGACCAAAAGGCATGACCAAGAATTCGAAATGGCCATAACGAGTTCGAAAAGCGGTCTTCGGAATATCAGCTTCTTGGACCCTCAACTGATGGTACCCCAATCTCAAATCAATCTTCGAATAGAAACTAGAACCCTGGAGTTGATCAAACAAATCATCGATGCGAGGAAGAGGATAACGATTCTTGATGGTAACCTTGTTCAATTCACGGTAGTCGATACACATTCGCAGGCTTCCGTCCTTCTTCTTGACACACAAAATAGGGGCTCCCCACGGGGATGAACTAGGTCGGATGAAACCCTTCTCTAACAGCTCCTGCAACTGGTTAGACAACTCCTGCATCTCGGGAGGTGCAAGACGATATGGGGCTCGGGCAATAGGGGCCGCACCTGGAGCAAGTTCAATACTGAATTCGACCTGACGATAAGGCGGAAGGCCAGGTAAATCTTCAGAAAATACGTCGGGAAAATCACGAACGACAGGAATATCTTCAATCTTCTTCTTTTCCTCTGACAAAACCGAAACAAGTGCCAGAATGGCAGAATACCCCTTCCGAAGATATTTATAGGCTTTCATACACGAAATGATACTCAAAGGGACCCCGCTCTTCTCACCATGCACCAACAGAATTTCTCCATCGGGGAGAGGAAGTCGGATGACTTTATCAAAACAAACGATCTCCGCATGATACAAAGACAACCAATCCATACCCACGACAACATCGAAACTACCCAAGGACACCGGCATAAGGTCAATAGGAAAAGAATAACCCAACAACTCAAGGCGACACTCCCTAGGGACGTGCGTCACTTCAACTTTCTTACCATCAGCCAATTCTATCAAGTACATAGCCTCTAAAGGTGTAGGTACCCTATCAAGCAATTAACTAAACCCAAGAGATATAAAACTCTTATCGGCACCGGAATCGAATAAAACCGTAGCATAGCGATTATCAAGAAGAAACGTACCGGTAACAGTGTCAGGATCCTGTCGAGCCCGCTCGAACCAATCACAAAGGCACGAGCATTCCTGCCTCCGCCCCCGTTGTTTCCATTACCCGACCCGTTCTTCCCAGCCTCGCCCTGCTTCAACTTGGGGCATTCACGCTTGTAGTGACCAAGCTCACCGTAGTTATAACACCCCTGTTTGCCCTGGTTTCCCTGGGGAACAGCAACCTGAGGAGCCGGAGTAGGCGTAGCAGGTGGGTTCCGGTTACCCTGAAGATTAACCCTGAAATCCTTAGCCTGGTGCCCTAGCTTATGGCACCGGTGGCAGCGGTTCCTGTCCTCACAACGATCGTTGTGGTGAAACCCACACTGGTCACATTTTGGCAGTTTCCCATTATAACCCCTCGGTTTCTGCTCAGTCGACGGTCCCCCAACATCAGACCTCTTCACTTGCTGAGGCTGAGCTGAACTCGAGCCTTTACCCACTCCTTCCCACTTTCGTTTGTTGCTCTCGGGAGCCTTCACAGCAGCGCCTCGGGGAGGCAAGACTTCTTCAGCCACCTTCATATTGGTCAGCCTGTGAGCCGACCGAACCACCTCAGAATAAACAGTAAGATTACCCGTAGCTACCAACCCCGCAACCTCCGGTACCAACCCAGAAATATAGTGCTAAATCCTCCGGTATTCCGGTGTGTGCAAATCAGGGCACAACACCGCCAACTCATTGTGCCTAGCAGTGTAAGCTTCAATCTCAGACCCCACCATCTTGTGATTCCAGACCTCATGCTCAAGCTTCTGGATCTCATCCCTCGGGCAGTACTCGTTTTTCAAAAGCTGAACGAACTCTGTCCAGGGCATATCATGAGCTTCCCCAATACCCATGGTCTGTGTGGTGGAGTTCCACCAAGTCACAGCTTGACCCTCCAGGGTCGCAGAAGCATACTTCACCCGGTCGCCATCCGGGCAACTGCACATCGAGAAAACCGATTCAACCTTCTCCAGCCAGCGGAGCAGTCCCACTGCCCCTTCAATTTCACTAAAATTGTGGGGCTTGCAATCCATAAACTTCTTGTAGGAGCACTGGGTGGAGGGGGATTGACAGCACCACCTGGAACAGACACACATGTGAAAATCAAGAAAAGGTACAGTACCCTAGAACAAGGTAGAATAGGTGGGAATTGATGTACCACACATAGCATTATGAGCAGCTTGGAATGCAGCCATGGAAATGTTCACGTGCTGCTGCATCAGGTTGTCCAACTCCGCTTGGGTCATATTAATGTTTCCACGGCCACCGCCGCCACCACGGCCGCCAGCACGGCCGCCTCTGCGACCTCCACGAGCTCCCGACATCTTCTGTCACAACATTAAACAAAAGATTTAGGTTTGCCCGTGTTACAACCGATTAGGAATTTTAAGGAACTAGACCGAGCCCAGTTCGGGTCCATCCATTCAAACACAAAGTCCACTAGGGCTCCCATGCATCACAGTTTATGATCTCGTGTGCACCCGACATGATAAACTGTTCTACATGGTCCTCCAGGCGTGCTTTAAGTTTGAAGTTCAAGTCACCGAACACTAGCACCCAATCATGGTATTATCATAAGTATAAGTATAAGATAGTATGTATAAGAACGAGCGTGTCCATTAGGGCATAGTAGGGAGATGTCCGAATCCCTGGACAGATCTCGAGAGTATGCCGAAGCTACCCCAATGTACACCGCCGTCAAGAAGGTTCAATAGTATATCGCTCGCCGTCGAATCATGGTAAGGATGGGTCAAGAGATAGAATGATAAAGAGTAAACAGATGGTGTAGCATAGAAGATCATGACACCGACGCCCCCGACAAGTTATATTGTTACCCACATGTTAAGACTCGACCATCTGTGACCGTCTAGTGTGTGCAACTCAGTTATAGACTAGACTCTACATGCAGTCCTAGTTCACTATAACCGTTGGCTCTGATACCAATCTGTCACACCCTCAAATTCTACATGCGGTGTTTTACCGCGAGGTGCGTGACACACCAGGATCTCAGTCAGCGATCACAATAAACATGCAACAAACATGTATTCATATATATATTTAAAACCAAAATATCATGCTTTGAGCCGTAAACCAGCAGCGGAAGCATTTCTTGTTTACAACCAAAAGACATATTATAGTTTACAAAAACATTGTTTAATATGCTTCAAAATATTAGACGCTGGGCATGAATTCGTGCGCCTAGCCCATTGACTGCTTCCTTAGCGACCTGAGAAAACATGCCAAAAATGTCAACATTTAATGCTGGTGAATTCACAGGTTTTCTTTCATAAAAGTGTTGTTACAAGTTTGCAAAGATCATTCCCGTTAATACTATGTCATAAGAACATTAGCTAGACGTTAAGTGTTTTTACTACTACGGTTGGGAACCCATTACTAAACATGTACCAAAAGATGAATCCAGCCCAAATTGACTGGGTTACCGATGCCTCGATAACCCGAGAGTTAGAGACAATATGCACCCGCCCGACATCCCCGCTGTCGAGTGGGGTTTGTGAGGCCCAATAGATCTATCCACATTTCCCTCGTTGTACATCCCCGCACATTCATGGTTTCTCCCTGGGACTTTCCGTAAAAGCCGTATAGTAACATAAAGTGTCCATAGTATAACATGACCTTTAATAAGTTCGTAAGTAGCATGTTTCTCCCCCAAAAGCAAAACGGTAAAAGTGGGGCTGTGACACTCACCTTAGATCGCGTTACTTGAAAACAGTTAAGTAATTATGCTATGATAGCCCCAAATAGCGGCGACCTATCATAAGATGTGTATACGTATCCGGACTAATAACCCGCAGGTTAACTAGTCTCCGAATGTCCAGACCATAACCATAAACGTTTGAAAACACCTTTGACTGTTAAACCGACCGTACCAGACAAGACCCGACATCCCATTGGTGACCTGACATCCCACGTGTTAGACAAATACAAGACATCATGCAACACATGCAATTAAACACTTAATACGTGCAAGAGTTCACCTAGTCTAGCATAATGTTCAATTAACGCATAAACAGGTCCGAACACGTGTTACTAAGCCATTGGCTGTATCCCGGGGTTCCTATCATGTTCCTAGGTGTCAAATCATGTTCTAGGATGTCAAAATACGCTTACGACAGCAGTACACGCGATTATGAAACTTACATGCAATTAGGAAAAGTCAACTGGTGAATAGGAGGTAGTCAACTGGCGAGTAGGGGCTAATCGCCTGTTGTATCAGGCGAATAGGCTGTAATCGCCTGATACATCAGGCGATTAGAGCCCTATTCGCCCATGTTCCTGCTGTTGCGCAATTTCGCACGTTAAACCTTCCAAATCAGATCCGAAACATGTAAAAACACCCAACATCAAACCTAAACCATTAACCAACTCATTCCAAGCAAAAACCCCCCAATTTATCTCTGCTCTAACGTCCTCGGTGCGATTATTTCCTAAAATGACAAAGTACTAGGTTTCATTAACTATGAAATCTTTCCTTAAATGGTAAAGATTAGATTACACCTCCTACAACTTGCAAATCATCATCCCTATGTCATAACATCATTCTAGCATGATTCCTAACAATAAACAAGCAATGAATCATATCATAACATCCTAATTCTTCAAGAATGACCCAAATGGGTCAAAATGCATACTTTCATCTAAACACTATAACAATAGCTTAAACTCATAGATAATCATCCTAACAACTCCTACACATCAGAAGTACATCAAATTCATGGAAACATTCATGTCATAATCACCAAAAATCATCATATGCATCAATACTCCACATTTAGCAAGTATTATGGTGTAGACTTGTTTTAGAACTCATTTCCAAGGTTTTTAAAGACACATTCTTATCAAAACAAGGTCTGGACTTTTGGGGAACCAAAACAATAACATTACAAAGGCTTGGGATGAAGAACACACCTTGGATTTTATCAAAGAAAGGTGTGTAAGCTTGGAAATGGTGAGTTTTAAAGCGAAACAAGTTCCATAGGTGTTTTAAGGTGTGTGGGAGGCTTAGGATCAGTTAGGGTTGCACAAATGGTGTTTGGGGAGTCAAGGGTTGTATTTATAGGTGTTTTGACTCATGCATATCAGATCAGGCGAGTAGGGCATCAGTACAGGCGATTAGAGCCTCTAATCGCCTATCTGGCGATTAGAAGCCCTAATCGCCAGTAATCATCCCTATTCGCCTATAGAAGTGGCCATTAGGAGCCTTCCTGGTTCCTAATCGCCTGTAAGGTTCCAGATCGGGTTTTTGGCGCATTAAACACTATTTTAACATATATAAACACGTATTCACATACCGACACGTCACATAATGATTACAAACACATAATGCACGATAACTAACACGTTTTCACCCGTTCACCAATTCCCAGGACTCGAGACTTTCGTGTGTGCGTTAACCCCGGTGATTCCACGAATCACCAATCCTTGTACCCATGGTTATGGACCGACTCCCGATGATCCCGCGGATCATCGTAACGACTCCCGATGATTCCCAGAATCATCGTAACGACTCGACTGACCCAGTTAAGTACGTAATATGCATGACTCGCTAAGGTAGACTTACTACTTTAGTCAATGTAACTAACCTGAGTTTGCCGGGTGTCACAGGTCCAATGTGAGTGTGCGTTGCAGCGTGTGTGTGTGGAGAAGAAGAGCCAAGCGAGGCGGCTCTAGCCTTGCTTTGGCTTTTAAAGCCAAAATGAAGCACCTCGCTTAGGCCAAAGCGAGGTGCTTCTAATCCCAAAAGTCATCTTCAGGCGCCTCACTTTGGCCAAAGCGAGGCGCTTCAGGGTTTTTTTTTTTTTAAAAAAAAACTTGTTTTAATTCAATTTAAATGGTTTTGGTCGATTAAATTTTTTTTTTTAATTCATTTCTAATCCTTTAAAGTTGTATTAAATCCAAAAAAAAGTTCTTTTGTTGCGTTTCGGTTCGTTTATTGCGCATTTGTGGTTTTTGATAGAAACATCCGAGTTTGAAGAACATTCATAAATCATTGTACGTCATACAAGGAATCTACTATCGATACCATTTTTTTTAAATACAGATTTTGCGTTTGTAATCGATATCCTGGAGTTTCAGACTTTGTTTTACGCATTTCAGTACGTGTAGTAGCTCGTTTATGGTTTTCGGTACAAACATCCGAGTTTGAAGAACATTCATAAATCGTTGTACGTCATATACAGATAATACAATGGATACCGGTAACGAACCGTATCGGCTTCGAACTGACCGCCAGTTATCCACCCGTACCGGTTTCGAACTGACCAAGCCGTTATCCACCCGTACGGGTTTCAAATAGACCGGCCGTTATCCACCCTTACGGGTTTCGAACTGACTGGCCCCTTAGCCATCCGTACCGGTTTCGAACTGACTGGCAGGTGACAAACCGTACTGGTTTCAAACTGACAGCCTGGTAACGAACCGTACTGGTTTTGAACTGACCGGGCCGTTGTCCACCCGTACGGGTTTCAAACTAACCGGCCCGTTATCCACCCTTAATGGTTTCGAACTGACCGGCCACTTAGCCATCCGTACCGGTTTCGAACTGACCGCCCGGTGACAAACCGTACCGGTTTCGAACTGACCGCCAGGTAACGAACCGTACCGGTTTCGAACTGAAAGGGCCGTTATCCACCCGTACGGGTTTCAAACTGACCGGCCCGTTATCCACCCTTACGGGTTTCGAACTGACCGGCCCCTTAGCAATCCGTACCGGTTTCGAACTGACCGCCCGGTGACAAACCGTACTGGTTTCGAACTGACTGCCCGGTAATGAACCGTACCGGTTTTGAACTGACCGGCCCGTTAGCCATCCGTACGGGTTTCGAACTGACCGGCCCGTTATCCACCCGTACGGGTTTCAAATTGATCGGCCCGTTATCCACCCGTACGGGTTTCGAACTGACCGGTCCCTTAGCAATTAGTACCGGTTTTGAACTGACTGCCTGGTGACAAACCGTACCGGTTTCGAACCGATCGCCTGGTAATGAACCGTACCGATTTCGAACTGACCGGCCTGTTAGCCACCCGTACGGGTTTCAAACTGACTGGCCCGTTATCCACCCTTACGGGATTCGAACTGACCGGCCCCTTAGCAATCCATACCGGTTTCGAACTGACCGCCCGGTGACAAACCGTACCGGTTTCGAACTGTCCGCCCGGCAACGAACCGTACCAGTTTCGAACTGACCAGCCCGTTAGCCATCCCTACGGGTTTCGAACTGACCGGCCTGTTATACACACGTACGGGTTTCCAACTGACCGGCCCGTTATCCACCCTTACGGGTTTCAAACTGACCGGCCCCTTAGCAATCCGTACCGGTTTCAAACTGACCGCCCGGTGTCAAACCGTACCGGTTTCGAACTGACCGCCCGGTAATGAACCATACTGGTTTCGAACTGACCGGCCCGTTAGCCATCCGTACGGGTTCGAACTTACCGGCCCGTTATCCACCCGTACGGGTTTAGCACTGATCGGCCCGTTATCCACCCTTACGGGTTTCGAACTGACCGGCCACTTAGGAATCCGTACCGGTTTCGAACTGACCACCCGGTGGCAAACAATACCGGTTTCGAACTGACCGCCCGGTAAAGAACCGTACCGGTTTCGAACTGACCGGCCCCTTAGCAATCCGTAACGGTTTCGAACTGACCGCCCGGTGACAAACCGTACCGGTTTTGAACTGACCACCCGGTAACGAACCGTACCAGTTTCGAACTGACTGGCCCGCTAATAATGTCTACTAATATCATCTTTGTTAGTTCATTAGTTTGTATACTATGTTCTGTATACTATTAGGGATTTGTTGATTTTTAATGATTTTTTGATTTTTAATTATTATTTTTTTGTTGTAAAAAATAAATGCAAGTCCTTTTAAAACCGGGACACATACTTACTTTGTTTACTCAGATAAATACATTTGCCAAGATCGAATGTTTTTAATTCTCAATAATATAAACACAATCAATACAATTATAATATTTTTTCAAATTTCACATATCTAACCTATATCTTGTATATCCGGATTTTCGTTCGGCTTCGGGAAAACTAGTTCTTTGTACTCATTGATTTGATCAATGTATTCAGTTTCCCATTTTGCGCCATCTTCATTTCTGTTTGCGATCCAAACTGGATTCGGTGGAGGCATTGGATACGATCCCTCAAGCGTTAAGTTGATGTAATGGTCATCAATAAAGCAAACTGCTACCTTTAAAATAGGTTTTTCAGAACAATCTGAGCCTATAAATAGAGGGAAAACTGTATCACTGCCACAAATGTCGAGTGTATGAACAACAACACCCCACCTCTGTGCAGCGAGAAATGCCGACTCTGGAACCACCATCCAATTCTCACGTGGTGCGTTTCCCACCCCCTACAAATTTTATACTCTCTACGAGACGATTATAATGCCATTCGTCATGTGGATCAAAGATGTCCTTCCACAAGGTAGGGTTGGGTACGGACATTCATAAACTCGTGTTGATCCAACCCTAACCTCACAGCTACCGCTCGAAACCCGCAATGACCATCTGGTTTCACATCCTTTATTTTGGATATATATGGGTGAAACACAGATGGAATTTTATCCCCATATTTCCTTACTAAGTTCTCCGCCTTTATTGTCCGCGGAAGTAACCGGAAATCGAATTTGTCCCAAATGTTGTTCGGCTGGGACGTTGACGGTGTGTAAGAGCTGTGACGGTGAGGCTGGTAAGGAATGCCAGGTGGGAACTGGGAAGGTCGTACGAGCTCCTCTTATGATGGTATGAAAGAGCTGTGCCGGGGAAAGTCAGGCTCCTGGTCAGGCCCACATTCTTCATCCGGCATATGCAAGCTCTTTCTCGCAGATCGTTCTCCCTTCTGTTCTTGCTGTTTCTTGGTTGGACGGCCAAGGGTTTTCTTTTGCACTACAGGCGGTTTGTTGGGGGAGTAGTTGCCTGAGACGACTTCCGCAAATCTGTCTAGGTAGGTTAATTAGGCAAAAATTGGTTTTGTGTCAATCGTTCCCCTTAATGTTCCCCACACCTCATCTAAATTTATATCTTCGCAACCAATCTTCGCACGTTTGAAGTCAAGCTTCCTCCAGAACACGTCTATCGAAAACAAATGGATTTCATGACCTAAAAACGATAAGATGTGTTAGAAAGTTAAACCATGTAATAAATTATGTAGTAAAATCATATCGTCACTAGTATTAATTACCATCAGCTTGTAACTTCTCGAGACGACAGGCACATGGCAAAGCACAACTTTTAAAAAGCTGGCATCCACAAGTGTTATGGTATGTGCGCATGGACGTGTGCAAACGTCCGAACTCGCTGTATATGAGGTCAACAGCATGTTTGCTAACCTTCCAAAGTAACTTATCAAGCAATGGTTGCTTCTTGTGGTGGTTCATCGCCTTTCTTTGGCTCTCTTCAAAATCTTTTTTAATGTCTCTATATTGCTTATCAACCATATTATCGACGGACTTCACAATTGACAACAACAAGTTGCGACTGCCTGGACAGTAAGTTTTTATTTTTGCATGCATGCCCTCAACTCTGTTGGTTGTGGTCTGGCGGAAGTTCAGCGTTTTGTTAGTCCATGCAGACACAAACTTATGACGGTATGGGTCCAACCAGTTATTCTTCGTGTAGTCAAAAACCTCTGAAAAACATAACCATAACTTGTCAGGCGTGTTTATGTAAACAAGTACGTATGTAATTATGTAAAAGTACTCACGTTGACGATCCATATTTTCCAGATATGACTGAAATTGTGACAAATTATATTAGTATAGATCTTCAGTCGAAGAGTCACACAACCACCAAAACGTTCGCACAAATTCCTTCCACTCCTTATCCGTGAACTTATTCTTGTTGTTCTTGTTGATATTCTGCGAAATATGAAACCGGCAAAGATACTTGTACGCCTTTGGGGAAATCTGATCACACGCATTCATTAGCGCAAGGTCCCTGTCGGTCACAATCACTCGTGGCTCCATGCAGCCTACCAGCATGTTCTTTAGCATCTCCAACAGCCAAACGAAGTTACCAATCTTTTCAGAAGAAAGAAACGCATGGGCAATCGAAAACTCCTGGTTTGTCGACGCCATACCCACAACCTGAACAAACGCCATATTGTACACGTTTGTTTGGTAGGTGGCATCAATCATCAGCACATGCGGGAATGCGCACCACATAGTAAATGAATGTCTATGAACGAAGAAAATATCTGTGAGGACCTTCGTGGTCTCATTTGCGCGCGTGTAGTAGGTGAATCCTCTATCAGACAGAAAGGATTCGAGGTGCGGCATTGCACATTTGGGACCAATTCCCTTTTCAGCATTGATAATTTGAGCCGCATTGTGTACATCTTTCAGGGTAGTCTTTTGTAACATTGTGCATTTTCTCCAAATTTTAATAAATAAAGGTCCTTAATTTAATACATCTTTATCCCTATTATCATCCATTTTATACAAATATACCCACATCTTTATTTTTTTTAACTCACAATTCTATTTTTTGTCTATAAATATATATACATATTTCACTTGGTTTAAATAATAATAATAATAATAATAATAAAAAAATCAGATTAGTATGCTTTGTTAAAAAAAATTATATAAACAACAAAACACTCTTATAAACCAATCCAACATATAACCAACCCTTCTTTTCTTTTGTTTTCTTTAAAATTCGTAGCCCAAACAGAACAGCCTAGATAACTGGCTCAACCCCAACTAAACCATCCCTTTCCTTACCTATCCTTACTCACTGCCATGCCCGACCCGCCAAACCAAACCCGACCCACCGACAAAATGATTCAAATTCGTCGCGCTTAAAAAAACTGTTATGGAAACTATAATCAACCCTTAATTATTTAACGCGTTTACAGGACTCAATCACAGCTCAAAACGAGCTTAATTTCGCTCGACTTGACCAAAAATAACCCATCAAACCAACCTTCCAATTCTACGCTTTCCCTATAATTTGAACGAATTGTCGCCCTGTTGACTTTTTGTTTGACCCACGTTCTAGAAGTTTGGCGTGCTGGTATGTTTCAAATTCTTTGTTTCATTTTATTATTCGGCACTTTTTAATACAAAACCCCATGATTAATTGGCCTGAATCGTGGTTTAGAATCATATGGTAATTCTAGGGTTTGTTCTTAATTATTTGGGGAAGATGATCAATTCGGGTACTCTATAAATATTATCAAAACTGAAATACAAACAGATCTGATGCTCAGATCAAATGGTGATGCTCAGTTATGTTAAAACACGAACCGGCTGTGGTATGGAGTTCGAGCCCAGGCGCACGTTTTTTTTTTATTTTCAATAAATCTGAATTAACCTAAGGAGTCTATGTAAATAATTAAAACAAGTCTTAAACGTTCTCAGGGTGTGGCTCAGTTGGTGAGCCACACTTGTAATAAACCACCACCCGTCCACTGACTCGGGATCGATCCTCACAAACCACACATTTTTTTTAGATCCTCTTCTTTTAAATACTTATGATATTATCTTTTAAAAATAGTTTTTAAATACCAAAAGAGGTTTATAAATTCTATAAAAATTATTTTATGTTATTCTAATGGTAAAGTTTATCATAAAATTTTTAGTTTTTCAAAAATCATTTATTTAATATATATAAAATATATTACAAGTTTATTCAGTTATAATTTTAAAATTCTATAAAAATTTATAAGCGACTTTATCAAATCCCACAAAAATTATTTTAAACTTGTAGATCAATAAGTATTTCAGAAATAATTTTTATTCCAGAAAAACAGGTTGTTTAATATTTTTAATTGATTTTTGTTATTTTAAATCATAAATAAATCATAATAAATTCATTTTTCAATATTTTTATACCAAAATTTTACATAAATTATTTTTAATCATTTAGAACAGAAATATAAATTTTAATTTGGAAATTCTTTGATTTTAATATTTTTAGATATTAAAATCATATTTTGAGAAATAGGAATAAATATACTAATTATTCAATTTTTGATAAAATAATTTTATAAAAATTATTTTCATACTTTTTATGACCATCTTAATCAAGATTCTATAGAAAGTTCTTTTAAGTTATTTATTTTCCTAAATTTATTTATTTATTTATTAACATTTTATCTAAACCAATGATTAATCAATTATCAATCCCCAAATTAGGAACCCTAGAATACATGTAAACTAGAAAACTTAGACTTATCTTATTGCTTTGAACTTAGGGTAATACTTGGAATCGTTGTGCCACATTTATTCTATATCAAGGGATTCAACATCATCATTAAGGTGAGTTTACATAGCCCCTTTTTCCATTTCACTATTTTGGGGTGAAACGTGTTACAACATCAATTTACAATTCAACATAAGTGTCTATGTGTTATTCTATGTTGCATTATGTCTTAAACATTACTATGGTAAGCACAATTATTCTAGCATAATCATTAACTCCGTACAAGCCAACGATACACAATGATAGATCTGTTGGACTGACAACCCCACCCGGATACATGTACCTCCTACATAGGTAGCGTGGGTGATTGTTATCGCAACATAAACGAGTGAATCATATGCGTATGGGATGGACCACAATATTCTAGTCACAAGGTTTGATTATGCACACGATTTACCGGGTAGTATTGTTTTCACATATGGACTAGACTGGCCATGACACTCGAATTGTACAAGTTTTTATTCAATATTCAACCCTATGTAAATCTCACCAACTTTTGTTGATCCAAAATATTTTCAAACTTAACATGTTTCAGGTTATAGGTTGCTTGAAGATTAGAGTTAATGCTTGAAGATGTGTAACTAGTATTTTTCATTTTGGTGTACAAATTCTTAGAACAATTGTATGTAAATTATTTAAATTATTTAATGAAATTTATTATTTACCATGAGCTACTGAATAATCGTCAATACGTGACACCTCGATGTTTCCGCCATCGGTTGGGGTGTTACATCTTTTTCTCCGGGTTCTTTGAAACGAGCATTCTCCAGATTTTACGCTTGGGAATGTCATTCTCTGCCATCTGCCCGACCAGTTGTCTCTCATCTACGGAAAGTCTTCTAGCATACGCGTGACCCTCTAAGTGTTCAAGGGGAGTGTGGTTGTGCTCCGGATTTTTCACCATTAACCTCCAGACCTGTGTCCGAGCTTGAAGCACCCCTCTCAACTCAAACGGGCAGCCAATTTTTTTGCTACCCGTCTTCCTCAAAAGAGCCACACTCTTATGCTCCCCCCAAGACTGCATTGAAGCACAACCTTCACGAAAATAAGTTTATTAGAAAATAAGTTTTTTTATAACTTTTTTAAATAATAAATTATAAAAAAAGTTTATTTAGTAAAAATTAACAATACTCTTAGCAAATGAGAAACATAATCCTAAAGGTGTGTGACCCGAAAACCACAGAATTAACCTTCACCAAGGATAAAACGCGTGTTCTTAGTAGTTAATTTATACGTTAAGTTTTTCGTGGCTTTTTAAATAAAAATTTATAAAGTACATATTTGTTAATATATTAAAAACAATATTGACTAAAATATATACCTTCACGATACCGATACCAAAAACCATTTATATATTATTATTATTACGATTATTATTATTATTACGGTTATTATTATTATTATTATTATTATTATTATTATCATTATTATCATTATTATCATTATTATTATTATTATAACAATAAATTTATAAAGTACGTATATAAATGAAAAATAGTTACGTAATCGTTATAAAAAGATCAAAGAAAAGAGGTTATAATAAAAATTTATAAAGTAGAAACCTAATCATTAGCAAAGGAGAAACATAATCCTAAAGATGTGTGACCCGAAGACCACTGGTGCACCCGTAGGGAATTAACCTTCACCAAGGATAAAACATGTGTTCTTAGTAGTTAATTTATACGTTAAGTTTTTCGTGGCTTTTTAAATAAAAATTTATAAAGTACGTATTTATTAATATATGAATAACAATATTGACTAAAATATATACCTTCACACAGCGATCTCCTCTTGTCTTTGATCTTTTTATAACGATTACGTAACCATTTATCATTCCCGTATCTTGTACCCAGTTCACCAACTCATCACGTGTGGAAAACGTCCGATTAGTCTCAAACCAAAATTTGATCGGGTTAGATCCTTCCTCCCGATCTTCTACGTGCTTCTCCTCGCCAGCGTTGTCTTCATGGTGCGTATAGTCTTTTCCTTCTAATGTGTCATCACCACCGTAACTGCAGTAACTATAATGACCGCAGTCGGGATGACGGGGACCGTCATCAAAATCATACGGGTCCTTCCAGGGTGTATTTAAGTCCAGTTGCACCGTATTGTCACGGTAATGAATGCCATACTGACCCGCCTCGACATTACTAGACTTACCCTCATCGACGTTATATGATGTTGACTCGTAAGAATCACCGAAAATGAGGTCGTAATACGACATTTTAATTGTGGGTAAAAAATTGAAATCGAATGAATTTATAATCAAAGTCGATGGAATTTATAGGTAAAATCTGATGGGGTCAGGCGCCTCGCTTTGGGCAAAGCGAGGCGCCTGGGTTAATTTGTTCAGGGAATCTCAGGCTTCCAAAGCGAGGCAATTGGCAGGCTGATTAGACACAAAGCCTGAGATTCCCAGAACAAATTAACCCAAACGTCTTGCTTTGCCCAAAGCGAGGCGCTTAGCTTAGGGGTTTTAATTAGAAGCGGGGGGATTTAATTAGAAAGGTCCCTAAAAAATATTATTACTTTTTTTGTTAAAGGTATTTGCGTGTCTATCCAACTTAAAAAGCAGGTCTATGACCAAACTATTCAATTTTATTATCAAATAACAACTTAAATAAAACATATATCAAATCAAATAGTTGTGTCAATACTATTGCAATTTACTAGTAGAGATATTGGTGAACAATGATAAAAGACCTGAGGATCTTGGGTTTGATTATTGAGTCAGATGAGTTTTATCGGTAAATTCACCGCCGTGCCTACAGGCGGATGGGTTACCAGGTTTTCCCCCGAAAATTGTGTTTGACAACTCGGTAATCTTAGAGTACTTGAATTTGTCGAAATTGTGCCCCGAAAATACTCAGGTTTGAGTTTTTGGCTGTTCAAAGAAAAAATCAAATAGTTGTAATTACCGATTTGATAGGCAATGTCTAATCTTATTTGATTCAATAATTGTCCATAAGATATATTCATTCAACTTTGATTTATTATTTACTAGATTATCCCCTGGGTGCTTCTCGGGATAGACAAATCTAATATAAAGTGATAAAATGTATGTACCGTAAAAAGGATAAGTCGTTTTTCAGAAAATTTTATTATAAGGATAAATAATTGATAACTCATAAAACCTACTTCTAAATATACGTGTACACATCTTGCTCGAGTGCAGCCTATGTACAACTTTATTACTTCCTCAAAACATTTTAAAGTTATGATGTGAACCGGGAAAAAAAACAACCAAACTGGTATAAAATGATATGTCATTATAATGATTGATTTAAGAGGCGTGCATGGTGGGATGATTAATTATCATTTATCAGCTAAAGATTTACATGGTGTCTAAGAATCATAGACTACATCTAACCGGCTTAGCAACCATTGTAACACCAATCAAAATACAAAATAATAATAATAATAATAATAATAATAGATTCTTACCAACATGACTACATCTGTGAATATGTATGTAGTTAGCGGGTTCTTATATTTAATAGTAAGTTCAAAAGCATATATACTATCTTAATATGATTAGTGACTTGTCTAGACATAATCAATGAATTACCTAAACATAGTGTTTTTTTCCGTTTTTGTATAGCACTATGGTGCTCGTTGGAAAAATAATAAAACGCTCGTTAATTTGGTGTAATTTTTTTAAATCTTGAATGTAAATTTAAAAAAATGTGAGGAAAAATAGGGAAAAGATAAAGATATTAATTAACATATTTAAAATTTTTAAACAATAATTAATAGTTTACTAATATTTAAAAAATGTGAGGCAAAAATAAGGAAAATATAAAGATAAAAATAATTAATAGTTATCTTTATTTAAAATAAAACTAAAAAAAGCACTATTCTTATATATATATATATACACACACACACACACACACACACATATATATATATATATATATATATATATATATATATATCTTGGAATGGGTTCATATGAGAACCCCCTTGAGTTATGAGAACTTGAGAACCCTACTAGACTAATAACATGATGACACATATACCATTTATCATTATAATATCAAATGGTGTGATAGTAATTTAACCCCACCCCACCCCCTCTCAACAACTTTTATTACTGATTTTTTTTTTTCAAATAAACACACACACTCCTCCCTCCCCCTCTCTCTCTCTCTCTCTCCCCTCTCTCTCTCTAGATGAAACGTGTTTTAGGGATCTAAACGTGGTGGGGGATCTGAAAACACCGGTGGTGGTGGTTTCGTGGCTGAGGTGATGGGTGGGTGGAGGCGATGGGAGTGATGGTTTTTGGTGGTGCTTTTGGCGGTGATGGTGGAGACGAAGAAGAAGATCGAAGAAGACGAACGAAGAAAAAGATCTAAGAAGACGAACTGAGAAGATGATCGAAGAAGACGAACAAATATTATCGGTATTTTTTTTTGCAGATCTGAATAGGTTTTTTTGTTATTATTATTATTATTATTATTATTTGTTATTATTATTGTTATGTTTTTGTTGTAGATGATGATGATGCGTTTTGTTGATGATGTTGATTTTTTTTTTTTTTTTTTTTTTTTTTTTTTTTTTTTTTTTGCAGATGGGGTTTTTATTTTTTTGTGTAAGGTTTAGGTAAATAAAAACAATGGTGTAAAACCTTTTGATTTTATGTTTAGTATGAATTATATAAATGTGTCGTTTGTTTTTACACTGACGTAATACCATTTTGTTTTGTTGTTTTGTTGCATTTACAGTGGTGTAATACAATGTTATAGATGGTACTATGTATTTTTTACACTAGCGTAATACACAATGTATGTATGTATGTTTGTTTTGGTATGGTAGTTTACACTATTGTAAATAATTACACCAGTGTAAATTATCCTTATCAGATTTATGATATTAATTTTTTTTTTTAAAGTAAAGGAATTTAAAAATTAAATTTAGTAAAAAATATATTATATTTAAATAATTGAATAAGAAATTAATATAGTATTATAATATTTCTTTCTCACTCCATGGTGTTTTTATCTAAACACCCTTAATTGTACTTAATTATATTAAATTAACATATGAAGACAAAAGGCTTAACATGTGAAGACAAAAATCTTAAGATGTAATCTCAACCATTGGATTGAGAAGATCAATGGCTTAAATTAGTTCCTATGGTTCTTGCAACTCAAGTGAGTTCTCAAAATAACCCAACCCAATATATCTATATCTATACTATATTATAATGTAGGAGGGAGGGGTAGTTTGAGATACTCAAAAGTTAAGAACTTATTTTTCATTAATAACCCTGAAATGATGGTAAAATAGTCATTCATACATTATTTACACTTTAATACCCTATCTTAGTTACATTTTAATTCCCTAATTTTTAGTTAGTAGTTACATTTTTCTCCCACACCCTACAAAATTATAATTCTTTTATTTATTCTATCAAACTTTAAAACTATTATACTTTAATAACATTCAAAAATACCATGACGACATTCTCATTTTTGTTTACGTTTTGATGTTTATCTTGGTCAATATCGATGTATGGATTGAAATATACAAAAAAGAAATGCCTTATGTACAAGTAATTATTGCATTTCATGTTTTAGTACAAATATGCCTATTGAGCATTAACTGTTAAACCTGCATTCGAATGAATTGCATAAATTCTGAGTAAACTCTATATTATGAAACTGGACTCAAAAAACATATATAATTCAAATATGGATATTTGTTAACCATAATTAATTCAAATTCTCACAATCATAAACAAAAGTCTACACACCTCCACACCTATAAAATACTTTTTTTTTAATTGCAATCTCATTAAAACTAGGGGTGTAAATGAGCAAAGCCGGGCCCGAGCCTGATTGGGCTCAAGCTCGAGCTCGACTCGAAATAATTATAGAACAATTTAAAAGGAGCTAAAAGCTCGTCTCGAGCTCGACTCGCAAATGTTAAATATTAGGTATAGTATATAATAATAATAATAATAATAATAATAATAATAATAATAATAATAATAATAATAATAATAATAATAATATAAATTTGTTTTAGCTCGTTTAGGCTCTTGAGCTTAAACGGTTTTTGTCTGAAAAGCTTGAGCTCAGGATCGGTAAGGCTCGACTCGTTCGAGCCTTTTACCGATATGATCTCGAGTAGCTCTTGAGCCGTGGCGCATCATTTACCCCCTAACTAAAACAGAAATGCCAAAACCTGCTAGCAACTATCCCAAACTAAACCCCATTATTATACCTGTATTTGAACCAAATGTACGAAAATGACTTTCTCTCCTAGAATTTTGTCGATTTTGATAGGCATTTTAGTGAATATCCAATTGTTTTGTGCTCGCAAAATACTCCGGCATGACGCAGCCATAATCAATTGTACAACATGAAAAGATGGTTAAAAGAAGAGCATTCTCTGCATATATAAGAAGTCATTGTTGAAATTGAAATTGTAAATAGGTTGAAAATATAACCATATATAAATGGTTGAAAATTTAGTTTTGTAGTTGTTGTCCAATGACAAATAATAAATATAGAATAACCAGCCTCCAAATGATCAAATTCGTATTGGATAACCGGGTGGGGAGACGTAACAAGCTAAATGAAAATTTTGCATCAGTAATATCTTGTGCATCAACCTTTTCCATTTTCGACTTGCATAAAATAAAAGACAAAAGGCATCAGAAATCACATTGGAAATTCATGAAAAGTATAGCTGATAAGGAAAAGAACGACAATACTTGGTTTTAATATATTTGAAAATTAGTGAGAACTAAAAAAGGCTACAAGCAAACCCATTTTCTTCTTTTCATGACTCAAATTTATATGCAATCACCAAAGTGTGGGCAAAGATTATTTGAAAACTATAACCAGTTTATATAATTATAGTGGGAAACCCGCGCGTTGCGGCGGAGTTGACAATACATGACGATAACATGATATGCATCACTCATAAGAACTTTGCAGGTATTTTCAACAAAATCTCTTTCTGTCTTTCGGAGAGAAAACATGTCTTACACTCGTAATAGTGCTAATGTAAAAAAGGTCACCATCGTGTATTTCAAGTGCATTAATAAGAGGTTTTGATATTGGGACACTCCAATTCCTTATTTTTATCTTGACACCCACCAACATGTTTTATGTTGGCCAATATGAGGCATTTTTTACGCGCTAAAAAACAAAAAAACAGCAGGTGGAGTTGATTTATGGGGAACAATACGTTCCATATTGAGAAATATAGAGCATATATGGGACACATATATGCTCTATATTACCCAATGCATGTAGGTAGTGGTGGGTTATAAATAAATTTGAGTAGGTCCTCCTTTGGACCCATTGGGGTAAAATAGTTTACATGTTTCTAAAATACATTTGAAAATGTAAGGTTTAATGATTTATGCAAAAACAAAAGCTAGAAAAAATAGATAGTAAAATGGTTATATTTATCATATACCAAATGAAGGGGTAGGGGCCCAAAACTCAACTAAAGACAACACAGGCCTATACCCCAAAAGAGGCCCAAACAAGGCTTGGCCCAAGTTTAGAGCGGTTGACGGTTGCAGGTTGGGCGAACATAGGCCTGGTGGATGCTAGCGAACTGAGTCCCCAGGTGGCTACAAGGTCATGCATCACATGCAACACCCGCCAGGTTTTTCTCAAAGATCTGCTGACGAACACGTGGCAGACAAGGGTACGACCGTACAAGCCTGTACTGACCAATCACAGTAGCAGGACGTGTGGCAGAGATCATGTTGCACGATTAACCAATTAGGATACTGCACATATCTGCGTAACCGCCGATGGGGACAACAAGTACACCTCCCAACCGCGTCAGCCAATAAGACCACATGAGGCCACCTCAGCGATGATCTCCACTAACATGTAACCGCAGAGGGGACAATAGAACACTCGGCAAAGAGAATTAGCCAATCACACCGCATCAGACCTGCAGCCAGCAGGCGGACGACACGTGCCTCGCTCTAGAGCATCCTCTAATGGCGTAATGCCACATGGGACGAATGGTACGACTTCTCTCCATGATTTATATAATATTACACATTATATAATATTGGGCTAATCTTGGGCCGATGTGGAGGCAAGCCATTAACTGGGTAAATTAAAGGTGAATGTTGAGGCCCGTGTGGAACCTATTTAAGGAGGACTTCACCTTCTTGGATAGGCCATTCAGAAAACCCTGAAGAACACACTAAGGCCTAACACGCTTTTGTATCTGCTAAGTAGAATCTCTCGGGATTCGAGGCGGTCGCCCCACATCGGATTACTGTGTTGTTTCAGGTTAATCACTCTCATCGTTTGACGTGTCGTTCATTCTAGCGACAGATTAAGCTTGTAGTGACGTGATTTAGCCTCCCTAATCAAAGGTTAAACTATTGTTTCTTCACCAAAAAATTGGTTAAACATATATAAATGATAATGAAAAAAATTTACAAATCAACTTGTTATGTTTACATATCCCCAAATTTCCACCGATTGGGTTCATACTATTTTTGGGCCTCCCAAAATCCACAACCACAAAATATATCAAAATAAAAAAATGCCATGAAAAAAAATATAATAACAATACAATGATTATTTTAAGATTCTTTTACTGTTAAACAGATATAACACAAAAAATTCTTAAAAACATACATAACATAGCCCTGTAATAGCAGTTGTGACATTGGATTCTCTGTTCGAAAACAACTCCGCAAGTTTCCTGCCGCCACTTCCGTATATATCAAACTCTGTTACTCCTATCTTCCCTACACAACTATAAATGCCTCCAAAAGGACCACTCCACAACATGCACTATCTACTATCTTGAAACCTAATTAATTACAATTAATGTCAACATTCCAATTAGAAACACTAACAAAACAGTCTAAATACAAATTCCAAGGAAAAATGATATCATATCTTAAACAATGCGTACATGAGTCCTGATAGCTCTTCTTCCAGTTCTTGGAATATCTTAGAAAGTTGATGATTGTGCATACTTGTTACGACATAAAGTTCTTCCTTGCAAGTCTCCAGGTCGTCATGCATAAATGCTTGGCCAGCATGCTAATGGCACCACAGTAGTGATTCCAATTTTCCTTCCTCCTTTTTTATTGATTCCCTATCAAATTAATTAAATCTAGTAACATTCAAAAAAATTACAAAAAAAAAAAAAACAAAATATTTATTACCTTAAACACATTAGTCAAGTTTCCAATCACCAATTCGTACATATCACTCATGCATATACAAATAGAGAATGCAATCCTTATTTCCAATGGGCATATATAGTCACTGCCAACGCAACTACACAAGTAGATTCCCTTGGACATCAACTTATTGTTATTAATTTCAAACCAGGTTCACACCGCCGGTTCACCTGCCGTAGTAATTCACGTAACCTGCCTTCTCATTCTAGTTGCTCTCCCCCCTCTCTCTCTCTCTCCATATATATATATATATATATATATATATATATATATATATACACACACAATTTTGTTTGGGAATAATGTGAATTAAAGGGAGAGAGAGAAAGATAGAGAGAGACTTGGAAGATGAAGTGAAGATAACGCCTAGATATGAGGAGATACAAGGATTAAATTAAATGTAAATCACCAGTTAATATTGTCGACGTTTTACTATTACAACTAATGCTAAAACTCACTGTTCTAATAATTTCTTTTTCACTCAACAGATAATATTTCATTTAAAACCCAAGAGAGTTGATAATAAATATGAGTAAATGGCAAGAGAGAGAGAGACAAAGAAAAAGACATGTTGAAGGTGCGAAAAGACAAGTTTACCCTCTTACCAAGCTAATCAAGTATTGTATCATAAGCATACAATATTGTATTTCTTAAATTTTGTAGGAATCCTCCTCAAATTCTTTATAATATAGTATAGATATGAAAAACTAATTGTATATGTTATTACCACCACATCAATATTAATCCCGGGAAAGTATAAGCATACCTAAAATCACATCTGTGTTAGAAAAGCATACCTAAATAAAGACCTATGAGATAAGCCTTATTTTCATCAAGTAATACAGGTTGACCAAGTAAAAAGCTTTATAGTTTCACGTCTCCATGCACAAACCATAACAATGCAAAACAATTCATTCATTAAGCAAACCTTAAGGATGTGCTCTATACACATAAACTATGCTTTAACATGTAACAAATTTAAATAAATTTTAGCCTTATGTGTGAAGCTTTAAAGAAGTGATATCGCCCCAACAACAATCCAAGCTACCATATATGGTGCCATCCTGCAGAAGAAAATTTATAACATAAAAAACAAACAGTGTTCACAACATTGGCATCAAAATTTCCTTCAGCTTACGATTGGCCTAATGACTTCCAAGCATCCAAACACTTGGTCTGATCCTGTCCATGACCTGAGAAGGATTATATTTTTATCATGCTATGCTATCGAAAGACCAAGCTGGTCATAAAAGTGAAAAGTTTCAAAACAAAACTAACCAGAATGTAGAAATCACCATGTCGACCAAGTTTATGCCGGGTAACGCCTTTGTATATTGAGCATCCTCCTATTTATTTGAGCATCCGTAGTCATTAAGCGTTTCAATACCGATCTCCAGCTGACCGTATTAACTTTTAGAGGCAGCCATAAGTTCCAAGACCAAATGTTTTTGACCGGCAAAGGATCCACCCGGTGGATAATTTTTCTCCTAGTAGCAAGTATTATACCAATATGAAATAAATTATATAATATGTTTATACATGTACATCCAACACTCTCTGTTTAAACATCAATGTATACAACATATAAGCCTGGTGATAAATTGGTGCACCACCATACATAATAACAAATTTCACACTAGTAGCTATATTGCAATAAGTATCACAATGCAAAGTGTCGCTGCCGCCGCATCGCGCGGTTTTCCTACTAGTGTGTGTATATATATATATATATATGTATAGGCCCATTATCTTAAAAAGTAACAAAAGTGTGCGAAGTACATCATAACTACGTAATGTATGATACAATTATATCTAAAACTAATTACGTAATGAATGATAAAGACATATATTTTGAATGACATAAATTACGTAATCTGTTCTTCCTAATTACGTAATGAAAAGCACATAATTACGTAATGCTTTCATGAACAGACAAAACACATTCATGAACAGACAAAAATATTAGGTAATTATCACGTACTTCGCACACTTCGCACATTTTGAAGACTTTGTATTTGAACCGGTACCTATATATATATATATATATATATATATATTCCATTGACAAGATTATATCCCAGAAGCTTTTTGGGATAGATAAATCTAATATGACGTGATAAAATACGTGTTATGATGTAACAAATAAATTAATATACTATAATATAAAAAATAACAATTTTAATCATGTGAATAATAATGAAACTGTATATTAAAAAGAAGATGTATGTTTGGATGATGAGCAGAGCTTGAAACAACTATTGTAGTGCGTGATTGATGGAGTAATCTTGAAGGTGTGACCTTTTTCTTAGAAATGAGTGGTTTTAACCTATTCTGCTCTTGAAGAAAGTAGAATTCCTAGTTTGATCATGATTAGTGACTTGCCAAGACATGATTAATGAATTACCTAAACACATTGTGTTTTTTTCTTGTATAAACAAAATCCGACAAGAAATTGTTTTTTTTTTTTCGTTTTTTGTATAACACTATGGTATTCGTTGGGAAGATAATAAACATTAGTTATTTTTGTGTAGTTTAAAAAAAATCTCGTATATAAAAGTTATTAACGTGTTAAAATTGTGAGGGAAACATGAGAAAGAAAGAGACTTTTAAATAGAAATAAGGAGGATGACACATGACACTTTAAAACCTCTTTGATTGCCTTGTAGGATTTCATGATTTGAAATATTAATTAATATTAATATATATAGATATAACAAAAGCCAGATCACTTTTGTATCATATTATTATACTGGTCGATTTTGCTTTAAATCATTATTAAGAGTTATGTTTATTTATTTATGATTCATAATCTAATCACTGTGAATATTAAATAGATAAATATCCAACATAAAAGCATGGGTATCATGTTCCTTCTCTTTTAAGTTATCTTAGAACTGTCCAATTTTTAATCTCATTTGACATTATGTTGATATTTGTCATGGATGCTTTCACCTGACACTCATTCTCACAACAACAACATTAAAGTTTATCATACCTCATGCTAATGAGATTTTATGATTTTTGTTGTTTTGACTAAAAATTAGAAAACAGGGTATCATACTAAAAACGATAAAGAAAACAACGTAATGAATACATGCTCGTTATAGTTGTGAAATACTTTCGATTGTATTTCAAGAAGATGGATTAAACCTAAAACAATTAGGTTAACAGAAGTTACAGAAGAAAAGGAAGAAGATGGTGATAACAGAGTATGTAAAACGCACGTACATATATGTTCTATATGTAACGTGCGTTTAAAATTATCTGGGTGTGATAAACAAACGCTTGTTCATTATTTGAAACGCACGCTGTAATTTTTTAGACGCACTTGATGTAGAATTCAAACACATGCATTTAATATCACAACAATAATAGACGCATATCTACCTACACTTATAAAAGAGTAACTAGGGCTCCACTTGTCCCTTTACTAGGGCCTCCACATAGGCTCCAAATCACCATCCACGTGTCAACCTTACAATCAATTAAAAACAAAGCGGACCCGCCCGTTTTCTACCCATTTTCTAGGATCCAAGTAGGTATATGGAGCTCCAGCTTTGTATCTATAAAAGCCGTTATGCTTTTTTCTTCATTCTTCATTCTTCATTCTTCCTTCCTTCAATCTTCAATCTTCCTTAACAATTATTTCAATCTTCATTCTACATTCTTCTTTTTCACTTTCTTCGAGGTAATCTTGCATCAATTTTACTCATTTTCTATTCTTAACATTATAAGAAAACATCAAACGTTTGATTTTTGCAAATCATCCAATTTTTTTTTGTTTTATTTCTGATTTATACAGTTATATCATCCTGTTTTTTAGTTTGATTTCTGATTTGTTTGATTTATGATTTATGCAGTTATATCATCCTAGTTTTTGTTTGATTTCTGATTTATACAGTTATTGTAAAAGATTTATGTAAATCGTTTTATTCATTTAAATGAAACTGATTTTTTGAAATGTATTCGTTTGATAAGTAAATTGTTAATGAAATTTTAGAGGGAATCTAAAATCATAGAAATGTGAATCGTATAAGTAAATTGTTTGGCATTCTTAGAATATTCACATCAGCTTCACCATCCACTCACAATCACATATTACACTAAAAATCATCACATTTCTCACTACTTTTCAATTAAAGAATACTTTTACATACTTTTAACATTACCTTTTCTCTCCCCTCTACTCACAACCACTTTAAAAATATATTAAAAAAACATGCAGGAGAACAATGTCCCCCCAAATATACTAGATTCTCATATCTTTCACTCATAACCACTCATAACACCATCCTAAAATATGGAGTTTTCTCTCACAAAATTATGGGGGAGATGATGTGAATGCTCTTAATCACCCAACAAAACTTAGAAATTTTCAAACTTTTAGAGTATCGCGTTGTAAAAGTTGCATCGAAGGAGATTTTTAGACAACTATGACAAATTTTTGTAAGTTTCATTTTAACTTTTTTTATTATTTTCTATTCATTTATGCTCCTTAAAGTTTTAGTATTTTGCCAATGATACATTATAAATATTTTTTTTATATATCTAACTTCTTTACTATTAATTTTTTTTTACGTTTATGCATACAATTTATTGTTTTCAGGTTTCTGCAATAAGGGGTGAAGTAGTATTTTATTGTGGATTGTGCGACGAATTTTCCGTACTAGATTTAATTCCTTTTGTCATGCACTATTATTAAGTTTTGTGAACATTATATTTTGACCTATGTTTTCTTTTGGAAGTTATCCTATTATTTTGTTTGGTGGAAGACTTTTTTTATTACGAGATTTATCTGCATCGATTTTTTTTCAACTTACACAATTCACGAGCACAACAAAATTAAAATTAAAAACTTTGACAGAATATTAATTTGTCATGTTATATTTTCTTTCATGTTATGTTTTAAACTTTTAATTTAACACTGCTCTTTAAAAATTGTTTAATTTTATTTAGTTGATAATATGTTTTATTTAAAAAATTCTTCACACGTGAAGTTCACGGGTCTCTAACCTAGTTTATTATAATATCACAATTAATATAGGCGTACCTTTGATATCATATAGACGCACCTTTGATAAAAATCAATGTTAATATAGACACACCTTTGTTAATAATAGACGCGCCTTAACTTATTTGACAAATAATAGATGCACCTTGTTCAAACTCTATTAACATAAAAACGCACTACATGTGTCTTCTCTTTTCTCATCATATTATTGATCATGAAAAAATATTCTTTTTCTTCTTTGTTTACTCTCTATAATACCTCTATGATCGTTGTTTTTTTATTAATAACATATAATCAACATGTAAAACTAAGTCACTCATAGGATCAACACTCGTTATCAATCGTGAACAACAGATTAAAAAAATGAATAAAAAACAGAGCATCACATATTTATTGCAGATTCGTTAAAAGTTTTCAATCGACAATCGATTATAATTAATCGAACTTGAATTGAATCTGAATTTCTTAAATACTGAATTGTTGAATATAAGGGGGGCGGGGCGCCGCCAGAATTGGGCACGGGTACCCCACTACCAGCACGGTAACACCGCCGCCACCTGTGCTGGTAGGGGTCCCGTGAACCAATTTTTGGTTGTTGTTACCGTGCTGGTAGAAAGAAACCGTCTTTTTTCTTGACCAATAAATAGTTGCCACGTTTTTTCCCCTTTGACCATTAAAATTTGACTGTTTTTTATTTTTTGACCATTTTTAAATTTTACCCTATATAAATCATATCTTCACATAAAATTTCACACAACTACATCTTTTAATATGGGTGGTGGTATTATGTTTCCGAATATGTATCGTCTTCGACGATCATCCCGCCACGCAACACATCAACTGACTACACACACCAACAACACAACCAACAACAGAACCGACAACATATCAACCAACAACACAACCACCGACTACACAACCTCCCCCAACATTTGAATATTACGAGCCACAAGATCCTGAAGATTTGACCACCGAAGAATTGGTTTACGCATATGATTACTTAATGGCTCTAGTACAACTAGGAACAATACAGCTTGGAGATTCTGTACGAGTGCTTGAGCGTGTCAATCCTCCTATAGTGCGAAACCCACCGGTCTCGGTACAAAACCCCCCGGAAGAAGGTTATGAAAATGATCCCTGGACCGAATACGTAAATAATACGGATGAAGAAATGTATTGCCCGACACCCGAAAGTGAAGGATATCAATATCACTACGAGAGGTCGGACGGGCGGGATAGTGATCGTGACGTTTCTTCACCTGAGTCAATTGCGTATTCTTTCTTTTTTAGCTATGTTTAAGTAGTATTTTAATTAGGTTTATGTTTAATTAATGTTTTAATTAGGTTAATTATGTTTGTATTTTAAGTTTTAATTTTTCACTTTTATTTTTTTAACGGTTAACTTTCATTAAAAATTAAACAACATTAAACATTAAATAACACTAAATGTTAAACATTAAACAATAAACAATATTAAACATTAATTATTAAACATATCGTGCAACATTCGCCATGTCACAAAATGGATGAAGTTACTCCCGTGTGGATGGTAATAGTAGCGGCACGTGGTTTGGATTGCAATGTCTTCTTGAAGATTAGGGTGCCTCTCTATCGTGGTTTCATAGAGGGTGTTCCATTGGATACACCTGTACCAGAGAGCATGCCACTTACTAACGAGCGAATGTTTGGGGCGGTCATTTGTTCTGGTTATTTCATTGAATACCACCGACACCCGGTTCCAAAACGAAGTTCTATGTAAATCGACAACATGAAGAAATGTGTTTCTCACTGTCAAATATGCCCTCATTAACGCGATCTCCTCATTTACATTCCACGGGATCATTTTAACGATACGATTATATTTTGATAACCGGTTTTTGTGTGATTTTCGTATTGAAGTTATGAGGTTTTTATAGAACAAAATGTAACGGTTACTTTTCTTGAATTATGGTTGCAACGGTTACTTTTTAATAATTGTTACAAAATTAGTTACCGTCTGAAAATTAAAAAACGGTTACTTTTTTGAATTTAAATGAAAATATAAATGAATGAATCAGTGGAGTGCTCCCTCTAAAAAAGTGTTTCAGTTAAGTAAATCAGTGAAGTGAAGTGATGTGACAGTGCAGGATTAGTTAAAATCAGTGAAAGAAAAAAACAATTACATGCACCCCTTCCCCCATAATTAAACGAATTTGAATTGAATTTGAATCAGAGGTTAAAGAAAGGAAAAAAAGTCTAAATTACTCTTTTAATCAACCGGGTTTGAGTTTATTAAACTTAACTATGGTTTACAGGTGTCATCACATTGTGGCTTCCTATACTTTCTGCGTTAAGGAACTTTCTACCGTATACTTTCTCTTAAATGATTAGTTGTTTACAACATTAAGTGTAAGATTTTTTAGAAAATCAGCGGTGTAGTCATGCCTATATAAGGGGTATGGAGTGACATGTGGATCCACCTCAGCTAACTCTTCAAAAGGTTATTTACTCGAGATTGTGGTGGCGTGGACGGTCGATGGATGGCCTCCACATCACTATGGATATGTTGTTGTTGTTGCTGCTGCTGATGCTGCTGCTGTTGTTGTTTAAATTACTTAAAAAACATTTAATATTAAACATTATATTAAAAATAAAAATAAACATTAAATTAACAATAAAAACATTAAAATTAAAAAACCTAATCAAAAAATTAAAAACATAAAATAAACCTAAATTATACAACCTAATCTAAGTTCCTCTGGATCAATTGTCACGCCGATACGTGAGGAAACTCACCGCAGCCACCAAACTCGTACACAATTTTGGTGAGTTCGGTGGTTTGCTTTGAACCACCGACCAACACATTGAACTACTATAGCACGTGGAGCCAAATCGACCCTCAACTACAGGGTTGTTGTTTACTTCGGCCCACGCCGTGCAAAGAGCGATCTCTTCTTCTTCGGACTAACATGTTATCTTTGAAAACGGTGTAGTAATGTGGACATTGTAGGGGAACGATTTTGTTGCGGTATTGAAAACGGTTGTGTAAAGGGAGTTTATACAGGTATAATTGAAATTTATTTGGTAATAAATTGAATTTAATAATAAATTTACTGTTTTACCTACCGTTGTTAAACGGTCAAAACATTTTGAATTAACTTGCCCAATGAATGACCATCCTGTCAACCGTCAGGTGTTGTCTTACGCCGGTGGAAATCTCCACCTAGTGTGCCTAACGCCCTGCTCCACGTTGGTCACGGTGTGGTGGGCTAGAATGGAAGGGCTCCACGGCCCATTTTCACTCTACCACACCGTGTAGCCCAAAAGATCTAGTCAATAGAATATATTCCAATAACAATCAACAACTTGATGCACAACTAGAACAATTCTCTTATTCGTAATGCTTTCAAAGAATGCATTGGTATCTCATTTTAGAATAAAAAGATATAAAGTAGTCAATAGACTTAACCACGACAAAATATGCCCTAAGGAGAAAGTAAGGATCATCAATACCAAAGAAAATGAAGACATAAAACGACAAGAATCGCACTGCATCAATGGTGGTGCTTAAGATCGTTAAATTGTCGCGTAACTTTATAAAGGTATTGACGAACATAACATATGAAAATGATAGAACGTTAGAATAGGAATAGATGTGTTGTGAGGAAAGAATCCAAGGATATTCAAATTCCAAATGTATCAAAGTTATTACCACAATACCAAGAGAAGACATAAGTTTAGCCTTTCAAAATGCAAATGGGAAAAAGCATAAAGATTATTAAAGCATGAGCAAATAAAGATGAATGAGATGTTAGGTGTTGGGAGCTGATAAACAAACAAAATGTTGATGATACCTCCTTTCCACTTCTATTTTTTCCTTTTTGAGATTTTTGAATTTTAAGACGGGATTATACTCATTCATACAATACGTTACCATATATATGCTATCTATATAATGGGTTTAGGACGAGTAAAAGAGTCATTTCAAATTTATCTATATAATAAAATTATAATTTTATTAAATTAACAAGACAAATTTAATACAACAGTTAAATAACTATTCTATTGATTAAATACACAAAAAGACAAAAAGATGAGCATTTCTATGATTTTTTACATATCAAAGTGAATAAACAAACAATAATAATAATAGAAAAATATAAAATGTGAATTAGACAATAAAAGAAACATGTCATTCGTCTTATCACCATATATATGCATATCGTCATGGAAAAGGGAACCGGCGCGGAAAAGAGAAATGGTCGGGTAAACTTGTAACTAACCACTCAATTCAACACATTTAATGCGATTCAGTCATCATCAACACAATTAAATTGAAACCGATCGAACACATTTCTTTAAAGACCCAAAAACCCACGACCCAAACTTGTTTCCCTCGACCTTCTTTGTTTCGGACCACGTTCCTACAAGCCGAAGTCCAGCAACGAAACTACAACCACCTCTGTTTTGACCCGTAGTACAATTACCGCCTTCCGAAAACGCCACGGCCACCTGCGACCACAAAGCAATACCTAACCGAAAATATTATATGTTGGAAGTCTGAAAGTGATATAAAGATATTTGTGGCTAAAAGAAAGAAAGAAAGTATTCAATATTTCAAAATTAAAATTGGTCTACCAACTCTTCCTAGTTAGAATATTCGTGATTTGAGCATGTTGAAATTGACCAATCTTTAAAATGATTTTAGAGCACGGTTAGTTGAAACTTTGTTTAGAAAAGAATGTTTTTTTTAATGTTTAAGGTGTTTAAGCCATAGGTCCCTCGACGATTGATGTAAACAAAATATTTACCCCCTAACTGGTAAGAGAAAATATATGCGGCTATATGTTAATCCGGAAAAAGTTGTGAAAAGAATTAAGATTCCCAAATAACCCTCTCCATGCTTGCAAAATTTTAGAAGTTGGTACTATGATATTTCTACTAGAGAGGCTATAATAGAAAGGGATTGTCTCTCAGAAATCCGAGTGTTAGATCCAATCTTTTTATATTTAATATTGGTGACTTGAGGTTTTCACAAGATAACAATATCAAACGCGTAGTAGAAAATGACTTCCATGATGAAGCTTTGATTTCATAATAGTTGTTAAAATGGCTTTAAAATAAAGGATGATGCAACAAAGGTCATAAGAGAATTGATGCTCAACTTGATAAAAAAGGCTTTAATAACAAATAAGTAGAGGATTATCCATAGCTTAACTTTTGTTGGAATTATTTTAGTTGTTTAATTTTTATCGGCTGCATTGACAAATTTTGGTTGCTTAAAAAGTAGGGAATGCCTTTATCTCTACATAATTGATCTTTTTTTGTTCTTAAGCTTTCGTAATACACAAATATAATAGGTGTTTAAGGCATGTCGGGTTATATTACGCTCACCAAACGAGTATTGGTGACTCCAACCACTGTAAATTGTAAATTGTCGACTCCGTTGCATCGCACGGGTTCACACTACAATATCTTGCTCGCATAATCGAATTTTGTACCAGACACACATAGGGGCTCACGCGTAACATATTATTACTTATGTACTCTAACCAACTGATATAGATTGTCACTTTACTTTTCTCACTATTTGAACGGCGTTCCAAGTCAAGCAGAAAACAAAAGCGAGGCGATTAACCAAATGCAACAGGTAAAAAATGTGCAGCTCCGCTGCAACGCACGACTTTCTGCTAGTAATTAAAAGTAGAAAGGCCATTCTTGTATATTAGACACAATATTATTAGAGTAAGTTAAAGGTGAAAATTATGTAAATATATTTAGCTAAGAATGGTGGGTATCATATAATTAAAAATGGTAAATGCCATTCATATATATTACACACAATATTATTAGAGTAAGTTAGAGGTCAGATTATGTAAATATATTTAGAGTAAGCGAGTATGGTATAATTATTTTAGTATAGAACCCCCTCCCCATTGTAACGTTAATCACAAACTAATACAAACATTTACCATATCTATACGATATTATAATGTATGAGGGATGAGTAATTTAAGATACCCAAAAGTTAAGAACTTTATTTTCATTAACAATCTTAAAATGAAGGGAAAATAGTCATTCAAACACTTTTACACATTAGTACCTCATTTTAGTTACTTTAATTCACTCGTTTTTAATTAGTAATTACACTTTTCTCCACCCCCCCTACAAAATTATAATTCTTTTATTTAATCCTATCATAACTTTTAAACTATTATGTTTTATAAACATTTGAAAATACCGTGACGACCTGCTCATTTTTGTCGGCGTTTCGATGTTTGTCTTACTCAATATCGACGTGTAGATTGAAACGTACAAGAAAGAAATGTGTTATGTACAAGTGATTATTTGTAACGCCTCAAAAACCTGAATTTTAATTAATTAGTATGTTTTAATGTGTTATGGCATGAGGTAAAATAACTATGTATCTAACCTAGTTAAACATACAAGTTAAATAGAAATCAAACAAGGTTTAAGTCAAAGTTGGATGGGTATCAAACTTGAAGGGCTGAAAATGTGAAGAATCAAACATAAACACCACCTGCCTTTTTGGTGGGATAATATATACGACACACACACACACACACACACACACTTAGGAGAGTATATGTGTTTGTGTGTGTGCGCTTTCTACCCTAAATGAAAGAGGGAAGTGGAATTTGCATGTATAATCTGATATTTGAGAAGTGTTCATCACCTTCTAAGAATCAAGTAAGTATCCATTTCATCTCATGAAACTTCTTGGTTGCAGCCCTTGGTGGGTTTTGATGAATCAACCCTAAATTGGGTAAATTGTAAGTATTAGATGGTCGAATTCATGTTTGGATGCACTAATCTAGTGTCATTAACGATTTAATGATTTCAATTGGGGAAATTGAATGATAGAACCCATGTAATGGTAGATGCAGATTGTGGTTTATGATTTTATGTTATTGGATAATCTCAAACTAACATGTAGAAATGTGCGTTGTATGAATTTCATATTGAAATAGGTCATGGTTGAAGGTGATTATGTGGTTGGTTGAGTGCATGTATTGGGAGCTTGTACAATATGCTTAGAATATTGTACACACACCAAGTGTTTGTTGAAATGCCTAGGAGATGATAATGTGTGAAAATTGTATACATGAACTTAACAAATGTGAATGCAATGTGAGAGTTGATGTAATTGTTAGTAAACTAGCATGAAGAACGTGTTTTTGATGGAATCCACGTAGGAATGTCATTTGATGGTATGTTTGGTAGAAGTATGCATTAGGAGTTTGTACCCTATTCTTGAATGGTGTGATGCACACCATGTATTATATTGATTTCTTAGTTGAGATCAAGAAGTAAATGTGTTTCTAATTGTAGATCATAAAGGCACTACTATGTATGAGATGAATTATATGTTTGTATGTGTTGACCTAAGTGATCATATAGTTGTATGTATCCTACAACATGTGAATATGATGTTTATGGTGGTTTAGTACATTAATATGGATACTATCACGAAGAATGTGTTTTTGATTGAATCCACATGGGAATGTAGTTTGATGGTATGTTTGGTAGAAGTATGCATTAGGAGTTTGCACCTTATGCTTGAAGTGTGTGATGCACACCATGTATTCTATTGATTTCTTAGTTGAGATCAAGAGGTAAATGTGTTGCTAATTGTAGATCATAAGGGCACTAGTATGTAAGAGATGAATTATATGTTTGTATGTGTCGACCTAAGTGATCATATAGTTGTATGTGTCACACCCTCAAATTTCCACTGCGGGGTTTATACCGCGAGGCGCATGACATACTAGGATCCCTTAGCCATAAGTCATATGAACGAACTCTAAATGCCCAAACCATTTAGTTCGTTTTAAAAAAAACCAAGTTTAGTTAAGCCGCGGAAGCGTAAAACAAATTTAAACCTTTTAAAACCATGCGCAAAACAACGCGCCCAAATAAAAACCATACGAAAGAAAATGTAAAAGCATGATGTATAATTTAAGTGTATGCCTAAGACCCCAAATGCAGTGAAGTGTGCAGTGCTTTCTAATCGTGGCACCGGAAGCTAACTACCTTAGTGTGCAAGCAAAAGAGATCCGACCCGCAAGTAAAGTATGCTACCGACACCCTTTCAAAGCAAGAGTCCTCAAAGCCTAGAGATTGCACCACAACTAGCTTGAAGGAATGAATAGGATTGATGTTTGTTGAAAATTAAGAGGATGGGGGTGGGGGTTGGGTTCACGGCGCAAAAGGGGTGGGGGTTAGGGTTTTTTTTTTTCTTTTTTTTTTTGTCTCCTAATTATAAGAGAGCTTGGCTTGTTGCCCAAGCAATTGGCTATTAGGGCCTTTTAGTCTACTAACCGGACCCGTTAATCATGTTTTAGCCCAATACCGGGCCCGATAATATTAACCACCCTAACTTACTTAAAAATCATTGTTTTTATCATCTCATAATATATTAATCATAGAGTGCACGTAATTTGCATGGTTTACGTACTAACTATCAATTAAGCAGTAATTCGCATAAACACTTAATTCACATAAACATGTTACTTCACGTTCATCATATTTCAATTGTACACATTATCATGTATGCTAGACAAATCACCAACGTTCGGGATACAGGACTCGTGTGTGCATTGTGATGATAACTTTACTTATAATAATGTAACATATGTTATTATCACATAACATATGTTATTAACCTATAACATATAGGAAGACCTTCCTAACTAACCCTAGTCAAGTGTTTAGTCACGTATGCACATGCAAGTTAACTAGAGTTTAGTTAAGGTAGGAACCTGAAAATGCGGGGTGTCATATCATCCCCAAGTTGAAAAGAATTTCGTCCCGAAATTCGGCAAGTAAATATTAAAGCCAGCTAGAAAAATGCGTGCTTGGTTCCCGGATGTCACATGATCCCCAAGTTGAAAGGAATTTCGCCCCGAAATTCACTTTGAGAGAATTGCTTTACGTTTAGTGTTTGGTTTATGCATAGTTTCAGGTTCAGTAAATAGATGTGGGTATTTAAGCCGCATTTAATCCATGTGTTCCCACGTGCATTCCGGTCCTAGAAGGGAATTCCATTGTACGTTAATAATAGGTATAGTGTTTTGCTTGAGTTTCTTGGCGCCCCGCTCAAGAATCTTTACTGGTTCTTCCATGAACCGTAGCCGATCGTCCACCTGGATCTCCTCCAGTGGCACCATCAGTGTTGTATCTAATAGGCATATCTTTAGATTCAATGCGATACGTGGGATACATCATGTACCCCACCGAGTTTATTAAGCGAGTTTAACTTGTAAGTTACCGGACCAATCCTTTCGACAATCTCGAATGGTCCAATGTATCGCGGGTTCAACATTCCCCGTTTTCCAAAGCGTATCACCCCCTTCCAAGGTGACACCTTCAACAGAACCTTGTCCCCAACCTGGAACTCCAAAGGTTTCCTACGCTTATCAGCGTAACTTTTCTATCGATCTCGAGCATTAACCATCCAATTTCTGATTTGCACAATCTCCTTAGAAGTTTCGTGCACAAGTCCGGGACCTGTTAGCTGGCTATCCCCAACTTCAGTCCAGCAGATGGGAGACCTACACTTGCGTCGATAAAGTGCCTCTAAAGGCGCACACTGTATCAAAGTGTGGTAACTGTTGTCATACGAGAATTCAATCAAAGGCAAGTGCTTATCCCCACTGTTGCCAAAATCCACCACGCACGCTCGTAGCAGATTCTCCAATGTTTGGATGGTATGTTCACTCTGTCCATCCGTCTGTGGGTGATAGGCTGTGCTCATATCTTAGCGAGTCCCAAAAGCGTTTGGGAGAGTAGTCCAAAAAAAATGAGAAGTGAATCGCGCATCGCGATCGGATATAATAGAAGTAGGCACCCCATGCCTAGAGACTACCTCCTTGATGTAGAGATTTTCTAGTTTCTCCAGCGATTCTGTTTCCTTTATTGCCAGAAAGTGTGCCGATTTGGTTAAACGATGCACGATAACCCAAATCATGTTATGGCCCGTTGGCGTTCTAGGAAGCTTTGTGATAAAATCCATAGAAATACCGTCCCATTTCCACATAGAGATTTCTAGTTGCTGGAGTAGGCCAGAAGGTTTCTGATATTCAATCTTAACCTTCGCACAAGTCAAGCACTTACTAACATAAGTGGCTATTTCAGCTTTCATGTTTGGCCACCGGTAAAGAGTTTTAAGATCTTGGTACATCTTGTCCGAACCAGGATGTACCGAATATCGAGAGGTGTGTGCTTCATCAAGCACTGGTTGTCTGAGATCCCCAAAACGTGGTATCCAGACTCGATCCATAAAGTACTGAAGACCATCCGTCTTTAGTTCCAAATGCTTATCAGCACCATGTAATGTTTCAAGCCCGATGTTTTCTCCTTTCAAGGCCTCGCTCTGGGCTTCACGTATCTTATCAGGAAGATTAGAATGAATGGTAAGTTGTAAGGCATGCACCCGTTTAGGTTTCGTTTCCTTACGATTGAGGGCATCAGCTACTACATTAGGTTTCCCTGGATGATATTTGATGGCACAGTCATAATCATTCAGAAGCTCGACCCATCGACGCTGTCACAAGTTCAGCTCCTTTCGATCGAATATGTGTTAGAGGCTCTTGTGGTCAGTGAAGATCGTACACCTCGTCCCATAGAGATAATGCCTCCAGATCTTTAGAGCAAAAACCACTACTCCCAGTTCCAAGTCATGGGTGGTGTAATTCTTCTCGTGAACCTTTAATTGCCGTGAGGCATACGCGATCACCTTATCACGCTGCATCAGCACACACCCTAACCCTTGGATAGACGCGTCACAGTTTACCACGAAGTCTCCTGTACCCTCAGGTAATGATAGTATAGGTGCACTGCAAAGTTTCGACTTTAATAATTGAAAAGCAGATTCTTGAGCATCTCCCCACTTGTAAGTAATACCCTTCTGTGTCAAAGCAGTGAGGGGTTGAGCGATCTTAGAGAATCCCTCTATGAATATGCGATAGTATCCAGCAAGACCAAGAAACTGGCGCACCTCTGTTGGAGTCTTACGAGCCTCCCACTTTTTAATAGCATCAATCTTGGCGGGATCGACATGTATTCCTGCCACGTTAACCACATGTCCAAGAAATTGGACTTCTCGAATCCAAAGGTCACATTTAGAGAATTTTGCATGCAACTGCTCATTTCTCAATAGTTCCAAGATCAGCTGCAGGTGTTGCTCGTGCTCTTCCCTGCTCTTGGAATAAATCAGTATGTCATCTATGAACACTATGACGAATTTGTCCGAATAGGGCTTGCACACACGGTTCATTAGATCCATTAACACAGCCGGTGCATTAGTTAGCCCAAATGGCATCACCAAAAACTCATAATGTCCATAACGAGTTCGAAAGGCGGTCTTCGCCACATCCTCCTCTCGGACTCTCAGCTGATGGTATCCTGATCTCAAGTCAATCTTAGAGTAGAAACTCGACCCTTACAGTTGGTTGAACAAATCATCAATACGAGGCAAAGGGTATCGGTTCTTAATCGTCACCTTGTTCAACTCCCGATAATCAATGCACATGCGTTAGCTCCCGTCTTTCTTCTTAACAAACAGAACTGGAGCTCCCCATGGCGAAGAACTAGGTCTAATGAAACCCCTATCCAATAGCTCTTGGAGTTGGGTAGATAGTTCTTGAAGTTAGCCTGGTGCTAGGCGGTATGGTGTGCGTGCGACTAGTGCTGCTCCAGGTGCAAGATCAATCTGGAACTCTACTTGACGAACAGGTGGAAGTCCAGGTAATTCCTCAGGGAAACATCTGGGAAATCTCGGACTAGTGGGATGTCCTCAATCTTGGTTTCAGTTTCAGCTCGAGTGTCAGATATGTTAGCCAAAATGGCTGGACAGCCCTTACGAATACACTTCTGGGCCTTCAAAAAGGAGATGATGCCCACCATGGCACCACCACGATCACCCTGTACAGATAAAAGTTCTCCACTTGAGAGGGGAATACGAATAATCTTCTCCTGACAGAGAATTTCAGCGGGATGCTTGGACAACCAGTCCATGCCAACCACGAGATCAAAGCTTCCAAGGGTGATAGGTAGAACGTTGATGGCAAACGATTGCCCATCCAACTCAAGCTTACTGTCACAATGGGTATGGGTTACCTCAACAGGCTTCCCATCAGCTAGCTCTATGGTGTACGGGGTATCAAGAAGAGTAGGAACCATCCCTAGTTGTTTGCTAAGTTTTGATGACACAAAACTATAGTCCGCACCAGTATCATATAAAATAGAAGCAAGAGTGTCGTACCCGTCACGACATTGTTATCAGTCCTAGCTTCCCTAGAGCCAATCACAATTACTATTCCACGAGCCCCATTGTTGTTGTTACCGTTGTGGTTATTGTTGTTGAAGGACTTGTACCTCACATTATCCCGCGTCCTCTTGCTATCACCAAAAGTAGAAGATGAAGCACCATGCTTCAGAAAAGTACCATGCTCAACAACTTCATCAATGAGTTTGCAAGCCAGGTGAAAGATTTGTTAGATTCTGGGTAGGTGAGCTACAGTGGCCAAGCCATGAATATGAGGGACCCACCCTTTTGGCATGAAATTCGATTCGCTGGTAAAGTTGGTTAATTAGATTCGAGCACAAAGTATCTAACTCCTGTAGCTTGGTAGTGTAGGCGTCGATCTCAGCCCCATCCGTCTTTATATAACAAATTTATAGGTTTCATCATAATGTGTTACGTTCTCCGTCCAAGTATCTGTAACTCATTGAGTGTGCATGTAGCATACATTACCCCATCCTGCTCGGGGCAAATGCGCATGGAAATGACTTATACTATCGAAGCAATCAGGCGGTCTCCGTCAGTTCCGTTAGAGTTATCGAGGTTTACGACCAATAAAAGGCTTGAAAATATGATGGTAGGTTGTTGTTGTGGCATGTGCGTTCAAGGAATAAGAAAGTTCAAATGTGGAAGTCAGGGGAAAAGAATGACTTAGCAAAATAAATCTTTACTAGCTTGGAAAGATGCGAGGGCCTCAACCACTCTATCGTTGATCATAAGAACTCAGTCTTATCTAATTAGCAAAGGGAAATGAAAGAAAAGATAGGTAAGAAAAGGTAAGAGCCAATCGTCGCCATGCTCTGTCTAGATAGTAGAGCCTTCATCCTCACTTTCCATGTGCTCGTCCTGCTCAGGTTCCCCTTCCATCCCTTATCCTTCCTCTTTCGCGATGTCAATGTTTTATGGTTCTCATCACGTACAGTCTCCTTCTCCGGTCCAGTGTAAGTCAGCTCAATGGTCAACAACACCATTCGTTCCTCCAATCGTGACTGTCAGTCACTAGTAGGTTTTGTCTTCCTTTGAGATGTTGCACTGCATCGCAGTCCTTCGTAACTCCCCAAGAGTGTGTGTAACAAGCCCCAATCTAATGTGTTCCCATGAATCTACCATATACTTATGAGTAACAGGGATATGCAGTCATACGTCCGCCCGCTCATACTAGGTGTAAGGTACTAAAGTAAGAAATAAGTTCTATATGTGTAACCTAGTCCCGTCTGAATTTCAAATGGAAGTAAGAAAGAACAAGTAACAAGGAACAGAAACTAATTGTCCCCTTGCTCAGTGAAAATGGATAAGTCTCGGTATTTGAATTTCTTCACAGTTGATTCGGTTTGATGGTATCACGTCATGCGCATCGTGCAGCTTTCCTGTGTACGTGCGCCACAACGCTCGCAAGGGCTTTCTCCCCTGTACAATTGTTGTTTCCTCATCCACGAGGTTTGTTAGGATACTACTCGCAGTAATGCGCCACCTGGTGTAACCCTGGGTTCCCACCATTGACGTGTTCAGAATTAGGTCTAGAACTAGAAGATAACATATCTCCCGAAATCATATGTTGTAGATATATGTAGCTAAAAGCTATTTGTGCACTTAAATTGTGATTGTACTTATGCTATGATGATTATAGACTAGACTCAACATGCAGTCCTAGTTCACTATAACCAATGGCTCTGATACCAATCTGTCACACCTTCAAATTTCCACTGCGGGGTTAATACCGCGAGGCGCATGACATACCAGGATCCCATAGCCATAAGTCATATGAACGAACTCTAAATGCCCAAACCATTTAGTTCGTTTTAAAAAAAAACCAAGTTTAGTTAAGCTGCGGAAGCGTAAACCAAATTTAAACCTTTTAAAACCATGCGCAAAACAACGCGCCCAAATAAAAACCATACGAAAGAAAATGTAAAAGCATGATGTATAATTTAAGTGTATGCCCAAGACCCCAAATGCAGTGAAGTGTGCAGTGCTTTCTAATCGTGGCACCGGAAGCTAACTACCTTAGTGTGCAAGCAAAAGAGATCCGACCCGCAAGTAAAGTATGCTACCGACACCCTTTCAAAGCAAGAGTCCTCAAACCCTAGAGATTGCACCACAACTAGCTTGAAGGAATGAATAGGATTGATGTTTGTTGAAAATTAAGAGGATGGGGGTGGGGGTTGGGTTCACGGCGCAAAAGGGGTGGGGGTTAGGGTTTTTTTTTTCTTTTTTTTTGTCTCCTAATTATAAGAGAGCTTGGCTTGTTGCCCAAGCAATTGGCTATTAGGGCCTTTTAGTCTACTAACCGGACCCGTTAATCATGTTTTAGCCCAATACCGGGCCCGATAATATTAACCACCCTAACTTACTTAAAAATCATTGTTTTTATCATCTCATAACATATTAATCATAGAGTGCACGTAATTTGCATGGTTTACGTACTAACTATCAGTTAAGCAGTAATTCGCATAAACACTTAATTCACATAAACATGTTACTTCACGTTCATCATATTTCAATTGTACACATTATCATGTATGCTAGACAAATCACCAACGTTCGGGATACAGGACTCGTGTGTGCATTGTGATGATAACTTTACATATAATACTGTAACATATGTTATTATCACATAACATATGTTATTACCCTATAACATATAGGAAGACCTTCCTAACTAACCCTAGTCAAGTGTTTAGTCACGTATGCACATGCAAGGTAACTAGAGTTTAGTTAAGGTAGGAACCTGAAAATGCGGGGTGTCATAGTATGTATCCAACAACATGTGATGCATCTTATGTTTATCTATGCGGCATATATGATTGTAAGTGAAAATTTGCTTGATGTGAAAACAAATGTGGCTATGAATATATGTCTTATGTATAATGGAAATTGACTAATGAAATTTAATGTGATATTTGGTTGGGAATGGAGATTAACATGAATGATCATGGATGCTGATGATGTTAAAAGCATGATGACATGAAAAGATATGGATCATTTCAAGATACGCTCAAGCATGGATGTCACACCCCGCCAAGGCGGAAACATGGGGTGCAACCATCGAAAGGTTTTCAAGCATAAGGTTCAAGCAACACACATTTTTATTAAAATAGTATCACCATGAGAGATGGATATTGTCATAATTTATTCAAACCGACATAAAAGTATCTAGAAAATGAGATAGTGTCTAGAATTCATGGAATTGAAAAAAAAAACATCATAGTATTGACAAAACCCATTCCAAGCTTTAACACTTAGTGCATGCTCGAACCTCTCTCTCAAATCCATGCGGCCCTCCATTAGTTACCTGAAAATCATGAATAAAGGATTTTGTCAACAATAATGTTGGTGAGTTCACAGGTTTGAACGTAACAAGTAAAACATTTGTGTAATTCGTGCATGACCAATCATAGGCTAGCAAAGCAAATGATTACTGTGCAAACCATGAGTCCCATAACCAAACCTCTTGACTGTAATGCCTCGCACATTGTAAATGACACTAGTATTGATGCATGTTTATCCCCCGAAAAGTAAAATAGTAAAAATGGGGTCGTAAAAATCACCTGTTAGAGTCATATGTGGTATAGTGAAACCGAAATATGTAGCAACTATCGCCCGGTTAGAGATTGCCCTATGATTATTGAGGACATAACGAGTCGTATGTTCTTGTTCAACATACAAATGGGGCACCCATTATTGTGAATCATGTCCTTTAACGTGGATGGTGTGTTATGTACGGGAGTCTTATAGTAAATCATGAAGTAGACCCAAATAGGCCCCATGTAGAGTCATGGGCCATATATTGTCTTAAATCCACTATGCATGGTTAATTTATTGTAAAAACGAGTGTTCTACCAAAAGTTAGGCCTTAGATATGTAAAATTATGGACTAACATGTGTCTTAGCTGGTTTTAACATGTGTTAATAATAGGTGGCCGATTATATAACAAAATGTATTATTGTGTATGCTTAGCTAGGAGCTAATCTAGCTTTATCAATGTTCGCACGGCTTATCTCAAAACACATGAGTGTGTGATTTTGTACTAAAAGCCGATTGTATACTTTGATTAGGAGCATTTTCGAGTCGAACATGCTTTGATTATGTAAAAGCAAAACACAATGTTTATGGTCATGATTTTGAAGTGTGGCTAGGCTGGTCACTTAACAAAATCAAATGTTCGATTGTCATAATCATAGGCTCGGGTTTGGGTTCACAATAGGGTCGCATACTAGTGACTAAAAGGGGTTAGTACTTACCTCAATACTTGTTTACAATGTGCGAACCTTAGGACCTTTTGATGCTTCCCTTGGGCTCAGCGGTTAGGATTTAGAGAGGGTCGGTGGCAGCCGAAGCTTATATCCTTGTGTCTAGGGATCGATCAAGGGCATAAATACCAAATGTATGTTAATGTTTGAAAACATATCATCCTTTGCACTATCCCTTTCTTCATCCGCTAATAGGAGACTCAAAGGGGAGCTGTTTCCTTCTTGGGAAGTGGAGTGTATCTTGTCCTACGCTTTGTTTTATGATAGTTGTGTGATGCCTCTTCTTCCTTAACCATAGCTGAGAGAGTGTAAGAGTGTTCAAAGGGGAATGAGTTGACTCCTTAAGGGGTGCTAAGAAGGTTTTGTAGTATAGCTAATTTGGTGTAAGTTGACAACGTGGTGTGAATTTCCACCTTGTCTTGTTCGGCCGAGAATGAGGACAAGAGAAAGGTGATCCAGGCTTGATGATAGTGATGTTTTAGAAGCTTCCATGCCTAGTCTCTTTCACATTGTGTTGGCCGATGGGTGGCATAGCTCCAAAAGGGAAAGGGTAGTTGTTTTGGCTTTGGTAGTATAGGTGGTTATTTCCATTTGGGTGCAAAGTTTAACCACTTGTTTGATAGTGACTTGAGATAATTATTGCTTGTGGGTTTCGGCCGATTAGTGTGCAACAAAGATCCTCATTCTTTTGGCAAGTTACTAGGGTCCTAGGTTGTAGTGTAAGGTGAAATCAAGTAATGATCTCTTGGTTGTTTTGTTGTGTTTTGGCCGTTTATGGTTCCCAAAAGAGGAAGGGTATAACTTCATTAGGATGGCACTAAGTATGTGTGTTTATTTCCCTTTTTAGTGTAAGTTAGGTGGATCCAAGATGAGGTATGATGATGTTATCATGCTTAAGAAAATCGGCCAAGGTGTTCATGAGGAGATTTCATGTGATTGTGAAGATAGGTTAGGTCATTGTCAAGGATCTTGGTTAGTTGTCTTATCTAGGATGGTCATGCTTCTTGTTGCTTTGTTATTGGCCGAAAATAATCAAAAGGGAAGGGTTAAGAGTTGTAGGACAAAGACTTGTCATGTTTGTGTATGTATGTGTGATCGAGTGGATGTATATGTTTGTATGTTTATGAGGATCACATCGGCTCCTAAGAGCATTTGTACATGTGTAAACATTCGTTGGGATAAGACTAGATGGCGTAGAGTAGTTAAAGGTTAGTAGTTATAGGGTTCTAGCTCCGTACGTGCCGTGCATATACATATATACGTGTAGGTTTACATGTGTTTGGCTCACAAGATGGTTAGGGTGTGATTTCATGTATACCTTTATAGGTAATTCCACCCTAAGTGTTCATAAGACCGTGTTATGTGTTATCCAGTTGTGATAGATTGTTGTTGCTGGATCGATGACGATATCAAATGTCGTGGGCATAGGTAGTTAGTTATTCCTTGTTGAGTTTTCTGAGTAACTCATGCTTCACTAGACTGGGGGGGGTATAGTGTATGTAAAATGCGTAAATACGCACATATAATAATGGTAGTAACTGAAAAGCGTAGGGATGTTGACCTGGTTCGTTGACTGTTGTCACATTCTCCCCTTGTTTTCGAATTTCGTCCGCGAAATCGAGTTTTCCTACTAGTTTCTGTGGTCTTAGGAAAAAGAGCTGGGTACTTGCGTCTCATTTATGCTTCTTGTTGCTTTGTTATTGGCCGAAAATAAACAAAAGGGAAGGGTTAAGAGTTGTAGGACAAAGACTTGTCATGTGTGTGTATGTATGTGTGATCGAATGGATGTATATGTTTGTATGTTTATGAGGATCACATCGGCTCCTAAGAGCATTTGTACAAGTGTAAACATTCATTGGGATAAGACTAGATGGCGTAGAGTAGTTAAAGGTTAGTAGTTATAGGGTTCTAGCTCCGTACGTGCCGTGCACATACATATCTACGTGTAGGTTTACATGTGTTTGGCTCACAAGATGGTTAGGGTGTGATTTCATGTATACCTTTATAGGTAATTCCACCCTAAGTGTTCATAAGACCGTATTATGTGTTATCCAGTTGTGATAGATTGTTGTTGCTGGATCGATGACGATATCAAATGTCGTGGGCATAGGTAGTTAGTTATTCCTTGTTGAGTTTTCTGAGTAACTCATGCTTCACTAGACTGGGGGGGGGGTATAGTGTATGTAAAATGCGTAAATACGCACATATAATAATGGTAGTAACTGAAAAGCGTAGGGATGTTGACCTGGTTCGTTGACTGTTGTCACATTCTCACCTTGTTTTGGAATTTCGTCCGCGAAATTGAGTTTTCCTACTAGTTTCTATGGTCTTAGGAAAAAGAGCTGGGTACTTGCGTCTCATTTGGTCTTCGCATTCCCATGTAAATTCCGGACCACGCTTTGCATTCCATCTGACTTTCACAAGTTTAGTGCGGCTCCTTCTCAATTTTTGGACCTTCCAATCAGTCACCTCGATTGGCTCCTCGACGAAATGGAGCTGACCATCGATGTGAATTTCTCCAGGAGGAATGATCAAGGACTCGTCGGACAAACACTTCTTTAGATTGGATACGTGGAAAGTGTCATGAACACCGCTTAGCTCTTCTGGTAACATGACCTTGTATGCCACGGGACCAACCCTACAAAGTATTTTGAATGCCCCAATGTATTGGGGATTAAGTTTTCCACGCTTGCCAAACCGTGGTACACTCTTCCAGGGTGAGACTTTCAGGAGATCCTTATCGACAACCTGGAATTCAAGTGGTTTGCGACGGCGATCAACGTAGCTCTTTTGACGTTCTCGAGCGGCTTTCAAGCTATCACGGATCTGAAAGATCTTATCAGTGGTCTCTTGAATGAGCTCGGGGCCAGTCAAATATTTGTCTCCAACTTTTGCCCAACACAAAAGGGGATCTACACTTACGTCCATACAGGGATTCAAACGGGACAACCTTGATGCTTGTGTGGTAACTGTTATTGTAAGAGAACTCAACCAATGGTAAATGAGAATCCCAGGTTCCACCGAAATAGATTACACATGCCCGAAGCATGTCTTCCAATGTTTGAATTGTACGTTCACTATGGCCATCGGTTTGTGGATGATAGGCCATGCTCATGTCTAAGCGTGAGCCCAATGCGTCCATCAATGTTTGCCAGAATCGGGAGGTAAATCGACTGTCTTGGTCTGAAATGATTGAAATAGGCACACCATGCCTAGTTACCACCTCTTTGGTGTACAGCTTGGCGAGTTTCTCTAATTTGTCGGTTTCCTTGATCGGCAAGAAATGCGCGGATTTAGTCAACCTGTCGACAATTACCCAAATCGTGTCGTGACCACTGGACGTCTTAGGTCGCTTGGTGATGAAGTCCATGGAAATCTGTTCCCATTTCCAGACAGGGATTTCTAGTTATTGAAGCAGACCAGACGGTTTCTGATACTCAGCTTTGACCTTTGAACATGTAAGGCATCGGCTGACGTACGTAGCGATTTCACCTTTAAGGTTGGGCCACCAGTAAAGTTCCTTCACATCTTTGTACATTTTGTCAGCACCGGGATGGACTGAGTACTTAGACATGTGGGCCTCTTCAAGGATTAAATCACGTAAACCACAAATTGTGGCACCCAGATCCGATTGGCAAAATAAATCGTGCCATCGGACCTTGGTTCCAAATAGATTAACCATCTTGAATAACGACTCATTCTTCAGGTTCTCACTTTTCAGAGTTTCCTGCTGAGCATCGCGGATACGGGTAGTGATATTTGTGTGGATGGTTAAACCTAGCGCACGCACACGTAGGGTCTTAACTCGTTCCTTCCGGCTTAATGCGTCTGCCACAACATTGGCCTTTCCTGAATGATATTTAATCTCACAATCGTAATCATTTAGCAATTCAATCCATCTACGTTCCCACATGTTCAGCTCCTTTTGGTTGAAGATGTGTTGCAAGCTCTTATGATCAGTGAAAATGGTGCATTTAGTGCCATAAAGGTAGTGCCTCCAAATCTTGAGGGCAAAGGCAATGACCTTGTGGTGTAACTCTAGGTCATAAGTGGTGTAATTCTTCCCATTAATTTTGAGTTGTCGGGATTAGGGATGAGCATTCAAACCCGAATACCGATCCCGTCCCGTCCCGATCCCGATACCGTACCGAACCGATACCGAACCGAGGGTTTTCGAGATCGGTATCGGTATCCATATTTATGGATTTTCGGTTTCGGTATTATCGGTATCGGTACGGGATCGGTACGGTATCGGTATTTTAAGGCAAAATACCGATACCATACCGGTACCGTACCGATACCGAACCGATACCGTACCGTACCGTATGTGTTCGGTATCGGGATCGGTATTGGGTTTTCGGACTTTTCGGTATCGGTATTGTCGGGATCGGTATCGGTTCGGTACCGATCCCGTCCCGAGCTCATCCCTAGTCGGGATGCATAGGCAATGACCTTGTTCCTTTGCATGAGTACGCATCCAAGACCTTGATGAGAAGCATCGCAATAAACCACAAAATTATCGGTACCTTCAGGAAGAGAGAGAATTGGAGCACTGCACAAACAGTCCTTCAACACTTGGAACGCATTCTCCTCCTTGATTCCCCAATCGAATTTCTTCTCTTTGTGTGTCAAGACAGTCAATGGCTGGGCAATCTTGGAGAAATTCACGATGAATCGTCGATAATAACCAGCTAGTCCTAGAAATTGTCGCACTTCAGTCGGTGTCCGAGGAAATGGACTTCTCGAATCCTTGATTGCTTCAATCTTTGCGGGATCAACTTGTATGCTCCTCTCGTTCACAACATGATCGAGGAAATGGACTTCTCGAATCTAGAACTCGCATTTTGATAATTTGGCAAAAAGTTTCTCGTTCTTGAGCAACTCCAAAATCAATCGAAGATGATGTTCGTGCTCTTCTTGAGTTCACGAGTAGATCAAGATGTCATCAATGAAGACAATTACAAACTTGTCTAGGTAGGGCTTGCAGACTCGATTCATGAGATCCATGAAAACAGCAGGAGAATTCATTAAACCAAATAGCATGACTAGGAATTCATAATGCCTATAACAAGTTCAGAATGTAGTCTTCGGGATGTCGTCTTCCTGAATCCGCAACTAATGATATCCCGATCGCAGATCGATCTTCGAGTAGTAGCTGGAACCATGCAAATGGTCGAATAGATCATCGAATTATGGCAATGGATACTTGTTCTTGATGGTCAATTTGTTCAACTCCCAGTAGTCAATGCACATGCGGAAACTCTTGTCTTTCTTCTTCACGAACAAGATAGGTGCTCCCCATGAGGAAAAACTCGGACGAATGAAACCTTTGTCCAACAACTCCTAAAGTTTATTAGACAGTTCCTGCATTTCGGACGGTGCTAGACGATATTGAGTGCGGGCTACTGAGGCAGCTCCTCGGACAAGATCAATGCGAAACTCGATCAGTCATGGCGGTGGGAGTCCCGGCAAGTCTTCTGGAAAGACTTCGGGGTATTCTCGCACCAATGGAATGTCCACGAGCTTCCGATCTTTAGCCTTTTGTTCAACGACATGTTCCAGAAATGCGACACAACCTTTCCTTAAACATTTCCGCGCCTTGATGCATGATATGACTCGAAGAGCGGGTACACCCTAGTTTCCTCTAATAAAAAGGGTTTCACCATTTGACAATGGGATTTGAACCAACTTCTCATGATAGACGATCTCTGCACGATGTTTGGATAACCATGCCAATGACAATATCAAAACTACCCACTCGAATAGGCAGCAAATTGATATGAAATTCATGGTCGTGAAGTACCATAACACAGTCCCTAACAACTTCTTCAGACGAGATTAACTTACCATTGGCTAATTCTATGGTGTAACGTGTGTCCAACTTACTAGATTCTAATCCAAGGGATTTCTTAAAGTCGGTAGACACAAAGCTAAGATCAGCGCCTGAATTAAACAGTACCGATGCAAAATGGTTGTTATGGAGGAACGTACCCGTAACTACGTTAGGATCTTCTCATGCTTCATTAGCTCCCAGCATGAACGCTCTACCACGGCCTTGATCCTTGGCCTTGGGACAGGCCTTTCGGAAATGTCCAGTCGCACCACATTCGAACCACTTGTTTTTGGCAGGAGGAGTGTTTGTGCTTTGGCCTTGCAGTTGGCGGTTGAATGACCACGCCGGTTACAATTCTCGAACAAGATGCTTTCGCAGGTACCTACGTGATGGTAGTTGCATTTTCTATAGTGAGGATGGGGCCCATTGTATTTGCGTTTGGGCTCCTCAGCAGTTGTGGCAACAAAGTCTTTCACGACATCTTGTGGCTTGTGAGAGGAGTTCATACCTTTCCGGTTGTCGGAACGTTTACGCTTGTTCCCGGAACTGTTACTAGTAACCGTAACCTTTTGGTTCAACGAACCCATGCGTACATTGTCGTCAGTCAAACTTTGGGCTAGAGTAACCGCAACATGGATAGTGGAGGGTGCCGATGCAGTGACCATACTACGGATCTTTAGTGATAGACCCCAGATATACCGCTCGACTCTCTTGTATTCGGGCATGACCATGTGTGGGACTAGTCGAGAGAGTTCATGAAAACGAGTTGTCTATGCAGTCACATTGGCATCCACCATGGCAAGATTCCAGAATTCTGCCTCCAGCTTCTGTAGCTCATTCCTAGGGCAGTACTTTTCCATGAGCAGTATTTTGAGATCGGCCCAAGCAAGGTTGTATGCCACTTCTCTGCCCAGGGTTTGTACTTGCAGGTTCCACCAGATAAGGGCTTCATCCTGAAAGGTACAAGTGGAGTACTTTACCTTTTGATCCTCGGAGAAACCACTTATGTCGAGGACTGATTCGGTCTTCTCTATCCATCGGACGATTCCTAGAGAACCTTCTGTACCATGGAAATTCCATGGCTTGCATGCCATGAAGGTTTTGTACGAACAACCATGAATAGAGTTTTCAACCTCGTGATCTGTTTCACTATCTCACCGGCAACCGATACCTCCTGAACCTCCACTAGAGTCAGCCCGAGCTGCATCGTGTTGAGCAATTGCCTCAGCAATTACCTTGGCTAACTCGACGGGAGTGGCCGGTAATGGTCCGCCTTCGGTTGTCCGTGCTTACTATCGGGTTTGCATAAATAAGAGAAAAGAAGATAACAAACATAAGATATGTATATATATAATCATATAATGACCGACACAATCATGCATATTAATTAGAGCACATCCATAAGTTAATAAGGTAATCAACATGTCATGACATCATAATCTATACATGAAACCAAAATGATCGAGTTTTAGTACACAAAATGGGTGGCCGAAACGCAATTAGTTTAGTTAAACTTTATAACATAATATCATAAAACAACACAAGCATAAACATAACATCTAAGAAGGTGGTGGAAAAGCAGCAGCAAGAGAACTAATCGCCTCCCTCATACGCCGGCCAGTCTCTGCCATCCTCCTCTCTAGCATCTCTACACGTCTCCCTATGTCAGCCCTCTCCCTCACAGCAGACAATCTCCCCTGCTCGGCCTCAGACAACTGAGTCTCGAACTCCCGGATGCTGTTTCCCAATGCTACCAGCTGCACATCGTGGGATATAATGACGCCACACTCAATATAGAGGGGTCTCCCGGATCAGCCTTGATGTGCCGAAAAATTGATATGTTTTCACCCATAATTACCACCCGTTTTATGGTCTAAATCGTGCTTTTATCTTTATTTTAACACGGTTTATCTTTCTTTGTTGATAAATGCAGACTTGGAGGCCCAGTAACGAAAAGAAGTGAAAACCCTCAAAAAACGGCACAAAAAGACGAAGATTTGAAGACTTTGAAGATTTGCCAGACATGGCACGGCCGTGATCACGGCTATGCAACCTTCCCGGGTCAACAAGTCAACATTTCCAAGTGAAAGGAGGTCAATTTCAGAGTTTCGGGATATGCACAGGCGTGCACAATGATGAAGCACGGTCGTGCTTTACTCCAGCGTGTTTTCCAAGGCAAAAACCGACCAAGACTGACAAGACGGTCAACCTCCAGTACAAGCACGGGCGTGCCATCACTTGTGGCACGGGCGTGCTCAGTAACAGATCGACATCTTCTGTGCAAAGGACTCTGCAACAGTACCCGTTGTCGAGCATGGGTATGCCAGAACGTTGTCGAGGGCATGCAAGAGCTGAAATGCCTATAAATAGAGGCCTCCACTCCACATTTTGACGCATCATTTTCCACTCGCAATCCAACACTTCTCCACGATGTTTCTGCCCCCTTAGAGGTTTAGAGGTGTCCCTTGGAGCCTGGGATCACTCCACAAACACCTTGAGAGAGAGAGAGAGAGAGAGAGAGAGAGAGAGAGAGAGAGAGAGGAGACCCCAAAATTATCCAAAACCCTTAGAAATCTCCATATCACCCTCCAACATGTCTTGTACACAAACCCAACCTTGTGAGCTTGTTGTGACAACCATGCTAGGCTAGATTTCTGTTGGTGTTGTTAGGGTGAGGATGGTCACTTGGTATGAATTAATATAGTTTATCTTTTATTTTAAAGTGGTTCTTAATAATTCTTACTATTTTAACTTTGTTTAATGGTCTAATTAACAAATCACTTAGTCTTTGGTCTTGTGAGTGTCTTGATAAGAAATGGGAAGGACTCATGAGTGTACCCATGGTGTGTAACAACCCATGCACTTGTGAACTTAAAACCCATGAGTAGTGATTAGTGCATTTGTGGGTAGAAATACACACACTTTGAGACTTAATCCTCTATTATCAAGATCTCATTTAGGGTTGGTACGGTCTATATACTCGGTCCTAATGATAAGTTAATCCTTATTCTTACATCTTGGTTTCACGGTCTATGTGAAGTCTTGATGTGGGTTATGGATTGATGAACTCGTGTTGGAATAAAATAGTCTTTATTTTATTCCATCATTATACTGCGGCACAGTTAATGATAGACCAGTCACTTTTTGATAAATCAATTAAACCAAGTAGGGGATGCACGTGTGCTGGTAAGTCACGACTCCTCTATGATATTAAGTGGTAACTTGTTTGGTCATATGCTCCGGCCACCGACAAGTTATTCATAGAAGTCTATAGTAGTTTGATGTCTATATCGCAACACCGGAAGGCGGGTAATTCGGGGTAGAGTCGACACAGTCTCTAGTCACTTTATTTTCATTGTTGAGAGGTGAGCTCACCAGGTCGGGAGACCCTCATAATAACATTAAGAACACAGTCATTTGTACAGTTTTGCGAGAACAGTCACCTCTAGAAAATGCAGTTGCAATTCTAAGTTAAGCATAAGTGCGCGCTCAAACATACCACTATAAAATAAAGATAGCTATTTCATACCGAGGTTCCATCCGATCCCGAAGAAACACCATTGTTTTGCTATTGATTTTCTTTCAAAAGTTTTCATCTCTCATTTTACTTTTCTTCTTGTTTTAAAAAGTCTTTTTAAGTAATTTTAGGAAGCTGAGTAGTAAAAATCGTGTCCACGGATTCGATACTCGGTACTTACACATTTCTATAATATATACGATAGGTGTGCTTGCCTATTGTGTCGTGTTTAGAACGTTGAGCAACTATCGTTTTAAATTATAAATTTAAAACTTGTAAGTGTTTTTTTGTTTTTCTAACTTGCTCGTCTTTTCATCAAAGCTTTTGGCACTTCCCTCGCGACTTTTACCTATTTGAAAAGAAGTCTAGTTTCCTTAAACACTCACACGACATCAAGCCTCCCAAGGTCATAGCCTCGGGATCATCCTCCTCGTCCCTATGTGCCAGATCGCTAGTGAGACTGGGAAGGAAGGGCCGCTTGCGGGCCTGAGAGTGCCTCTTCAGCCTCTTCGGTGGCTCAGGTCTCGGCTCGCATACCTCCATCGCTAAAGGCTCTGGCATGGGGTCAGCAGGTTGGGTAGGCTCTCTGGCAGGGATAGGGTCAGCGGGAAGAGTAAAAATTGGGGCTCTGGCAGGTATGGAAATAACAAGAGCTGGGCGTGCCCTCTTTCGGGGTGTACACTTTGTGAGTGTACGTCCCGAGGTGTTTAGGCGAAAGAAGGGGTTATGGCTAGCTGGAGAGCGAGAAACAAGAGGGGTAAAGGAGGGGTGAGTGTTTGGGGCGGCTAGAGAAGGTGCGGAATCATCGTCCGTGTCATCGTTGGAGGTACGCCTCATGACTGGAGGAGGGTCTATGCCTATCGCTGAGTCTGAAATCTACCCACACCCGTTATGAGAGGAATTGAGGACAGGGGCTGGCTGGGTAAGGGGTAAGTCTTCCTCCGAAGGGTCGTCCACCAAGTAATCCGGCTCGGAATCAGACGAAGAAGTAAGGTCAATGGTAATGACCATGATCATGCCATAACATGCATATATATGTAAATGAACACATATGTAAATAAATGAACTATTGTACCCATTTGTCTTCATGGAGCAGCTTGAGATTTGAGAAGTGCAAGGCGAGATGGTATGGTACTTTGTGAAAACATTTCGGAAAATGTTTTAAGTTATAGTTGACTCAAAAGAACCTTAGTTCGCTATAACCTCATGCTCTGATACCAATCTGTCACACCCCCCAAGGCGGAAACACGGGAATGCAACCATCGAAAGGTTTTCAAGCACAATGTTCAAGCAACACACATTTTTATTAAAGTAGTACCACCATGAGAGATGGATATTGTCATAATTTATTCAAACCGACATAAAAGTATCTTGAAAATGAGAAAGTGTCTAGAATTCATGGAATTGAAAACAAAACATCACAGGATTGACAAAACCCATTCCAAGAAGTACCACTTAGTGCATGCTCGAACCTCTCTCTCTCAAATCCATGCGGCCCTCCATTAGTTACCTGAAAAACATGCATAAAGGATTTTGTCAACAATAAAGTTGGTGAGTTCACGGGTTTGAACGTAAAAAGTAAAACATTTGTGTAATTTATGCATGACCAATCATAGGCTAGCTAAGCGAATGATTACTATGCAAACCATGAGTCCCATAACCAAACCTCTTGACTATTATGCCTCGCATATTGTACACTAAAGGCAATGTATGTATAGTAGAATACTAACACTCTTTTGTATGTAACTGGTTAGAGCGACTAACCAAGAGTGGGGTTGTCAACCCAATAGATCTATTAAAGTGTTCCATGGCTTCTAATAGCTAATGGTTACAGTAAACGTTGTAGGAGGACTAGTGAGCTCATGAACCAATATGTCTCATGTTCCACATGGTAGTCACGATAGAATGTACACACACTTGAAAATGACACTAGTATTGATGCATGTTTATCCCTCGAAAAGTAAAATAGTAAAAATGGGGTCGTAAAACTCACCTGTTAGAGTCATATGTGGTATAGTGAAGCCGAAATATGTAGCAACTATCGCCCGGTCAGAGATTGCCCTATGATTATTGAGGACATAATGAGTCGTATGTTCTTGTTCAACATACAAATGGGTAACCCATTATTGTGAACCATGTCCTTTAATGTGAATGGTGTCTTATGTACGGGAGTCTTATAGTAAATCATGAAGTAGACCCATATGGGCTATAGTGAAGCCGAAATATGTAGCAACTATCGCCCGGTCAGCGATTGCCCTATGATTATTGAGGACATAATGAGTCGTATGCTCTTGTTCAACATACAAATGGGTAACCCATTATTGTGAACCATGTCCTTTAATGTGGATGATGTGTGATGTACGGGAGTCTTATAGTAAATCATGAAGTAGACCTATATGGGCCCCATGTAGAGTCATGGGCCACATATTGTCTTAAATCAACTATCCATGGTTAGTTTATTGTAAAACCGAGTGTTCTACCAAAAGTTAGGCCTTAGATAGGTTAAATTATGAACTAACATGTGTTTTAGTTGGTTTTAACATGCTTTAATAATAGGTGCCTGATTCTATCAAAAAATGTATTATCGTGTATGCTTAGCTAGGAGCTAATATAGCTTTATCAATGTTCCCACGGCTTATCTCAAGACACATGAGTGTGTGATTTTGTACTAAAAGTCGATTATATACTTTGATTAGGAGCATTTCCGAGTCGAACATGCTTTGATTATGTACAAGCAAAACACAATGTTTATAGTCATGATTTAGATGTGTGGCTAGGCCGATCACTTACCAAAATCAAATGTTCGATTGTCATGATCATAGGCTCGGGTTTGGGTTCACAGTAGGGCCACATACTAGTGAGTAAAAGGGGTTAGTACTTACCTTAATACTTGGTGACAATGTGCGAACCTTAGGACCTCTTGACGCTTCCATTGGGCTCGGCGGTTAGGATTTAGAGAGGGTGGGTGGTAGCCGAAGCTTATAAGAGGTTTTGGGTGAGTGTTGGTGCAAGTAAAGTGTTCATGGATCCTCCTTTATATAGGGATTCAAGTAGGTAATTGACAAAACCAAGATGGTATGTGTATCCTTGTGTCTAGGGATCGATCATGAGCATAGATACCAAATGTATGTTAATGTTTGACAACTTATCATTGATGAGTCCCAAAATTAACATGTTTTATGTTCATATTTTCACCTAATTTTATGCATTTATCTTGGCATTATCACGGTTTGTTCTCCTTTGTTGATAATTGCAGGAATTGAAGGTGAAAAGTGAAAAGAAGCTAAAATAGGAGAAAAAGACAAGAATTTGAAGACTTTCGAAGAAGATCCAGATGAAGCACGGTTACGCTCAAACCTGTGCACGGCCGTGCACTTATCCCAGGTCTACCAGTCAACATTTTCCAGTCAACAGAAGGCAAAACTGAGAGTTCCAGACATGCACGGGCGTGCTCCCTCATTAAGCACGGGCGTGCTCAGCTTCAGCGTGTTCTCCAAGGCTCAAACTGACAAAGATTGAGAAGACGGTTACTCCCAACTGCATGCACGGGTGTGCCACCATAACAAGCACGGGCGTGCCAACCCTGGTACAGACAATACTGCGCGAAAGGACTCTGTAACAGTGCGCGTTGTCGAGCATGGGCGTGCCAGAAGTTGTCGAGGGCATGCAAGGGCTGTTTTGCCTATAAATAGAGGCCTCCACTCCATATTTTGGGCATCCCATTTCACTTGAGTTTTACTCACACTTCAGCCATCTTAGAGGCCTTCCCAGTCACCTTTGGATCTTGGAATCACTCCATAAAGGCTTGGAGATTGAGAGTATTGAGAGAGTTCACTAAAAATAATCCAAACCACCCTCTTTAATCCACTTCACACTCACCACCATGTATTCATAATTGTCTATTGCTAGTGTGATAGTTTTAGAGCCGATGTTGGGCTAGATTACTTAAGTGTTGCTAGGGTGAAGACTTATTTTGGCATGTATTTATATAGTTTTTATTAGTTAAGCGGTGTTGTGTTGTTAAATTCTTTTACTTAGAGTCTTGTTTAGTTAACTAAATAACTAATTAACTAGTCTTTGGTCTTGTGGGTGTCTTGATAGGAAATGGGAAGGATTCATGAGTGTACCCATGGTGTGTAAAAACCCATGCACTTGTGAACTTAAAACCCATAAGTGAGAAGGATTCATGAGTTACCCATGGTGTGTAAAAACCCATGCACTTGTGAACTTAAAACTCATGAGTAGTGATTAGTCCATTTGTGGGTAGAAATACATACACTTTGAGACTTAATCCTCTCTTATCATGATCTCGCTTAGGGTCGGTACAGTCTTTATATTCGGTCCTAGCGATAAGTCGGGTATTAGTTTTGCAACTTAGCTTCATTGTCTACATGAAAGGTTTGGCGCAAACTAAGGTTTGATGAACCCGTGTTGAGAGAAAATGGTCTTTATTTTCTCTCATCTTTATACTGCCGCACAGTTACTGATAGACCACTCACTTATTAAAATAGTTATTTGGGTCATGTAAAGGATGCACATGTACCGGCAGGTCACGAATCCTTTATGATATCAAGTGGCTTCTTGTTTGGTCATGCTCCGGCCACCGGCAAGTTGTCCATAGAGGCTTTGAGTATTAGATGTCATTATTGTGGCTTTAGGAGTTGGATTATTCAGAGTTGGGTATACACAGTCTTGAGTCATCCATTTGTCATAGTCGAGAAGTGAGCTTACCGGGTCGGGAGACCCTCTTTTTCCAAACAAGAACATAGCTCGTATTGCGATAACAAACACCACGAGAGAATGTTGTAGCAACTCCAAGTTCAGTAGAAGTGCGCACTTGTTTACACCACTTAATTAGGTAGTTAGTATTAGTCAATTCCAAAAATAAGTCGGATCCTGCAGCAGCACTTCATTTGGTATTGGTTTTTATTCTGATCACTCTTTCTTTCTTTCTTTCTTTATTTTATTATCTTTTCTTTTTATCGCAACAGCATAGAGTTGACTAGGGGAAGTCGTATCTTAGGGTTCGATACTCGGTACTTGCTATAGACTATACTGCGCTCGATAGGTCCACTTGCCTATCGTGTGGGTTTAAAGTAGTCAGCAACTATCATTTTAATTTTATAAATTTAAAACTTAGATAAGTGATTTAATAAAAAGGTTTTGCTTAATTACCCTTTTTACCGAGTCTTGACACTTCTTCCAAGAAAGTATTGGTTATAAAAAGGACGTTTAAAAAAGACCTAATCCACACGACATCAATCATCCTTTGCGCTATCCTTTTCTTCGGCCGCTAATAGGAGACTCAAATGGGAGGTGTTTCCTTTTTGGGTAGTGGAGTGTATCTTGTCCTATGCTTCGTTTTATGATAGTTGTGTCATGCCTCTTCTTCCCTGTCCATAGCCGAGAGAGTGTAAGAGTGTTTAAAAGGGAACGAGTTGACTCCTTAAGGGGTGCTAAGAAGTTTTTGTAGTATAGCTAATTTGGTGTAAGTTAACAACATAGTGTGAGTTTCCACCTTGTCTTGTTCGGCCGAGAATGAGGACAAGAGAAAGGTGATCCAGGCTTGATGATAGTGATGTTTTAGATGCTTCCATGCCTAGTCTCTTTCACATTGTGTTGGACAATGGGTGGCATAGCTCCAAAAGGGAATGGGTAGTTTCTTTGGTTTTGGTAGTATAGGTGGTTATTTCCATTTGGGTGCAAAGTTTAACCACTTGTTTAATAGTGACTTGAGATAATTATTGCTTGTGGGTTTCGGCCGATTGGTGTGCAACAAAGATCCGCATTCTTTTGGCAAGTTACTAGGGTCCTAGGTTGTAGTGTAAGGTGAAATCAAGTGATGATCTCTTGTTTGTTTTGTTGTGTTTTAGCAGATTATGGATCCCAAAAGAGGATGGGTATAGCTTCATTAGGATGACACTAAGCATGTGTGTTTGTTTCCCTTTTTAGTGTAAATTAGGTGGATCCAAGATGAGGTATGATGATGTTATCATGCTTAAGAAAATCGGCCAAGGTGTTCATGAGGAGATTTCATGTGATTGTGAAGCTAGGTGAGGTCATTGTCAAGGATCTTGGTTAGTTGTCTTATCCAGGATGGTCATGCTTCTTGTTACTTTGTTATTGGCTAAAAATAAACAAAAGGGAAGGGTTAAGAGTTGTAGGACAAAGACTTGCCATGTGTGTGTATGTATGTATGATTGAGTTGATGTATATGTTTATATATATGCATAATGCCATGGATATGTGTATGTATGTTTATGAGGATCACATCGGCTCCTAAGAGCATGTGTACAAGTGTAAACATTCGTTTGGACAAGACTAGATGGCGTAGAGTAGTTAGAGGTTAGTAGTTATAGGGTTCTAGCTTCGTACGTGTCGTGCACATACATATCTACGTGTAGGTTTACATGTGTTTGGCTCACAATATGGTTAGGGTGTGATTTCATGTATACTTTTATAGGTAATTCCACCCTAAGTGTTCATAAGACCGTATTATGTGTTATCCAGTTGTGATAGATTGTTGTTGTTGAATCGATGACGATATCAACATGTATGAATGAGAGTTCTCATGCATTAGGAGGAGGGGGTAACCTCATTGGACTAGTTGTTGTCCAAATATTGTGGGCATAGGTAGTTATTCCTTGTTGAGATTTCTGATTAACCTGTGCTTCACTAGACTGGGGGGCATAGTGTATGTAAAATGCGTAAATATGCACATATAATAATATTAGTAACTGAAAGGCGTACGGATGTTGACCTCGTTCGTTGACTGTTGTCACAATGGAAGGTTAATGCATCATTAAGAGGCAAAGAAACAAACAAGAACATGGAGGACTTGAGGTAGTGACTTATGAACTGATGTCTTAGTTTAGTAAATGCATGCTTATGTATTAATGTAGAATGGGAAACAAGAATGAAATGGTAACTTATAGTAAGACAAGTGAATGGATATTGTTAGTGAACACGTATAGTTCACCATACGACAATGAAAGCAGTTGGAATAAATGGGTCAACAAAGATAAAAATGAAGTGAAGCTATTTTAAGCATGAAACAAACCCGAGATTAGCAAATCGTGCCATTTGGTAAACTTGGTAAATTAAGAACCTTAATTGAAGGTTAAGTATTACACCATTATGGTCAAATGGGACATTTGGTGAACTTGGTTAAAGATAACCTTACTTGGAGGTTATGTGTTGCACCAATTAGGCAAACGGGTCAATTGGTAAGTAAATCTAATGACGGTCTTAATTGAAGGTCAACTATCACATTAAGAAAGGCAAAACGTGTCAAAAGTCCTTTTAGTAAATAAACGTGTAAAAACTTGATTAAATACCGACGCATGAACGAACCTCGGGGTTTAATTGCAAAAGAATGATCAGAGGGTATTTGCTCAGACCAGAGGATAGTTTAGACCAGATGAAGAATAAACATAGGATATTTGCTCAGACCAGAGGAAGAATAAGCAGAGGATATTTGCTCAGACCAGATAATACTTTAGACTAGATGAAGAATGAGTAGAGGATAATTAGACCCGTGGAAAAATGAGCAGAGGATGTTTCCACAGGCTAGTAAGGCTTGTTAGAATTTAGTTTTCTTTTATTTAACTTGTATAACCGTGTAACAGGTTGCTTGTTGATGTTCAACCCTAGGTGTGCGCTACTTTGGAGCCGGATGGCGGATCAAGCTATTTTGAAGAACCAAACACGCTTAACCCTTTTTGTTATTAGGATGGTAATAAAGATTAAGGTATGTAAGTAAGAATGCATGGAAGTTAGAAGTTAGGATCCGGAGTTCAGATTCGAACTTGCAAAATGCGTTTGTACATGATCATTGAGTATTGTTAAATGTTATTTCCACATTTTGAATATTTGAATCAAGTCACTTAATAAACTAATGAAACGGTTATGTGACGGTTGCAGGTTGTCTATACCTCACAAAGAAAGAAATAGGAATGATAGGAGATCGAGTGAGGAAGCGGATTGTACTGGATCACGATCTCATAACCTAAAAGAGATTAGTCGTGTTGAATATAATAAGAAACAATAAAAGATGTGGCACCTATAATATTTTGAAGATATGCTTTCTAAACATTTGGGAATGTTTTTTTAAAGCTAGAAATTTTCTGGCTCGTTTTTTTCGCTGCGTATTTTCTGATAGAACGCGTTAGGGTTTTACAAGTTTGTATCAGAGCCCGGGGTTAAGCGAATCAAGTACACAGAGACAAGTACTTGGACTCAAACCCATGTGATCTTGAAATTAGTGACCCATACAATCCAGGAGTTGATCAAGACCTGAAGGTAGAATTTATTTTTATTTCACATGATACGATAGAACTAATTTTGAAGTTTTGTTAAGGTAATCTTTAGTAGATGATGAAGAGGTCTCGAGGGCACGATCTAAGACAAATCTCAGAACATGTGGAATAGAAGGAATGGTCATTGATCAAAGGGTGAAGAGACTAAACTCCTACTTCAGGAAAATGAAAGACAATGGAAATCCCAAATCAAACTTGGCACGTACATGAAGACGTATTTTATATGTTGGAAGGGAATAAGTGAAAGGTATGATTTATTAGCTTTACAAGTACTGAGCAAAGTGTAGATGTAATGATAGTTGAAAGTATATAAATGTGGATAAAAGTGTGACAGTAGGGAGGATAAATATCCAAGTAAAAAACAACCCCACAGGTTGTCTAGTGGTGGATAAAGAAATGCAACATAAGTTAAAATTCATCTTTCTCATAATGTGACGTAGTGATTTTGGGATTCCATGTGTATGGTAGGATTTACTAATACACTGGCCATGTATTGGCCCCTACTATACATATGGATTCCTATAATTGACAAAATCACATATGGGATGGAATGAATGGTAAATGGGAATGGTAGAATAGGTGTAGTATACCTTTATCGATAAGTGGACAAGAAGTTATTTGGGGCAAGATGCACAAGTCAAAGGTGTGGAAATTGACTTGGTGGCAAGATGCACAAGTCAAAGGTTTGGAAATTGACTTTCAAGCATGATGCACAAGTCAAAGGTGTAGAAATGGACTTTATGGCAAGATGCACCAGTCAAAGGTGTGGAAATTGACTTTGTGGCAAAATGCACAAGTCAAAGCTATGGAAATTGACTTTGTGACAAGATACACAAGTTAAAGGTGTGGAAATTTACTAGGCAGCAAGATGCACAAATCAAGGGTATGGAAATTGACTTTGTGGAAAGATGCACAAGTCAAAGGTATGGAAATTGACTTCGTGGAGAGATGCACAAGTCAAAATTATGGAAAGTGACTTCGTGACATGATGTACAAGTCAAAAGTATGGAAATTGACCTTGTGACAAGATGCACAAGTAAAAGGGTAAATGATTACTCCTTTGGGGAAATGTGGAACAACCTATGTAACGGGTCATTTGGATATGAATGAAGAAGAGAATATGTCTTTCACTAACCAAGGTATGTATGAATAATGTAAATGTGTAGTGTAGTAAATTAGTTTAGATAAGCCTGTTACGTGGCATATAGAATGCATGCATGAATGAAAGGTAGAATCCATAATTTAGTAGTATTGGGCGGGGAGGAAGAAGGGAATTAAATTCCCGTCTTTAACAATGATAAATTTAAAGGTGGTAAGAATGTAGTTTAATAATTTCGTTGGGATACATTTGTTGTGCGACTAAGAAATGAATACATATGTATTATACATATATCCATGTCCATATTATATATATATATATATACACACAGATTGGGGTAAAATACACGGTAACTAACGACAGAAACAAATTGTGGAAAGATAGTTAAAAATTTACTATTGGTTTGACTTTCAGAAACTCAAACAACTAGATTAGTAAGTGCAAAGAAAGTATCAATAAGATGGCGTGAAAAGGAATATGCGTGAAGTAAGCTTAACCATTTGGAAATTGTTGATGCAACAAAGAAGAAATTTTGAAGGAAAGATGTGTTGAATGAAATTACGTAGTTACATATTGATAATTGTATGCGCGTAGGATCGGCTAATCAACAAAGATAATGATCAAACAAGTTCAATTCAGGTGCGAAATCCCTGAATTGATCACAAAATGATAATAATACTAGCAAAACACAGAAAAAATCATAAACATAATCATTTCATTCATTTAGATAATCAATTACACTTCAAAACGTTGTTTATAATGATTAAGCTTGGTTACAGACTCAATAATAACCCTAGGGAGAAACACACACAGGGAGGGAAAACAAATGACCAAAAGTTAACATTCAAAAATTCAGATTTCCTTATATAGACCTGCACATTCGCCCAAATAGCTTGGTCGAATGTGCAGGTTCGACCATTAACATTGGGCGAATCTGGACACATACATAAACAGATTTACATTTGACCTCCCAGTGTACCTTCGACCATCTTAAAACCCACATTCGACCATTTGACCATGAACAAAATATTTTGTATTTCGCAATTCAATAGCATTAGTCGCAATATGTGCATCTACAAACTCCCCCTCGACTATTGCTTGAATTGCTTGAGTCTTCGCTCTTCGTACATCGTCTTGTTCATCAGTTTGATGCGCAATAACGCCTTTTGTTCTTTGGTCATCACTGGTTCATGAGTTTGTTTCGGCTTTTTCTTTTCAACATTCTGAGTCTTTACAAACTTCCCCAGTTTCTTGTCGAAGTCAAACCCAACATTCACATCCCATGCAAAGCATAAGAATACCACACGTTGGTATTTGCTTGCCTGTTCACTATCTTTTGCTTCGCAATAGATTGGATTATAATAAAGCATGATGATGTCTTCGTGCGAGCAGTTGATTAACCACATTGGATCAAAAATATGAATCTTCTTGAAATCCTTTGCACCATCCTTCAGAACGATAATAGCTTCTGCAGTCTTCCAATCATAAGACCACCACATAAAATCTTTTGAAAAGTGTTGGGGAATCTGCATCAAAGGAATATGCTTCAACACTTTTGGTGTTTTATACTTCAAAGTCACCTTGGGCATCCCCGTAATATCATCCTTCTCCTTCTTATGAACTATTCTTTTAGGATACTGTGGGGTAAACACGTCCCATTTTGTCCTGCTCTCTCTAGCCATCCTATCTGCAAAGTAACCAACCAGATGGTTGTTCACTAAAGCACCTGACATTTCATGTCTGCAGACATCTCGAACAGCCCAGTATGGTAGTGTCTTAATATCATGGAATCTGTCAAAGTAAAGAATTCCTTTCTCCCACTTCAATGCGACACATTTCAGCTGTCTCAAGTACATCCAGCCGAGAGCTTTGCCTTTAAACAAATCATTGTGGAATTTGTAAAAGCTACCTTGAACTTCAATCTTTGGACGGTTAGCTTCTTTTTCTTTAAGCTTCCTCAGTAGTTCTTTCAAAGCGTCAGATTGTTCAGTGTTTGGCTTTTGACAATCAGGAAACACTTCTTCAACAAACCTCTTACTCTTCTCACGAGCAAGTTTCTCAGCTTGGCTCAACAGTTCATCGGAGAATTCAGGAAATCCAGAATCTTTGTCATTCTTAAAGTATTCTGGATATTCCTCGCTAGTAATATCCTCAATCTCCACTTCTTCAAATACAGGGACATCTCTATCATCGGAGTGATTACCTGCTTCTTTATCAGGTATGCTTGGTATCTGGTTTTCACTCATCAACTCATCCAGAGATTTACCAACCTGTTTCGCCAGTCCCTCCAATATCTCTTTCGACATGGCTGCAGAAACTTCTCCATATTCTAAATCAGGATCGTTATACTCCAACTCAAAACGCTTATCGTTTGACTCAAATATCTCTAGAAACCTGCCATTCATCTCGATCGTCCAGACTCTTTCAGCCAACATCTGGCGACAGAGTTTCTTGTCATCTTCAGATAAAGATCTTATCTTCTCGTTCCAGAAGATATTGTCATCGTCAATAGTACCACCAGGAGCTTTCGAACTCGATTCTCCTGTGTCTTTTCCCGATCCTCTCTTCTCACACTTATACTTGTCAGTATCATCATCATCATCACTATCAGAACTAGCAGAGCTATTATTTTCACCTGAATCATCTCCTGAACCATCATCATCACCATCATCTTTCTTCTTCTTTTTAGGAGCATCACCGGCATCCTCATTCAACTCATCATCTTCTTCTTCTTCATCATCAGATGGTTCAAAATCAACTTCCTCTTCATCACGTTCTTTATCCTGTTCACCAGCTTGTAGTTGAGGAGCTTTAGAGTACAGATCCTTTATCAGATTATTCATACTCTTGTTGTCTACTTTCAGCTTCTTGTTCTCCTCTTTCATAGAAATGTACCTTCTGGTGTTTCTCTGTTCATGCTTTAACAACTTCTTGTTCTCTTTCTAAAGTTGTTTAACCTTTGCTTTCAGAGCTTCATGATTTTCATGTGAAGATTCAACAACATCTAACATCTTCCTGTCATTAATTCTCAACTCTTCAATCTCTGCTTGTTGCTGATTTATGATCTTCATCATATCTGCAAGCTTCTGGTTGACTGCAGTCATCACATCACCATCTATAGTAACCTTAGGTGTTGAAGCTTCAGCAACTGGAATCTTTCCTTTCTTCAACTTTTTCAACACTCTATCCAAAGCATCATTAAAAGCATCAGTTGGCAGATCAGTATGCTCAGCAGCAGATGATGTCTTCTGTTTCTTTGCTATAGGGGATGTGATAGGTGATTTAGAACTAGATGCTGCAGGCAATTTCTTTCCAGCAATCAAATTCTCAATATCTCTAGCTCTTTTCTCCATTGGCTTCACAACTTTCTCTTTCTTCTTATACAAAGGCTTCTTCTGTTTCTCTCCTGTCTTTGGCGATCCTCCAAAATCTTCGGATCCTAATCCCAAATTTTCATCAATCTCATCCAATGCAATAGGACTTTTTATCCTTTGCTCTTCTACAGACTTGTTTAGACTCTCAGACTCACCAGCCACAGTGGCCTTGGGTGTGGTGCTCTTAACAGTCTCATTCTCTGAATCCCATCTCTCGTCTTCCTGTGACTCTTCAGAATCAACAGACACTTCATCAACCAAATGTAAACCCCTTTTGGCTACACTTTTCTTTCTTCTAGAAACCTTCTTCTGTGCTGGTTCTACATCATCCTGTTTCTCTTTCCCTTTCCCAGTTTTTGCACCGACATTCACTACTTGTCGCTTTCTCTTTGTAACAGGATTAACTGGGCATAAAGGATTATCTTCATCAGAATCACTGTTAGCATGCCTAACGTCATTCTTTCCTAGATCTACATATCCTGGATTAATCAGATGACCAAACAGGTTCTTGTGTGGTGGTCTTTCATTCAACGGCACGCCTTTATAACCTTTCATTCTAACAAGCATGTTCAGGTTCATGTGATCCTGTACGACAATCTGAGTAGGATCTCTTCTTAACTTCTTATGCTTCTCATCAAATATCATCTGTAGGAATCTAGGATATAGCAAAAACTTCTTGTTCTTCAAACCTCTGAGTGGTTCTAGCATATGTTCAAGTATCATTCCGGATACATTGAACGGCTTGTTCAATATTAGGGCAACCATCAAAGAGCTAATACTCTTCCTCATAACATCATACCCTCCACTCACTGATCCAAACACATGTAACATGACGTGAGCGAGATACTTCAACTGAGGGCATAGCTTCCCTTTGTGTAATGAACCATCAGTAATCGGTCCATTATACTTCATTCGTAGGAAGCACTTTCTCTGTTCAATCCATGATAATTCTCTTGGATCCGTCTTCTTATCTTGTAGCTTCAGTGTCTCTCTTATATCATCTTCAGAAACAATCACGAGCTCCCCCTGAATCGTACTTACAACAGCAGATTCATTGTTCCAGTAATCCATCTTGGCATTCTTCCAGAATTCTTGTTGATGGTCTTTGTATATGATGGCGGGAGTAGCAAGGGCAACTATCACATGGCTTCTCTTCAAGAAATCTACAATGCTGGTGAATTTTGTGTGTTTCTTCAAATCTCCCATAAACGCACAGCAATTGTGTGCTGGTTCAAATGGTAATTCTTCAATCTGTTCCTTTCCAGCTACCTGTTCTGAAGATCCAGCGGGAACATCAGCACTTTCGTGTTCAGACATGATTAGACTGCAAAGGGAAACAAGAAAACACGTTAAAAACGGACAAAATAACCAAAACTTGAAATTTTTGATTTTGAAATTCTACATTCGACCATTCGAAGGTATGAATGTGAATATAGAGGTTCGAATGTGGAAGCAAAGGTTCGAATGTAAAAATCAGTAAGTAAAAATGTAAATTCGACCAAACAGTTCCACTTTCGACCGTTTAAACATCTTCATTCGACCAAAATCCATGTTCGACCGTTTGAAATTGGGCGAAAGAAGACTGTTCATCTTCTTCAATTTTCAGATTTTGATTTGGATCGTTTTAACATGCCATTTTAATTTGAATACCATCTAATATGGCCGATTAATCTTTCCCAATCAACAATTTTATCAATTAATCAGTGTTTATATGTTTTCAATTAAAAACTAGGGTTCGAAGCTTTTTAATCATCAATTGATCATTCTAAGTTGTTTAAGTCCTGGATTTTTGTTTATTCTCCCCCCTAAAACATATAAACATTGAATCCTTAACATGTATTTTAACAATTAATGGTTGAAAAAACAAGTTTGAATCCGGGTTAGGGTTTGAACACAAATTCAATGATTATTATCTGTTCAGTGGATGATAACTTGCAAATGATGAATCAAAATGATCAGCAAAACACGACGAACACAATGATATGATTTTTATTTCACGAGCAACAAGATAACTTTATCACAAAAATTTAAAAATTTTTGAATATGGGGGTCGAATGTGCAGATCAGGTATATATAGGCTCCACATTCGACCAAACGACTATGTCGAATGTGAAAATTTTTCCACCTTCGACCCTATTTAAAGGTTCGAATGTAGAAAAATGATTTGAATGTGAAATTAACACATGAATACTCACATTCAACCGTTTGAAAGGTTCGAATGAGCAGAAAAATTCCACCTTCGACCCAACGAAGGGGCGAATGAAAAATGGAATTTTTGAAATTTTTACCAAATCTCAAAATCGAGTCCCGTTCAAAAATTTTCTCAACTTTTAAGCATCCGACATTCATTATTTCCCATTTAAAGATGACAAAACTCAAATGGTCCATCAAGCTATAGAAAATCACCATCAACCACCATCAGCTATCAAAAATAAGAGAGAAATGTAAAATCTTTTGGATTTTCAAACTTTTTGTTAAAACACACCTAAAATCTTTTTGAGTTTCGTATTTTTGACGAGAAATGTAAAATGCTCAAAATGTAAAGATAAAACAGTAAATGTTTTGTGATTTTCGGTAAGGGGATCATATCAGTTATTGAGAAATCTGATCCATCGCTGATCTTTTGATTTATTATCATTAAAGACAATGCGTGATCTGGTAACTGCTGATAATGTGATCCACATAAACTCACATGCAGACTGTTGTGCAGTGCTTTAGAATGATACTATTATTTATAGTATAAACTCAATTGTCTGTGGTTCCCACGCACACGACATACTCCCGTATTAAGAAGTAAATGCACAAAGAATCATTGTTACGCGTGTTGGGTCTGCTGACCTGAAGAAGAACAGATGATTGAAAAGCCAAAATATACTAACAGTTGATTCACACAAATAAACAGTCTTTACAACATACTCTTCCCAAAAGACTACTGACCCTAACAACTGTTCCATCCAAACAACTGCTATGACAACTGCTGATACAAAGGACTGCTAGAGAACAACTGATAGAGAACAACTGTAGACCAAAGGTCTGATGAAGAAACAACTGCTGATCAAGTACTGAAGACTTAAGGTCTATTGGAGTCAACATCACTTAGACTCCAACAGATGTTGCAAGACCATCAGAGTTTTCCCTCAACAGTAGTTTACTTTACAATGTTTTGTAATACAACAGTAGTTTGTATAGGGCAGATGTTTTATGTTGTTATTCTGTTAGAGGTCACTATCTTAGGTGACGTCAGCACAGGTCACCAGTGGTTTAGGTTCGTCTATAAATAGAACAGTGCTTGTACTGTTCTATTGCATCACACACAAACATTCTCTCAGACAAACAATCACTGTGTGATCAGGCTGAGGGGGAGTATTTGTACTGATTGTAATCTTTCAATTAATGAAAGCTTTTGATCAAAGAAAACATTTATTCCTATTGTTTTGATTATAGTTTATCATTTTGCTGCACTTTCCATATATACTTACATCATTCAATTCTCATCTTCTTCTAAATATATCAAAACAATCAAACTCAGATCCTAACAATTGGTATCAGAGCATGGTCAATTTAATTCGATCTAATCATTCAATTTAATATAAACAGATCAGCTCACAATTATTGATATCGTTTGTTTTTCTGATTGAAAACAGAGTAATAGTTTATTTTCGATTCAACCATTTTTAAACAGACTTTGTTTTTGAAAAATCAGAGAATGGCTTCAATCAATCACGATCTACATAACAATGGCACGAACAACAAGCCACCGATGCTTGTCAGATCTGAATACAATATCTGGCAACGTCGGATGAGCCATGTTCTAGCTCAACAGAACACTGGGTGTTGGAAGTCGGTTATCTTCGGACCACATGTTCCGATGGTTCCGAGTACCGAAGATCCCAAGGTTCAGGAGCCCAAAAAACTTGAAAACTACTCCGACCAGGATTTTCAGAAAATTGAGTTAGATGCTAAGGCCTTCAGTATTGTGGCCATGGCTCTACCTAATGATATATATGCTGGGCTGTTACACTGTAACAGTACAAAGGAGTTGTGGGATGCACTGAAAGAACAATTTGGTGGGACTGAAGAGGTTATTGAAAACAATCGTGAAATACCTAACCAACAATATGAAACATTCAGTCATGTTAAGGGAGAGTCATTAACTCAACAATTTGAAAGGTTTAACTGTCTCATAAGTGAACTAAAACTGGTTGGTCTAACTTACCCTCATTCAACTTTGAACCATAGGTTTTTAAGATCATTACCAGACAAATGGGACACTATTGCTATTGTTATGAGAAACTCAATTGGATTTAAGGACCAATCACTGACCCAGCTTCATGGTAAGCTCTTGACCTATGAGAGAGAGCTTAACCAGAAAAAGAAGCTCCAGGACTTTGGAAAAGTGTCTGATGATTATGTATTTGGTAATACAGCACTTTTGGGTCATGATGAGGTGCTTGGAAATACTAAGGATCAGAGTTATGATCACTTCATTGACATAACTTCAGGTTTTCACTCAGGTTTTAACTCTGATTCTTATTCACCAAACTATGCTTTCACAGCAAGTGGTGGTGATATCCAGGCATCTGATAACATATCCTTTGAGTATGATGACCTGAAATACTTTGACCCTGATGATTTGGAAGAAATGGACATTATGCACCAATTGGCCCTTCTCAGTGTAAGAACTAACAATTTTTACAAGAAAACTGGGAGAAGGTTTCCAGGGTTAACTGCCAGATCAAAGGCTGGGTTGCATAAATCAAAGATAAAGTGTTATAAATGTCATAGACTTGGTCATTTTGCTAGGGAATGTAGGAGTCAACATGGTACACCTATAATCACCTATTCAAATCAAAGACCTCAGACCAACAGTTATCAAAATTCCTATAATACCCCTGGACCAAATGTGCAAAACACTGCTCATTTTGCACAGTCCTCAAACACTGTTCCTGTCCAGTATGTCCAAACTACTGTTCCTCAGATCCACTATGTGCAAACACCTGTTGCTCAGGCACCTATGCAAACGACTGCTGCTCCATCCTCTGTTCCTACAGAGACCAGTCAACAGAGCTTCTTCACACAAGGCTTTGTTGATTGGAGCAGTCTACCAGATGAGTTAACAGATGAAAATTTTGCACTAGTTGCCAAAGCTGAAAATGAACCAGAAAACTTTTGTTTCATGGCTATGGTAGAAGAAGTTGAATCTGAGGAGGTGGTGACTGAATCTAAAGTTGTAACTGATGATGTTGTTGATGAAATAGTTGCAGATGAAAAACCTGAAGAAGAGGTTGTGAATCTCTCAGATCCCTGGGGTGCATCTGATGATGGTGAGTGCAAGTGTGATTGTGCATTGATGGCTACTGCTAAGGTATCTCCTCAAATTCTTAAGGATTTATGTTCTGACAGATGTGTGATAGCATTTGCTAACATCAAAGAGGTGAATGAAAACCTTAGAAAGAAAATTTTAGATGATGAAGTTAAATTTGAGAAACTTTTAAAAGAATTAAAAACAAGTTTAACTGAAAAAGAATCTGAAATAAGCAGCATAAAACATGAAGCAACCATAACCAAAGACCAGCTCCAAACTATGATAACAAAATTTCAGAGTTGTAAAAGTGAGCTTGAGTCCACCCAAGTTGAATGTCAGAAATGGGTAGAATCTTGTAGAGGTTTTGAAATGCTACTCAACAAACAAACCAAAAGTCATGTGAAGTTTGGTTTTGGTTTTGAAACCACTGCTCCAGCTTTTGAAAACACTGACAAAAAGGATCAAAAGTTAGTTGAGATAGTACCAACAAACCTGAAGGGTTAAGAGATTAAAATCACTGAACCAAATGGTAAGAAAATTGTTCTAGAAAAACCAGAAGGTTCCTCATCATTCACTGAACTTGAAAATTATGAATTTAAACCTACTTGGTCTGATGAGTGTGGTACTCTTGAGAATTTTAAACCTATTGATTTCAAAACTCCTGAAGGAAAGACAACACCTTAGGCAAAAATCATTCCCTTGAAAAACCCTCCAGCAGATGCTCAAACATCTGCTGAAAAGAAGGTTGAAAAAGGGAAGAAGAAAGAAAAGACTGTCCACTTGTTCTGTGATTTCTGTGAAAAGAAGAATCATGTCACTAAAAACTGTTTTCTTCTAAAAGCATATGATATTAACAAAGGAACAAGTGTATGTGATTCCAAAGCCACATGTTCAATATGTGGGAAAAAGAATCACAAAACCAAAGAGTGCTTGTATCTCAAAAATTTTGATGTAAAAATACAAGAGTACAAAGCCAAAACTCTTGCAAATCAGGTGGTGAGTACTTCAAAAGGAAAGCCCAAGCAGACTTTCACTCATGTCCAAACATCTGTTACTAAAAGTCTTGAAACATCTGCTCCTAGGGATGTCCAAGTAACAGATGCTCCACCCACAAGCAAGTACCCAAGAGGATATGGACAACCACCTTGTCATAATCTTTCACATGTTTATGAGGAGCCAAAAAGATCCTCTAAACCAAGAGTGAACAGAAATCCCTATGGGTATTATCATCTGTCTGGAAGTGATCAAACAACTGTTGCCCCAAGTGTTGACATTCAAGCACTGGCAAATGGTCAGCAACACTTGTTGAACTTGATTCAAAAATTAGTTCAAACCACTGATCAACTTCCAAAGCTTGAGTTTGAAAAGTCTGAGGACCCATCCAAAGCCAACTTGGCTTTGGACACTCACCAAAACTAATCAATTATTGCTGTGCAGGGAGCTTCTGCTTGTTTAGATAGTCTTTGGTATGTAGATAGTGGAGGCTCCAGGCACATGACAGGATGTAGAGCCCTTCTTCTGGACTTCTTAGCTCATAGAGGGGGTGATATATCCTTTGGTAATGATTCAAAAGGAAAGGTGTTGGGTTCAGGGACTGTACAAGCTGGGAAACTCAAGTTTGAAAATGTCAATCTTATT